>BKCH01000201.1:0-322775 GCA_008635985.1 Ficus erecta | reverse complement strand
GCCACCATCATTGCACCGAAAAAACCATACTGCCAATAGCACAGAAATCCCACCACCGCGCAAATCAAACCATTGAAAGATTTCAATTGCAACCTTAAAAGAGCCAATAATAACGCTTAAAGCCAACGGCCACCAACCTCTGCCCCACCTCTTTTTATCCTTATCAGAGGACTGTAACATACTATTTACTTTTGAACCGTTAAAAGCCGTAGAAATTAACCTCATTATTGATAGACCTTTTTCTCAATCATTGTGGTTGATGATGAACCATGCTACAGTGTGCTGGGTACTCATGTGACAAATGAAATTAAGTTTGACAGACATGACTGTTTTCGGGTCTTGTGCTTTCCTTATCAAGAAATCTGATTGTGCAATTACCCTACCTGGCTCCGACAAAAATCAGGCTCCACAAACTGTATATATGTGGATTCTGGCATTAAAACTCTTGCTGGCATTAAATCTAGTTCTTTGTTCGGACACCCTTTGAACTTTTCGATTTTGGCAATTCAGCCCTTGATTTTTTTTCCTTTACAATTAACTCTCGAAACATGATTTTGACATCATCATTCTTTCTTGTTCAAATCAATTAAAATTTGCATGCTTGTTGCACATGAGTTGCACATTATAGTTTAGGAAGGACAATGTTGATCATTTTAATTTAATTTTAATACAAATTCATTTTAAATTTGAGGTTTAGGTTTGAGTTATTATTGAATGAGGTTTAAGTTTTCTAACAAATCTGTATTAAAATTAAGTGAAAATGATTGACAATTTCCCTAATTCTTAGGTTATATATGCAAGTCATATATAAAAAACCGTTTAAATTTTAACAGATTTGAGTAAGAAAGACTGACAACGCCAAAAATTATAAGTACATATGGTGTCAATTGCGAAGACAAAAATTTAGAGGATTAAATTATTGAATTCCAAAAGAAGTTCAGGGGTGTCCATGTAAAAAAGCTATTAAAATTTTGACAGTTTTGGACCACTTTCATGTTACGTGCAGGTTGACAAAGTTGGCCAGTTCCAACATTTCACTCTATATCCGCAAGCAGTAGATGGAGGCATTTAAACACTTGCTATATAAAGTCAATTTTGTCATAAATATATGTTTCCAGAAAAACCTGTCTGTTATTAGGATTCTGATCTCCAAAACCAACAGGTCTGACATGTACGTGTATAGTTACTTACATAATAATTTGCATGCCTAATTAATTCGAGAACTTTCTATATTTATGTGAAATATATATGGGTAATAATTACTAAATGATGGAAAACCAGCAAGGTAAGTAATGTCTTGTATTGATTATGAGGATTGACTAGGGATACTGACATCTGGGTCCGAAAAGCTTGATCAGAATGATCCAAATAAGTACTCGAAATAATATGCCAAATCCAATTTAGATATAGTTTTAAATCATAATTCAAATAGTAAATTTAAATTTTTATATGAGATAACATTATAAAAAAAAAAAGTTTTAAAAATCGATGAAAAACGGACTGTCAAAAGAATTATAAGAAATAGATTATAATTATCAAGATGGTGTATAATGGAAAAAGGTTTGGTGGTAGCTAGCTACTATCAAATAGTGTTTATTGCGAAGGAAAACAACTTTGACAATGAGGAAACTGCTAATTATCCTTGTTACAAAAATTTAGCTACCACCAAATAGTGTTATTGTGAAGAAAAATAGTTTTAACATTGAGGAAACTCCTAATTATCCTTGTAACAAAAATTACATTACAAATTACGAACTATATGCAATAAGTGTGAGTTTTGGCTTCTTTGTCCTTTTAGGTTTTTACCTCGAGACTTTTTGTAATTTTTCTTTCAATTAAATGACAAATATCTAATTTAATATCAACTATCATGACAATTTAAGAAAAAATTACTTTATGCAACCAAACATGATAGTATTATAGATATCGTGGGACTCATATTATTTATTATCACTTCTCTAGAATACCAAATGGTATATTCATAAGATGATCAGGTTATTTATCTTCAATCATCGTTTAATGTTGAATATTTTTCTTTTAATTTTTGCTCGTCATAATGAAAACATGGAGGGAATTGTCACACTTTCTGCTTTGGCTTATGAATGTATAACGGAAGCGTAGCTAATGGTAAAAAAACTTGATCCACGAACAACATCGAGAAAAATCTCTATATATTTAGTAATTACTAGAACAACACGGAGTTCCACAACACAAAAGGCCCTTAGGAGAAAAATGTGAAATGAGAGAGAGAATATTACGTATTTTTTGAATGAGATATCTTTCATTTGTATGTTGAGATAGGTGTCTTATTTATATATATTTATCAGTTATCCCACTATCTCATAATAGGATATGATAATATCTATTTGATTTATTTATTTAACTTAATAAGATAAATTTATGAGCGCCACATCACTCACTATCAACAATAACAATATGGGACCAACTAGCAGGCTGCTTGTCGTCTTATCGCCAGGACAGTTTTTAGCCAATGCCCTTTGATACTTATCTTCTCCCTTTTGTGGCTGAAATTGGTGCCAAATATTATTAACTCTTGTCAACTAATTAATTACGTCATCAAATTTGGGCTTGAGTGACTGACCAAACCAAGCAATCATAACAAAGAAATGAGTCACCCATAATCAAGAGATGGCACTATAATTCTGAATTTTTGTAGCTATTCCTTTTTCACTACTCATTTGGGTTGCCTGAGTTCTCAACACGTCTACTTTATTCGTAAACCAAAAGTGTACACACAGACACACAACACACACCACACACACACAAATATATATATATATATATATATATATATTAAACATGATAAAACAGTTTAATATGTAAAAGTTTGGGAACCCCTGCTGATAAGATGGCGAATCCTACTATCACAATATAATAATAATATATATATCTATATATATGCAATTTTAAATTGTCAGATTTATTTTGATCAAATTTGATTAATTATCATTAATTAATTAATTAATTTTTTTTTTTTTGGTAGAAAAACCCTATCACATGGTTCTTCCACAATCCTAATGTTAACATGGAAAAGTAATCTTTCGGTATCCGAGAATACTATCAAAGCATATCTAAATAAAAAGCACGCAAAACTAGCAGAATCTTGAAAAGAATCCAAAACTCAAAACAAAATCTCACCGGTAGAGTATTTATTTCATCTCTCTACGGTAGAATTTGTCAAAACTACGTACTCACTTTCTAGAAAGAAGTTTTAGGGGGTAAATAACCAATTTATGCAATTTGAAACAAATTTGAGCCTAGAATTGATCTAATATACGAACAAATAGATTTACGCACAAAGTAAAGAGGAGAGTACTCGAGATTATACAAGTTAACTCTAATGCAAGATCTATGTCCTCTCTAAATTAAGCTAGGGTTTCTCATTATATGAGATCAAGATAACAGTACAAGGGAGCTTTGAGAATACAAGAATGGAGGATAAATTAAATTATTGAGAATCAAAAGAAAATGGCAAAGCTTGACGTGAAGAAAAGGTCATTTAGCTGATGGGAATTCCTTTATTTGTAGCTCTCATGAGGCTTGAATACACAGTTTTCTTATTTAAATTGATCAACTCCTTTAATTCACACGGATTCTAAGCTTTTCTTGAATGTCAACTTGAGAATGATAATCATGTTCCCATTGATTAAAATGGACCAAATCTCGCCTATTCTTCATAATTCCCATAATAGGAGGCTTTTCTAGATTATTTCCTAGATATTTAAGGAGGGTTAATTGACCATCTTTGTTCGACTTCAAGGAGCTACATCCATTTTTAACCATAACTCCTTTCCAACTCGGCCAGTTATTGCTGGCCTAGGCTGACAAGACGATGGTGAGGATTGGAGATTGGAATCTACCCTCAGCAAGATCCATACCCTACTGGTAAAGTTATGTTTTTGAAGGTTAGATTTTAGCAGATTCTACCAGTTTATACTTTTTAATTTTGATTATAATTAATGTTTAGAAACACAATATTGATTATGACATCCTACCGTAAAAGTGTTGGGAATGATGTCCACATTATGATGTTAAAAATTTATTGCGATTTAAATAAATAAGTGATTATTTCATTACATATGCTTTTATATGCATGTATGTTTGATAGTACTTTATAAATACCATAAAATTTCAGGATTATATCTGCAACCTTAAATATTGTATGTAAAAATTATATATGATAGGATAATATTTAATGATAATAATACCAATTTCTCAGTATATTCTAACCGATAGGAAAAAATTATATTGTAATAAATAATTTTCAATCATAAATTCTTTGCAACCCGCAAGTTATTGCTGGCCTAGGCTGATAAAAGGATGACGAAGATTGAAGATCGAAATCTACCCTCAACATATTCCATACCCTATTCGGAAGGTTGTTTTCAAACTTACATCTTTAACAGATTTTGTCAGTTTTATATACTTTTTCATTTTAATTGATCTAATATTTAGAAATACACAATATTGATTGTGATATTCTGTCGTAATAAAGATGCTTCTTATAGAAAAGAAGATTCTTCCACATGTAATTATTTGAGCTTAAGACGTTACGTTTTTGAAAATATCTCTTGGTTTAAATGAGATGGAAGTATTGTTAAATCATCAAATAATAAATTAGTGTTCAAAGTACTGATCACTCGAGTTTAGATTTGAATTTTTTATTTTAATATTTAAGCATTTGTTTGATGTTCCAATTGGAACTTAAATTTTTCATCTCACTTTTGTTTGTTTGTTGTTTGTTTTTTTTTTTTTTTTTTTTTTTTTTTTTTTTTCTGAAAAATCAACAAAAATTATAATTAGTTTTTAAAAAGTCAAGTAACTCTAACTTAAAATTTTTATCTCTAACTAAGGAACCAAATGGAGGCTAAAGTAATAGGAGATATTTTATGACATATCATTTATTCTGTGAGAAAAAGGGGAGTAAAAAGACTAGAGGTAATTTATTCTAGGAATATGAATCCCAACTCTTATCTATTATATCGTCCAAAGCTGAAAGAGGCATGTCGCTCGTTGATAACGACAATAACGGGGTGGCCCAACGTTATGCATGACGTCTATCACTTCTCTATTTTAGTTTAAAGTATTTTTTTTTTATTAACAAAGAATATTTTTCTTTATTCTTCTTCTCATAAAAATGAAATGACCAAGCTAATGATTCGAAACCCAATTAGGTCATTACGAGCTGATGAGTTGGAGAATATATAAATATATAGATACATATATATTATACTCTTTAGAGAATGAGTCTAGCTCGTCTATATGTATAGTATTTTCTGTTAATTTGTATAATGTGTAGTTAAAGTACTAAAAAATAACTAGCGACATAAAGTTACTTAAGTGTAAATCAATTAGTAAAAATAATTTTTTTTAAAAAGAAAATTATATCTATTGGATCTAAATATTTGACGAATGGGAGACTCATCTTTATATTTATATATATAGATATAGATGTAACTGTCTTTCCTTATATTGCATAAAGCCGTAAGCCATTTGAATAGAGAAAAGATAGCATAAATAGTGAATATTCTCATGAGTGTCTTTTTCTTTTTTTTTTTTTTTTTTTGTCGTATTATTCCTTTTTCTCTTTTTTTTTTTTTTTTTTTTTGTGCCCCCCTCCTCTTTTTAAATAGCGTTGAGTTGGAGGCTTATCATGGGAGGCCAGCATAATGTATTGATGTCTTTTATGTCTCCTCTCATTAGAAGGAGAAACAAATTATGGGAAAAAATAACCGTTTAATATCAACCTTTTAAGTTTTACTTGTTAGGTTTTTAATAATAAGGTTTATTACGTGAATTGATTTTAAAAGGTATACTTTTGACTAAATCTTCTGTCATCAGCTTCTGTTAGTTATGTGGCTTTTAATTTGAGTGGAATTTCCTGTTGAGATTGTAATGTTTTGGTTATTTTTTTCTTTAAATTTGTGTAATCTTTTTTTGTTTTTTAAATCTTAATAAATTGATCGAGTTAGAAACTTGCTATAAGATGAATTTGTAAGGTTTTGAAAGATAATTGATTGTTGAGTGGTTTTATTAGCACGTCCCTATTGTGTCTCCACACCCCCAAATTAGTCAACTCTTTTTAATTACAAAGAAACCCTCAAACAAAATAACATTAAAGTACAACTATTATAGACTTAGTTACGTAAATTAAATACTATATATATATATATATATATAACTCAATTGTATTCTTTTTTCTTTCCACACACCAACATATCAAATTGCCAAATAAACAACTTATAAACATAACTACTTTGAAACCTATAACGAAACCCTAATTTTCACCATAACTTTTACTCTTCAATGAGTATTCCAAAAAAATACATCGGGATAATGTTAATCTTTATAAAAGTTTTACACTTTTTTTTTTTTGCTTGTGTTATGCCTTACTATCTATTTAATTTGTTGGCTCTTTTCCCCTTTTAAAGTTACCAGTGATATTCTTATTGTGAACTGTTCACCAAAAAAAAAAAAAAAACAACAACAACCTTGGCAAGTGGCTTCTTAATGCAATTACTTCTTGTTATATTATTTGCCTCTTTTTATTTGATTCACTTGTTGATGCCTTGTGTTGGTTTTTTTTTTTTTTTTTGTATTATATATATAAATTTTTTGTTGATATATATATATATATATATATGAATTTCTTTTGTTGTTTACCCTTTTTTTTTTCCGAAAACTTTTTTTCTTGTAAAATTTTAAATTTAACCTACAAATAGAGTGGATAAATCAATTTAAAAATCAATAAACATGTCTTTAGATTGAGTTTCGGGCAATATATCAGCCTTTTCATTTGATAGAAGCATATTCTTGATATTACAAAAATAAAACATTAAAAAAAAAGGATGAGTGTCAAAAGAAATTTAAAGTTGTGGGGTGCTTTTTATTTTATAAATATAGGAATAATTTAGGAACATATACGGATAAGTAATAAGTTAATTTAATCAGTTTAAATTTAAGAGAGATGCGTATTTAAAAGAAGGATAAGAAGAGTTAAAAGGGCTGTGTCAACTGAAAAAACGAATCATTAAGTAGTGCGGTCATTGCTAATGTCTCAGGATAGAAACGCACAATATATAGCAACATCCAAGTGTTATAATTTTGAATATAATAACCTCTCATCTCATAAATTCATACCTATTATATAAGTTCGATGAACACAAAATTGAGAAGACAGTTGTAACACGGAAGCATTATATATATCATGAACCGATATATATATATATATATATATGCAGGGGAATAAATTCGTCCATAATATTGTTCTTTGCTTTTTAGGACAAATCATGCTTTGTTATTTGCATGTATATACACTATTTCAGCACATCAAACAAGCAAATAGATTTGGTTGGCTCTTTTTAGCTAAAACCAAGTTAGATTTGATTCCCCATGAGAAGAATCTTTGGAACGGAAGATGCTACGTACATGCCAATGGCAGTAATTTGATTTATCTCTCTGCTTGTGAATTTTTGTTTTGTGAAAGCATTATTAATGTGTCTATCAATCGAGTTTGTCCGATTACTTTGTCGTCGGTGGTGACATGGAAAGTTGGACTTATCCTTTTGACTGGCCAAGTGGTATATGCAATGCACACACACACACACACACCACATATATATATATATATATATATATATATCTATCTATATACATAATTACCTTTTGACAATATTCTTCGATTATCCTTTTTTCTTTTTTTTTTTCCTTAAAATATTTTTTTAATCTTTTTTCCACTAGTGTAAAATCCTCGTTTCAGTCGTGGATTTGAATTTAATTAATTAATTACTTCATTTTCAAACCTTTAAAATGGTAATTTGTTTTTTTTTTGTTTTTGTTTTTGGGGAATAAACTCCTTGGAGTTAAGGACACTTGCTACCCAGAAGGAAAAATAGCACCTGAAAAGAAACAAAGTAATTAATAGAATCACAAGCAATAAGAAATTAGGGAATGCATAGCTAAACAGCTCAAAAAAAAAAAAAAAAGTAAGAAAGAAAGAAAGAAGAAAGAAAGAAAATGATCGATCTAAAGATCAACTCATAATAATAAAATAATGATTATAACATAATAAAGTCTTTTCTATATATAATAGGTTTTTAACTATGGATATTACAAGTTACTATCTATGTTGAAGGTTGCTTTTGCTTTTGGGATCAACTCCTGTCATTTTTTTTTTCATTAGTCTAGTTTCTTATTTTTGATGCCTTAAAGTGTGATTCCGGCATGCATTTTATTTTTCGTTTTAATTCTCACATTGTTCGTTGATTGAGTTGTTTTGGTGATGTCAATTTAGTTGGGATACCCTTCTACATTTTGATGCTAGTCATTTTCTATTATTGGGTTCTAAAAATCCACGGAAGGTATATCATGTTCCGTCTGGTTTTTATTTTTTATTTTTAAATATATGTAGTTATAATAAGAATTGTGTTTACCTTTTGAACAAAGACTTTAAAATGTATGCCCTCGCTAAGTTTATAAGATAATAATCAAGTAAAGATGCCGGTCACACTAATCATTATATATATCCAAACTTTAGATATTAATCAAATCCCATATTATAACAAAATGTAAAGAGTACGATCATAAAAATCAAAATCAGAGCAAACTAAAAAGAGAATCCTAGGACATATAAGATGGTTATAAGGGATTAGGGAAGAAAAAGAAAATGCAAATTTTATATTTGAAATCAAAATTGAGGTTCTTTATAAATATTAATTAATATAGTTTCATTACACAAATCTATATGTGCAAGACTTCTTGTTGTCTATCTTTTTTATTTCTCTCTCTTTTTCAGGCCATCTTGTTGTGACATTGTTTTAAATTAATTAATTAATTGTTTTAAATTTTGAACTGGAAATTTAAACTCTATGTCTTGTATTAGTATGAAATTACCATAAGCTTATCTCTGTAGCCTCTGAATGCCTACTTTTCATATAATTACTATCAATGAATTGTTCAGTTGCAAAACCAATTATACCAAAAATATTGTGCGCTTGATTTCTTCCATGGTCAAAATCAAAATGATTCAACAACTTTTCAATCTTCGGATGGTGGCCATTTCTTCTTTTTAGGTGATATATGGGTTTTTAGAAAACAAATGTCTTTGAAAACATGAATTTTGAACGTTGCAGCATCTTATCCAGATTAAGTTTATATGTCCACTATTTTTGTCTCCATTTCTGTCCCTTCAATAATAATATGATACGTATGTAACTAACATAATTTTTTAAATTGATTTATTATAATATTGGAGTTCAATATAAATCTTTAATTGACGTGTCATGATATTATTAGAGGAATATTATAGGAACAAGAATAAGGGGACACATGAGCTGGCTCTATCATTGCATGTGTCACAAACTCGGAGTTGTAAACAAATACGTTGATGATTTGTTAGTTTTATATAGTTTAATTAGGAATGAAAGTAAAACCTAGAAAAGCTCCACAAATAATTATGGTTCTTTAGATCTCTCCACGTGATGGATCAAAATCAATACTGATGGTGAGACAAACGGAACTCTAGGTCTAGTTGGTTGTGGATGAATTTTTATATCTTGTAGAGAATTCTGTAAGGGATATTTTGCTAAGCCAACTCCCTAATTACCATTTCTATAACTAAGTGGCAACTAAAGGCCGGATTCATTCCTACAATCTTTTTCTCCCCAAGATTTTTCACTTAAAGGTTTTATTAATTGAAAGGTTTAACTTGGCCTCCATTTTAAAAGAGAGTAGATCCATTTTCTTTTTCTCATTGCTATGTATGTCAGAATGTCGTTTTTTTAAAATTTTTTTTTTTTTGTTTAAAGTTTAACCTTCTCTAGTTGTTTTCCTTTTTCATCGTCTCTCCTATGTTAATCAACATTTTGAACATGAAATTTTTTTTTTCCATTTTTTGAGAGATTTATTTTTCTTGATGAGTAGAGGGAGGACCCTTTTTTATAGAGTTCGGGATTAATGACACTTAATGTTAGAATAGGATGCTTGTAAAACATCGTGCTTTAACATTTATATATTGTTATAAATATTTTCGGTTTTTATTCAATAAATTACTTGTTCACTTTAATTTACTTACATATTTGTTAGAATATATGCATCATGATCCATTTCTTTTAGTTATATTTCTGATTATAAATGTTGAGAACAATATAAAAGCAACTATAACAATGAGAAATTAAGCAGAAATTAGTTGTTCATCAACTGGTAAGTAAAGCTGTACACTTTATTCTGATAAGGTTGTTATGTCCTTTGCTTTCAATTTGGTGGGATGATTTATCTATGTTGTTTGCGAATGTGTTACGAAATAGGGACATCTATGGATTAGAAAATATATTGGACATGACAGGACGGAATACGCACTTGATAAGATTTGTTCAAATACAAGTACTTGTATTCTATCAATAAATGGTTAATTAATATATGGACCTTAATCCTGAATGATTGACAGACTCATATTCTTTATTTTTTTTCTTAAAGCACCAACAGGGAGAATATTCGGTGGATCAATATTCCGGTGTTTTGGAGATGTACTATATGGAATAGTAGGTCACTCATAAATATGAAATTCATAAGTACTTCATATATGAAGATCAATGATATCCCCTTTTATATAATGTTAGTTTGGGACTCTCGAGTGAACAAGATCTAGTGTCTACTGGGTGAACTAAACTTTTATTTTTGATATGTTTTAAGATAAAAACACTCATTAGAGAATCAATAGTACTCGTAGACAAAGATATGTAATTGGAGAGTTTAGAATGAAATTCCTCATGTAGCTTTAATTATAGATGTTCATAGTGAAGGGTCTCACCACATAGTAATTAACTATAGCTGTCGACAAATTAAGCTATTTGATTGTCATCATTAGCTTTTTGCATATATATATATATACACACATATATTCTTCTATAAGAGTGCAGTTTTGATTCTTCATAGTGGCGCAAATCAAAGTTAATAACGATATTTAATTGAACAATGATCGAGATCAAATTAATAACCGGTTATTGAAACTTTGAGTATATAAGTCCACTTGGTCCCAATGGTACCTCCATGATATATATGAATAGACTACTTGAATATTCTCAGCTAATTAATTGACTCTGGAAACTAGAATATACATTTACGTAAGTACATTGCACCTTAATATGTTTGCATATATCACTTAAGCCTCCTAGCATTTGTTTTTTGTTTTTTGTTTTTTTGTTTTTGGCTGGAAGTTCGAGAAATATTTCTTATATATTACTACGTTTTTTTTTAATGGAATTAACATATAAATATATCTAATCCTCCAGTTTAAATCTCCTAGAAAGTCCATCGGTGAGTACACTATACTGTTGTTTCTATACATTGTACACATATATATATTATATATATATATATATGTATGTATGGAACTGATGAATGAAGGTTATATACTATAAGACAAAGATCAGACTGCATTGATATTGGCTTGGTATATTCTTTAAATAGAATTAATCTGTAAAGTTGCTAGTCCATTTCCTTTGGTGGTGGTCCAGGAAAGCCCGCAAACTTTCGTCTACCACAAATTATAATGGCAAAGAAATGAGCATAAGTAATCGCAATGAATTTAGTGAACAGGCTTTCTGTTTCTTTGACCTGAGAAAAATATTACTCTCTAACATTGAAGAAAAAAAGATTACAAAATGAAAGCTAGAAAGTTCAGAAACCAAACACAAGGGCTGTAAAAAAAATATTAAAAAAAAAAAGAGAAATTTAGAATGTTACAAAAATGACAAATGAATTGGAATGAAAAGAATGATCAAATTCGATTTTATTTATACACTTTGAAATCCTTGGAATGAAAAGAATGATCAAATTCGATTTTATTTATACACTTTGAAATCCTTTCCACTTCAAACACAGAACATTAGCATTTTTAATATTCCAGGATAAGTAGTCACAACTTTCCGCTTTTTACTAGGCTCTCGCCAATTTATCACAAGATTATGAAGCCACTAATTGCATTTCTTTTGTACTGTTTGCGAGATCAGGCCAAAATACTTCCACTTCATTTTCAACTTGATGCTCCCATAATTGACACGTAATTTGATTCATCGCATCATTAGCCTTTTTGCCTGCTATCATTATCCTTCATCCCCACTTTAATTAGCTATAAAAGGAAATAATTATGGAAAAAACATAAATCCAATCAGCAACAAATGTTAACATAACAAGAAAGATAAGAAAGATGAACACGAAACAATGCCACATAAAAGGCAGAAAAAAAAATCTGAAAACAATGCGTGATCCATGCGAAGACTCTCGCAATCGCAAATTGGGGCTGCATAATTCATCAGGAATCTTGGAGATATGTACGTTTCTACTTTCTGCATAAGTTTTTTTTTTTTTTTTTTTTTTTGGTTTGAAAATATCCTTTCTTGAGCTTCCATATCCAGTACCGTCCACAAACATCAATATGCAGAAATGGTCCTACTTACATAAAGCCGTTGACAGACGATATCTCCCTTCCTTTCAATGACGACATTTCAATTACGTACAGATCCAGGCAAAAGATTAGAAGTAATTAATGAGGGTTTCACATATTCCATTTTCTTAATTTGGAGAAAAGAAAAGAAAATGACAGGCTTACAAAGTTGAAAACCACAAAGACCACAAAGAAGGAATTGACTAAAACAGTTTTCCACCTAGAAATTAAAGCCGGTTAAGAGGGTCTCACCAACATGTTAAAATTCATATATACATATATGTTTACATTTATGTGTGTTTAAAATTGGATATAAATACTTAATCTAAGAAATTTCTACCCGACTTAATAGTTGTTGTTGGTTTTGTTTTTTTTGTTCTTTTTTAATCTCAAAATTGGCTTTGTTTGAACATGACAATGAATGAAAGTTAAATGAGTTAGAAAAACACAACATTTTTCATCTTCCAACAGCACAAAAAAAAAAAAAAAAAAACAAAAAGCGTACCGGGGTTTAGCTGTTCGGCTAATCGAAACTCCGAAGTTAATATATAGCTAGACTGCATTAAAAAAAAAAAAAAAAAGAAAAGAAAAAGAAAGAAAGAAAAAAAAGGCCTTCTTTTGAATGCTTATGCGTGCTATTAGCTTGTAGATCCAAACTGCAAAATTGCTTGGACGCTCGGATATTCTGAAATCGATCCTGCCACATATCTCTTTTTCCTAACATGAACATGACAGAGAGGAAATAGAAGGAAAATTGTAAGTCCACGGAACAAAATTCAAAGTTTTGAAATAATTAGAAAATGAAAAATGAAGATAACTAGTACATAAGATTAAGCATGTATGTGCATATATAACTTTCTATAAATATATAGAAATGTTGAGAAAAAACGACAGGGAATGATGAAAGGGATAGAAACGAAGGGGTATCAGTAAGAGGGGCTGAAGGTGGATGACAGAAGCATAGAGAGCACAAAGGAGTGAGATGCCGACTACTTTCGCATTTCATCATCTGTGCTCTCTATCTTCTGTCAACAACCTTTCCAATGCCCTCCCTCTATTAATTTCCCTACTCCTTACCCTTTTTTATTAAAAAATCATGTAAATATATATAATATATACATATATATAGAAGGCATGATAACTATATGTGTGTCTATGAGAGAGAGTGAGATATATATATATATATATATATAGAGAGAGAGAGAGAGAGAGAGAGATGGGCTGTAATAGACTCCTCTGGCTTCTATTTATAGGAATGAGGAAATACCTACAAAATGAAAAAGAATGGTAAAATAGGGTGTTCTAGATAGTACTGTGCGCTAAAGCTTAAAAGTGTGGTTGTACTGTACAAAAAAACTTTCTAATAATGTACTCTCTTCACCATTTGTAACCGTTTTTCACAAGATAAAAATTTCGCACAAAGGACACTTTTCTCCTTTGTAAATATTCTAATGGTACGTGTTCCAAATCCATGCATACCATTTCAACTCAAAGAAAATATATGTCATTTTTTCACTTTTACTACTTTTTTTTTTTTTTTTAAATGCTGGATTAGCACAAGGAAAATCCACCATATATATATATATATATATATATATTAATATATAGAAAATGTAGCTCCTCTCTTATATTTTAGTTGGTATGGGTCTTTACAGGGTTTTAACGAGACCTCTCTTATTAAAATAGATCTTGTGGTTTTTTAGCTATCTCTTTTAATCCTATTTTCTTAGAGTTGTTCTTTTTTCAATTCCAACTTTTATTTTTTTTAGCATATCTAACGGAAGTTAAAATAAATCAAATAGTATGTTTGTGAAACTGTTGAAGTAAATAACATATTTATTTATCTATATTTAGAATATATGATGAGAAGCAACAACTGATATTACAATGAAAAAGGACATCCTGATAAGATTAGCATCTTTAGCATCTTTGAAAATATTTCATTCCGTGCTAAGCTCCTCACTCAATATGAGAGGGTATAGTGGATATAGAGGCACACTAGAGGTAAAGTTGAATGATTCATAAAGCTCAGTGTGCTACATAAAATCTATCTATTTACTGAAATTTCCCAGCAACTTTATCTGATATGCCCCATGTGCATTAAGATTTTCTACAATCTTCTGGAGATCATGTTTAGTTGTAACTAAGATGGGGGTGAGTGATTCTGATATATACATATACATATATATATATATATTCATAAAGTCTTGGTCGTGGTAAGTTGTTATGCTTCGTTCACATCTTGCTGACCAATGGTTTGTTGTGCGTTAGCTAGACCCACAAAGATAAGGGGCCATGTACAAAAGGAACAGCGCTTTCAAGTGGTTGAAATACTTTCAAGTGGATGGAACACAATTAACCACAATAGGGACTTTGATATATGCCCTTAAGCCGCGGAGCTAATATTATTTTAGTGAGCGCGTGTATACATTAAATGAGATAATGCATTAATAATAGGGAGATATATGTAGAGAAATCAATTTTTAATCGGAAAATGAGAGAAACATTAAGTTTTCAATGTAAAAATTAAAGATCAATTTACTGTGAATTGAGATTCCGCATTCAATTATGAATACCTCCGTTCCAGTATGTATTAATATGTGGACAAACTGATCAATGTTTTTCTACAGGGTTAAGAAGATCTAGCCAATAGGGTAACTTGTGTTGGAATTTATCTAGATCAAGAAAATGACATTTTTGAATTTATTCTCTAGCTAAGACAGGAACCTTTAGAAAAGACACCCCCCACTTCAATTGAAACCCAGCCACACATAATTGCATATAGCTCTACCTCAAACAGTGCAGGTGCAGTCTAGTCTATGGTGGGCCAGTCAACATCATCTAATGAGTCATATTGAAAGAAGTTTGTCCCTTGAATTCCAAGATGAACATCATATTTGATAGTACAAATAAATATTGGTAAACTCCTAAATTCTCCTCCAAGGTCCCATTAATTCTGCATGTAACATATATGAAAACAAACAACAATATTACTTTTAATGTAACATTGACTTTAAAAATGAATATAATAAAATGAATTTATCCATTACTGAATAATTAATTTTTACCCCCAAAAAAATCATTATCATATAAAGTGAATGTAATTATTACACACTGTATTTTCACATGATGTTACAGTGGACTGAAAACAAATTTTGTCACACATTTATATTTATAGCTACAGAATGCAGTTGTTACACAGTATATCTATGCACTATATATTTATATATGAAAAGCCTCAAATCTAGTGGTATTTGGATCGATGCATGTAACATCAAGACTAATACCTTATAATATTAAATTATTTATATGTCATATTTTGTACGTTATTACTTGTTATTTGTAGTAAAAATTCTAAATTTAACTTTATATTATATAGATAAACTAGTAATTACATGAGTTTGATAAATAAAAAAGTTATATTTACCAAATTTGTAAACTCATCTATAGAGGCAAAATGACACACACACACATATACACTAGTGTTTTAAGGACAACAACTTTAATTTCAACTTTTGAGTATCAACTTATGTGACATGTGAATTATCATTTTTATTAGTTAATATTTAAATCATTACCATAAAATAAAAAATTAAACGATTTCGTTGAAATTGTTCGTTTGGAAATTTCCCGAAAAGCTAATCATCATAGGTTTTTAATCTTAACTGCTTTAATTTAGGGTACGTATTCTTCAAATTTCATTTTCTCAGAGACTTCCGTTTTAAATCTGTTGAAGAAGCCCTATCAAAATTGAAGGCAATAAAAATCTATTAGACTGAGGACCACTGTGGCAGAGTGGTCCATGACTACCACTAGTTTTTGGTCTCAATAGAATATATCATGTGACGATAGAATAGATTTCTCTCCGACCCCTTAATTATTTTGGTTGAGATATTTGAGAGAATATATGTGACGATAGAGGAGATTTCTTTGGGCCGTCTCATAAATTATTTTGATCAGCAACTACTTTATAACCAATCAAAATTTTGGAGAAAACAACACCAGCGCGTCATAAAGGAAATCTCATGTGACAATACTATAATCTTGTAGTTCTTTTTATTATATTTATTTTTTTTAAACACAATCAACCATGCACATATTTCTCACGAGACAGATCAACCATAATATTATACTCTTATAGCTTGACATTATAAACAATATATGTACATTAGATGACATGTGAGTTACTATTCTTTTATTGGTATCACGTGTTTAGAATATTGTTACATCAATTGAATGCATCTATTAATAAAAAAGATAACAGCTCACCATCACGTGATTTGATGTTCTCATATACCACTACTCTATTTTTAAACTCCCAATGTTTAGCCTAAACAATGTTTTGTTACCATGATCATAAGGCCAAATTTATTCATAGAAATCGTGCACTGTCAAATATGTATATCTGGTTTGTAAGATAAGAAAAAAACTATCAACTTTATCATATATCTAGATTCTGATCTTTTACTTCTCTTCATTTAGTTTTCAAATATAATAAATAGAAAGAGTAAATTTTTTTACTTTTTAAACAATCAACTTCATATAGCTACTTCTGATTCTATTCTTTCTCTAGTAAAAACTATATACTCACAGCATGCTTTTTGAAAATGATGGCTTAGAATATCTTAAGAATCCGTTTGACAAATCAGTTTCAATAGAAAACTTTGGTTCAAATTCCTTTTTCATTTTTAACTTTTTTCCAGGAGAAGAATATTTGTATAAAATGTAAAGCTAGCTAATTATTTTTGGGCTCCAACTCATTCGGGGTATGGATTATTTGGGACACTGGTAACCCTGTGCCGAAGTCTCTAGATTTTTATGCTCCCCATTTGGACGGCTCTTCATCCGTTTCTTCAATTTTGTTGTGACAAAACAAATGGCTTTTGGTGACAGTTCTGGACTGAATTTCTAGACGTCTTTTTGGCTTGGATAGAAATACTAGTAGAAAACATAGATTTGATGAATTGACGATGTTTAGAAACTGTTGATTCAGACATACGACAATGGCTTCGAACGATCATCAAATGTCCTTGGTGTGGCGACTTCTTTTTGACTTGGCGGGGCACATTTGATAACAGTAGTCAAATGTTCTACTTTCAATGACGGTTTTCATAGGAAATAGTCATCCAAAGTGTTAGGATAGGTGGTTGCAAGCATAATATAACGATAATTCTACACCTTACTCCACCATAAGATGCAGAGTTCGAATTCCCCCATTCTCAACTGTTTGTTTGTTTTTTTTATTTTTATTTTTTTTAAGTAGTAGGATAAGGGCTTTTAAGCAATAATTGTAAATTGTTATGACGTTATAAATTAAACATGGTTTACATGATTTTATTGATACATTTATTGTGTGTGTTTATAATTCATTATAACAATGAGCAGTACATCATAAAAATTCAATACTTGCAGTAACAAGTTATATGAGTTAAAAAAACTTAGTATAAACCTTTGTTCAGAATCGATAAATAAAGTTTGGTCAATTTATTTTGATAAGATTTTGGTGTTGGTTGTTTATCAATAGGGATGATCTTATTTTGGATTATTGTAAGATGCGATTATAGAAAGCAAACCAGTGTTTTATAGACACAACAATCCTCTTGTTTTGATGGAGAGAAGAACTTATCATTAAGAATGGATAAAACCTAAATGTTCAAGTTTAGGTTGATAGAGCGTCACATGTTTCAGAGGGAGTTAAAAGAGCTCTTCAAGTTGTTGTTGTTGTTTTTTTTTTTTTTTGTTTTTTGTTTTCCTAATGTATAGAAAACATGTTCAACCCAAATGTTATATGTTGTTCATGTTTAAAATATATGAATTTCAACAGTTTTAATATTCGGGTCGTGAGAGACAAATATATTAAAATTAGAGTTTTTAAAGATGGAGATATCATGGAAAACCATTAGAAAATATGAATTTGATGAAAGTAACAGGAGAAGAAAAGGTTAATGCGGTTTCAAATTATGAAGATGACATTTTTTTGATGATTTTGAAGTTGCACAAGATGATTTCATTGATAAACCACAAGAGTTCTAGTCAAGGATGGAGAGAGAAACCTATTTATTCGAGTTGTACAAAGTTCATAAAGATTAATGCTTTTGTGCGATTGCTTAATTTAAATACAAGACATGGTTGGAGTGATCAAAGTTTTCTGACATGCTTTCGTTTTTAATTATCTTTTTTTTTTTTTTTTTTTTTTTTTTTTTTTTTTTTTGTAAATAAAATTAAAGTGAAAAAAAGAGACATATAGAAAATGAAAAAAATAAGGTTACAAGATTTTTAATCTTTTGTTACACTATTAATTCAGTTTAACTTTTTTTGTTTTGTTTTGTTTTGTTTTGTTTTGTTTTTTTTTTTGATTCAAGCTCCCCAGAACAATTTTTCTAGCTCCATCCTTACTTCTAAGACCTAATCTGAAAGTTTTAAATCAAGAAAAGATCGACAAAATGTTCGTTATATCATTTAAAAGAATCTATGCCGCCAGCGAAGGGTATTTACGCGCACTGGTGCACGTCAATCAGAATAAAGGTACGAAAAAATTCTCAATGTCATTCATTATGATACAAGTATAAATATTGATTTTGAGAAAAAAAAAAATTACTAAAGCACAAATATTGATTTGACTGTAATAGATTGTTGGCTACTTTGATATTGGTCTTTCTACAATATTTACAATTTTAGTATTAATTTTACTCGCATGAAATAATCGTATTAAAAAAAAAAAACTAAGAAACCTTTGAGGATGTGAGCTTTTTTGGAGGGATGTGAACTTTATTAGATTTAGGTGGATTTTTTTTTTTTTTTTGTCGTAGGACATATGATTCATATTTATTTAAAATAAATAACAACATTTCTACTTAAATTCTTATTCTGTTATCGGATGAACTAGTCCCAATAAGATCTTAGTCGGAATAACTTTATAATTAGATTTTGGGAGCTAAATGACAAATAAAGAATTTGTGTGACAAATCAGACGATATGATGCTTTGACAAGTCGGTGTGTTTGCTTTTTCTTCCCTATTTCTATCACTGCTTCTTATGTGCACTTTTTGTTATATTTTGACCGAACATTATTTGTTTAAATCGTGAGCTAAACCAATTGTAGAAAAGAAAACCATTTGAAAAATGAAAGATTGATAAGCCTTTCATTCCCCAATAGGATAATTAGAATATTGGACCCAAAACCCATCATAAGATTCGAATTTTCCACATCCATAATTCAAACAAGGATCATATATATTCTTCTCTTTCTTTCTTTCTTGTCAGTCGGTGTAACAATTCGGGCTGTTTTTTTCAGGTTAAAAAATACTCAGCTTTAATAGCAATAAAAATATAAATATAAATAAATAAATAACAAACACGTAAAATTCATGCAGATTTGCCCAATATATAATTACGTTATGTTTCCTTACTATACTAATTCATTAAAGTGATAATAAAATAAAGGTTCATAAGAAGCTCACACACACCCTAAATTTTTTTTGTGTGTGTGTGTTTTTCTCTAATCTATCTCATAATTAACCTAGACAACGACACCCCTATTTATATTAAAAACTAAGGGTTGGGTTCATTTGGAACACCAATTGAAGTTAGAGTTTTTAAAGTTTTTTATTTGAAACGAGTGAATGTGTGGAAATGTATAAATTGAAAATGAACCTGATATTTAAACAGTGTACAAACCTGATATATGTTAGGAAACAAATAGTAACTTGAATCTTGTTTTGTTACCTCTCGTCATGTGAGCATTTAGATACAATAATCATTTTATTTCAACTTGAACTTATAAAGTTTGAGTTTTTTTAGAGCATAAAAGAGAAAAAGAAATGTAGATTTAACATTGAGTTGTGAAAATAAATGAATTTAAAAAATTACAAAACCCTAACTGAAGTTGGAACACCGAACAACCCCTACGACAATTAATTTTACATTTTTTTTAATTTTGTCGTACTACTCTGTAAAAGATTAATTATGCTCAACAATTTTACAGTTTTTAAAGAGAAATGAATGCGGCGTTTTATTGTCCTTAAGCGTCATGGATTCTCCCATATCGCACGCTATTGCAACTTGCCAAGAAACATGGAGAGAAGGGGAAAAAAACAAAAAAACAAAAAGGTTGATACATAAGATCCAAAAATCCAAAGCCTTCCCTCAACGCACATTACTTATCTTTAACTTTAATAGATCATTTTCCTTTCCCACAATCACTTCTCTTACTTTCTCATATTTCATAAAGTGAACGATAAGTTAGCAAATATTGTGGGGCGGTGGGGGTTTCCAATTACTTATGTTCTACATTTTGTTATTATTATTATTATTATTTTTTTTTTTGAAAAAGTATTCAAATTCCCACCCAACATAAGACCAACGTGTCGACCCCCCACAGCCTACTTCCTCATTTGGGACCTTGCTACGAGCCAACCCATGACAATGACTTCTCACGGTAACCCTAAAAAAAATCTTGGACATCTGGCTGTGCATTTTTCATATTATTTTTAGTTGGATAGTTTCTTTTCTTTTTTATTCCCTTCAATCAAATGACCAAAAGTCATACCGTTTTTGGAGAAGGCATTATTCTATAGGAATTTTTTAGGCTTCCCTTTTTTGGATTGGGGGTCGCAAGATATAACCCATAATGGGAGGATCAACTATCCTCATTGTGTCGATCAATCAATCCATATTGAATATATACACAATACATATGGGTGATTCGTACGAGTGCCATTCAAAAAGGATATCTCTCCATTATAATAGTGCTAGTTTTTTTACCTTCAATTATACGAGGATAAAACAAATTCAAGAAAGAGAATAAAAAACATACACATTTATTTAAGAGGCTGTTTTCCTTTTTCCTTTTTTTTTTTTTTTTTTTTTTTTAATATATACATACATATTATATATATTATATAATACGCAAGTGAAAAAAATTAAAGATAATTATTAAATAAGACGAATACAATTACAAATCCTTATTATTAAATTGAGATACTGTAAGATAAATTCCGAATTTGGCGAAAATTATCACCTAAAATCCCAAGAATATTTATGTTGGATCACCAAGAATCTATTAACAAATAAGCAAAGCGTACTTGAATCCATAATGGTTAATCACTTTTTAGAGCCATGTGGTTGGCCTTCCAGATCAACATGTTTTCCAAGAAAATCCTTTGATCTTATCTGTGTTCTCTCTCTGATGATGGGATGTCAGAATTGAGTAGTGATAATAATATGTGCGATCTGGGGACCATAATCACTATATATAGATAACTTCCCTGTTATCTTTTGATAGTTTTGTTTTAGCTCATCATAAAAATAAATTATCCTTTAAGTCTCTACACATTAAAGACCCACACCCTATCAGATACATTAAAGCCCAAATCGACCAAAACTTAGTATATCACTTTTAATTAGACTTAACCTTATTTGACAGTCCGCAACATATAATTATTCACATACAAGCCCAACATTGGATTGATGATCCAACAATCTCTCACTTGGGCTATATATGTAAACCTTATAATTATGATTTGCAAAAAATAACCGAACGAGCTCAACTTTGTTGTCATTACCGAAGTGTATCTATAACCAATCCGGTCCATCAATCATACCAACATAGGATCAAAGCGGTCTTCGTTACAACTGGTATAACTCAACCCATCAATGGTCACGTATGCTGATACAACTAAATGACATGGATCTTGATGTGGAAATTTCATGTAATGTGATCTTAACATGCCGATTTCCAACTGGTCCACCCTTAAACCTTAGTGACATCAAACCATATCAAAATCAGAGTGTAAATAAATTGAAACTTTATTTATGCAGAAAACAACCTCAAAATATCCATAAACTGAAATAACTGAAAATATATCTATATTACAAAAGCATCTAAAATTACAAACTCCCACTAAAACTGAATATCATCAATTAACATGACACCCATACGAGCAGTGTGCTCATGAAACACTTTGGGTGGTAATACCTTAGTAAGCGGATCCACAACCATGGACTTTGTTCCGATGTGTTCTGTAGACAACTATCCACTCTGAACTCCTTTTTTAACAACTACAAACTTGATGTCTATATGCTTTGACTTTGTCGAGCTCCTATTGTTATTGGAATACATCACTGCTCACTTATTGTTACAAAATAACTTAAGTGGTCTTTCAATACCATCCATTATGCATAGCCCCATTACAAAATTTCGTAGCCATATTTCATGATTGGACGCCTCATAACATGCTATAAACTTTGCTGCCACGGTAGAAGGGCTATAAGTGATTGTTTAGCACTCTTCCAGGAGACAGCACCTCCAACTAGTAGATAGATATAGCGCGACGTAGATTTCATACTATCTTGGCATCCAGCAAAATCGGAGTCAGTATACCCAACGATCTCAAACTAATCTGATCTCTGATACGTGAGCCTGCAGTCTTTTATTCTCTGTAAGTACTGCAAGAACCGTTTAGCTGCTTTCCAATGGTCTACTCCTGGATTGCTTAAATATCTGCCCAACATCCCAGTAACGTATGCAATATCCGGACACATACAAACTTGAGCATACATTAGACTCCTTACCGCTGAGGCATAGAGAATCTTCTACATCTCCTTTTCCTTAAAATCATTTTTAGGACACTGATTGAGACTAAACTTGTCTCCCTTAGCCACAGGCGTATCACCTAGTTTGCAATCCCTTATGCCATATCTCTTGAGAACCTTTTTAATATAGCCCTTTTGTGACAATCCACTACAAGAATTTAGATTTTTTTGTTACCAAAAATTCGGTAGCTGAAAGTCCTATTTTTGGTAACAAAAAGTTTTTGCTACCAAAACAATTTGGTAGCAGAAAGTTAGTCGCAGAAAGTATTTGTTACCAAATTTTTGGTAGCAAAAACTTTTTGCTGCCAAAATTTATTTAAGTAACAAACTGTATTTGGTAGCGAAATGTATGATATTCGGTGACCAATAAATTTGGTAGCAAAAGGTATTTGGTAGCAAAAAGTATGATATTTCAGGGACTAAAATTTTGGTAGCAAAAAGTAGGAGATTCAGTTACTGAATTTTCGGTAACAAAAGGTATTTAGTTGAAAAAATATGTGATTTAATGACCAAAGTTTTTGGTAGCAAAATGTATTTGGTAGCGAATTGTACAATATTCTGTGACCAAATCTTTGGTAGCAAAAGGTATGAGATTTAGTGACCAAATATTTTAGTAGCAGGAGGTATTTGATAGCGAAAAGCATGAGATTTAGGGCAACTCCAACCCACACTCTAAAATAGAGTTTTGCACCAATTTGAAGTTTTTTTGCTCTCCAACCCATACTCTATATTGAACTTCAAATATAGAGTATGAACAGTATACTTCATATTTGAAGTATCACTGTTCATACTCTAAACTACTTTTTTGTTTTTTTTTTTTGTTTTTTAATTAAATTTTCAAGTAATATTTAGGTAAAAATAAAGAATATAAATAAAATATTCCTTTTAGAGTATGATATAGAGTAAATGGGTTGGAGATAAAATAGTATTTGAAGTGACAGATACTCTATTTTAGAGTTTCTGTACTCTAAATTAGAGTAAATGGGTTGGAGATGGCCTTAGAGACCAAATTTTTGGTAGCATAATGTATTTTGGTAGCAAAATGTACAAGATTTAGGTACCAAAATTTTGATAGTGAAAGGTATTTGATAGCGAATTCTTATGTTTCAACCACCAAATATTTGGTAGCAAAAAGGGCAAAAAAAAAAATTTTTGCTACCAAATTTTTTTGGCCACCAAAATTTAAACAAATTTATGTACCTGTATTTTTTTTCTTCCCAAAATCTATATATGAAAATCAAATTTAATAGACAAAATACCAAATATTAACTTAAGCAAAATACCAAATATCTCTATACATATGAACTTGGAGCTCAGATCCCTATACTTAACCTCAAGCTTTCCTTTCTTGGTCACTAATTTGTCTGTTGCTTGACATGTAGGTCCTCGAACATTGGTTGGCTGTGCTATTTACAAATAAGATGTTAATTGTACAATAGTGTTAAAAAAAAAAAAAAAACTTCAACAACTTAATAATAAGAATGATCTTACATGTTGCTGCAACTTGTTGGTTCTTCGGAATTGACTCAAGCACAATCAAGCGTCAATCCCCATCATGTTCTTGATTATGAGATGGCTTATCATTTGTTGCTAGTGATGTGGATGAGCGTACTGTGTTTGGTGGAGATTGCTCAACAACCGGAGTAGATGGAACTAAAATAGTCGCTGGAGATGGCTCAGTAACCAGAGTAGATGGCACTGATCTGGATTTTAAGCTGAAACTATATATATATATATATATATATATATAGTAGTTAGTGATTAAACAAATGGTATAATATAGAAAGTATCACATTTTAACAACTACTTCCAAACATTCACAAATGTTCACTTTTTTTTTTTTTTTAACTCAAATAACTTGACATATTCAGTCACGATAATCACTATAAGTTTCGATATTAGTTGGGGAATCGGTTTCCTTGGTGTCACCATCGATTTCTTCATCGATTTCATCATTGGATCAATTTAGATATCAATGGTAAAACCATCGATTTCTAGTGGCCCAATATCGGTACGATTTAGGGGGAGCTTCATCCACATTTGTGTTGTCAAAAGAATTGTCGATCTCATTTGATAACTCTTCTTGATAAGCCTCATCATCAACATCATCCCTTGTTGTTCCTCATTTGTTGTTTTCGAGACATTTTCCCATATATGACGATGACTGACTTTTTAAATTACTTTCCAAGAGTCACCTTGCTTTTCGTCATCAATATAATATGCTTGTTTCATTTGATCTGCCAATACATACGGTTCATTCTCAAACCATAAGGAATCAATTTTATTGGTGGTGAAGTTATACACTTTCTTCATCCTACCAATGTCGGTGTCAAACCACGAACACTTAAATAAGATCACCTTATTCCATTATAAAAACATCACCTCCCAAATCTCATCAATTACACCAAAGAAATCACTTGATGCCCCATCATACTCTGCCTCAACGTAAACACCAGAATTTTGTGTGGTACGCCTATCATCTCACATTTTAGTATGGTATCGCACTCCATTCACCATACAACCAGGATGTGAATGAACAAAAAGATTAGGTTTGTTTGCCAGAGCGTACAAGTCATTGGAGATTGTTGAATTGGATTCCACATACTTAACTCTAATATGCAACAATGTTGACGTAAGCTATTAGGAAGGGATAGTCATTAGATACCGTTTACTCAAATTCGAGTAAAAGTTCACGTGTTTTTACCTTATTTCCGAACCAATTTGGAAATTTAGTTATTTGTGTATGATGAATATCAAGCTCATCAAGGCCTTGTGATTGCAAGAATGAAGCATATTCACTGTCAATGATTATCAGTTAGTATTCGCTATTCTAAAAGGAAATTTCAAGGTACACACCGAGTTAAGGATCAACATCTTACTCCAAATAAGGCTACAACTTTTCGGTATTGTTTAGGATATACCAACACACTTTTTCAAGTTCATCTTGTGTCAACATAATAGAGGTCGGTTTCCCAAACGGTCTTGCTAGTTGGTGAAAATTTGAAATTGATGAGGATGGTCGGGCTTCGACATAGTCAGCATTACGTTTGGGCCGATTAAAGTGTGTTTCAATGTCATGCAAGTACATTGAACAATATGTCAACGCTTTATTAATAATATAACTTTCTGCAATTGACCCTTCTAGACGAGCTTTATTTCTAACATATTTCTTCAAATTTCGTAGTGCCCTACGATATCACTTTGGGGAATTAATATATTGTTATACAAGCTTTGCTAAGACCTTTTTAGAAAGAAAAACAAAAAACCTGAAATTAGCTTTGCTGAAACATATTTGTAAAAATAAAAGTGATACATTTCAAAAGGGTACATCCACCTAGTGTGAACTGGTCCAGCCAATTTTGCCTCCGCAGGTAATGTAACGACCCGGCTACGTAGGCCGTTACCATGCTTACTTAAACTAAATCTCGATCTTAAATACTTAAGCTTACTGAAAATTAGAGAATAATTTTTTGTATATACCATATAAATAGACTAGTCTATATAGGTAAACTTTCTATGCATACACATTACTTGTTTATCAAAATATGAAGTCACATATATTCTTTATATTTAACTCAAGTCTTCAAACATCATATATATATTATAACACAACTCATTTATATATATATATATATATACACACACACATATATATATATATATTTAGAGTTTTAAAAAGGTTACGAAAAAATTTGCATAGTGGTATCCCACACCCCTTCACTTGCCGCATCGTCCTTATAGCCCACCAATTAAGCTGTAGGCTTTTTACCTACAGTATGAAATATACAAATGAGCTTACGCTCAGCAAGTACATACTTACTCTCACAAAAACATGTCAAGCATCATGTAACTTATGCATGAACCGTTTATGATTGATTATGAATCTCTTATGCTTCATTATGGAGTTATTATCTTCCTTAACATGTGAGCCCTTTGTGTACGTACCAATTGCACGCAATCCACAGAAAGTTAGGGTTTGCAAGGTCCCTAACAATTATGGGAATCATACTCGTAACCCTTCACGATCTACGGAAGATCTTAGAATTTAAAAACATACATAATCCTCCACGATCTGATGGAGGTTGGTATGACACTTTACTTGTCTTGGTTTAGTCTTAGTCTTGTTACTTTTCCAAAACTAAGATTCTTTACTTGTGATCTTATTAGTCATGATGCATATGATACATAGATACGGTATGACATAAAGATCACTAGCATAGAATGACTTGTGGCATATTAATAAAGCATCACATTATCTTAAAACATGGCATTATCCTAAAACATGGTATGTACATAAACATGGCGCATCATGGCATACATGTAAACAAGTCATGCTTGAAAACAGTTTACTATTTCTCATACTGTAGGTGAGGTTTGTACTTACAGGTTGTCTTAAGTGCTGGGTTTGTTGTTCCAACGAGTGCCAACAACAGATTACCTTCCTGTTACCAAGTAAGGTGTAAGATAAGGATCAGCCTATCTTACTGTAAATCATAATATTCAATGTTGGCATCCAATCCAACATCCATAAGTAACCCTAGTTACAAGCCTATTATTCAAATAGTATCCTATTTGGTTATTATAAGTAACCTTGGGTACAAGGCCCAATTATATTAAAGTGGTACTCATTTGGTTACTATACGTAACTATGGGTACAAAGCCCAACCTAAACACTTGGGTATCCTATCCGGTTACTAATTGTCATAATATTGTTACCAGTAATTTGGGCCTATTCCCTTTTTCTCAAAAATGCCTTGGTTACATAATTTCAAGTATTATCTCGATTGAACACTTGGAATTGCCTTTTAAAAATTACTTGTTGAATTTCCAATGGATTAAAACCCTTTTAAAACTGTTTTTTTTTTTTTTTTTTTTTTTCGTAAAACCATAGTTTCTTTGTAAAAGAAGTTGTAAACCTGTAAAACCTTGAAAACTGTTTTTATTTTTATTTTTATAATTTTGTTGAAAGTACGTGTGCAAGAATTTCCTGTGCACTGCACAGTTTTGAAAATCTTATGCAGGAATTTATCTTTAAATGGTTTAAAATTTGAAAACGTTTTCTTTACGAAAGTTGTAGATCTCGTCGAAACCTACAACTTTTGTTCTTTGTCAAAACCTGAATCTACTTTTAACTTGGTCGTTTCTCCATTTGAAAAATTCTAGCTGTGTATATTGTCTGTATAGGCCAGTCTCGGATTTTTACAAAAACAGAGGCCGTTGGAGTCTTATTTTTAAAAACCGTCCACATTGCCCCTTAGGATTTTTAATTTTCTACAAATTTGCGTTATAACTTTTTCCAAATTTGGCCTCTAAAGGCCTCAAAATTACATTTCCAGAATACTGTCCTATTTGATCCGAGAATTGGCGGTTTTATATTTGGTTGGTTTTTACGTAAAATTTTGCACACCCTACCTCAAACGGTCGAAATCGTGATCCTACGACAAACATGCAGCGCGTTACGTACAAAATCATCATCCATGCACTTGTTCATCTTACTTACAAAAACCTAAATAGGTAATCTTACTTAGCTTACCAATTTCGGTTTTTAGGTTAATTCCTTAACCTCCATACCTCAAACTTCATAACCATAATCATCATTCATAAAATATTCTTTCTTAAGCATGTGAGGACATTTCACAACCATAAGATAGGCATACATAAAACCCACATTATTTCTAGGACATAACATCACATGCATGCATAAACTTATCAATCAAAATCACATAGACCTAGATCTAACATATACTAACCATACAAGAACCATAACATAAAAAATAAATGAATGAGCTTATGCTCTTACAACCCCAAACTTGAAATACACATAAATTGCTTGATCAAAACTTAATGAAATTCTTAGAGGGGTTAAGAGGGATACCTCTAAAACTTGAGGGGTGGATCTAGACTTTGGGATGAGAAAACTTTTCCTCCTCACTTCACTAATCACAACCGGCCACTCTCTTTTATTTATTTATTTATTTATTTATTTTCGGTTCCTAAGGGCTAGAGGGGAAGTTGGGAATGAACTAAAATTTTTGGGGCTCAACTAAATGGTCCAAACTCAACCTCACATCACCTATTTATAGGTGAAAAATACCTAATTTCGTACAATTATTTTTATTCTTAAAATTACATATTTGTCCCTAAAAATAAAATATTTGCTCTTGAATCCCTATAAGGTGGCCGGCCATGTGGCTGATTTTAGGGCTAAAATCATTTCATAATTATCCATTTTTCCCATAATTTCAAAATTCCTAAAATTCACTTATTTATCTTTTCTTACTTGGCCTCCAAGTAATGCCATGTTTGACATTCCCTCCTAATACACAGTCCATTTTCTTAATAATCCAGATAGTACCAATACTTTTTTAACTATAAAAGTACAGTTATACTAAACTGCAGTTCAGAATTCATCTGTACTTAACTAGACTGCGTATGGATTTTTCTTAGTACTTGAAGCTACTTAGCCCTCATTGCTCAAAATAATACTCCTTATTTTTCTAAAGCAATTAGAAACCTTATTCTTAACTCTGCATCCGCAATGACGGTCGACTGCAGTATAATTTCAATACTGCTTATTATACTGCAGTACCTTCTTATACAGATCATGAGTTATTCTGGTCATACTTAAGCCAGAATAAAAAACATAAATCATGATTCTGCCTTTTTACCAAAAGGCCTCTTTCTTGACATAATAAACTTATTATTGAGTCTCATAGCTAATTAAACGAGAACTCAAACATATTTTAATAATAAAATTATGAATTTCATATTGATATCCATAATTTTCATGGAACATCACATACACACATAGTATGGACTTAAATTCCTTTATATATAAGGAATCACGAGTCCCTAAAAAATTTGGTTATTGCAGGTAAGTGGTAGGCTAGATGGATCATAACATCAAAGAATGTAGGAGGAAAAATCCTCTCCAGTTTACACAATGTATAGACTATACCTTCTTGTAGTGCATCTAAGTCTTTTACCAACAATGTCCTTGCACAAAGCTTCTGGAAAAATGAATACATCTCAGCAATCGGATCCAGCACATTGTCTTTCAAATAAGGCCTCAATCCTATCGCCAATAGTCGTTGCAACAACACGTGACAATCATGACTTTTCAATACTGTGATTTTACCATCCTTAATGTTGACATTTCGGGACAAATTTATAGCATATCCATCGGGAAATTTGATTGATTTTAAAAACTGACAAAAAGCTTTCCGCTCCATAGTAGACAATGTAAAACATGCCAGAGGCTTCTTCCCTTTCCTATCCAAGTGTAACTCCTTTCGTATGTTCAGATCTTCAAAGTCCAAGCGAGCTTTTTTGGTGTCCTTTGATTTGCATCTAATCCCAAGATAGTTCCTACCAAGTTGTCGCATATATTTTTTTCAACATGCATTACATCCAGATTATGACGCAACTTAAGTTTCGACCAATACTCTAGCTCCCAAAATATACATTTTCGTGTCCAATTACTATCGTTTGAGTACCCAGCTTCCAACGTTTTTTTCATGTCAGCCTCATGAACTGCTGCATCTTTTCCCGGCATATAGGAACCAATAGCTTGTTGAGATCAAACGATAGTTCATCCCTAGACATAAATTTTGGAGGCCTCTAAAATTCAAGTCAGAACGCCAAGCATGGTCCGGACATAAATAATGGCAATGGCCCATGTAGGAAATCTTACTCCGTAATCGAAACAAAGCAGTCTCATCCATACACACTGGACAAGCCTTATAACCTTTGGTCGAGTAGCTGGATAAAGTACCATATGCAGGAAAATCATGAATTGTCGATAACACTGCAGCACGCAAAGTAAAATGTGTGTTTTTTTTTCAACTGCATCGTATGTTCTAATGCCGTTTTCCCATAATCTTTAAGTTCATCAATTAGAGGTCTCAAATAAACATCAAAGTCTTTCCCCGGTGCCTTCCGTCCTAGAATTAATGTCGACATCATGATGTGTGCCTGCTTCATACATCTCCAAGATGGCATGTTGTTAGCCACTAGAAAAACTCGTCACATACTATATGAATTTGCCATATCTCCAAACAGAGTGAAACCATCGGAGGCAAGACCTAATCTGACATTACGCGGTTCAGTTGCAAAGTCTGAATATTATTTGTCAAATTCCTTCCATACTTTTGCATCTGCAGGGTGTCGAAGGATTCCTTCCGTCTCAACACGTTGTTCCTTGTGCCACCTCATATCTTTTGCGGTGTGTCAAGACATAAACAAACGCTGCAATCTTGGAATGAGAGGAAAGTAGTGCATTTTTTTGTATGGAACTTTTTTCCCCTTTGCATTACTGTTTTTATACCTCCTATGACCACATACCGGACATTCTTTCAAATCTTTGTGCTCTTTGTAATACAACATTCAATCATCCTTGCAAACATGGATGGTCTTGTATCCTAGCCCAAGCTTTCGCATCATCCGCTTTGCCTCATAATAAGATTCAGGAATTCTCGAGCCTTCTGGAAATGCCTCCTGAAGTAACTTCAACAACATATCGAAAGATTTTTTACTCCATTTATTTAATATGTTGGAAAAACGGATCTGATATCAGAGTTACGGCGCAGCGGAAGTTTTAAAATTTTTATACCGATTCAGAAAAGAAGCTCATGATGTAAATAACAATAAATTAAATACATGATTAAACGTACCTTGTTTCTCGAATTCTGGAATTGCTAGAGCGTCGACCAACGTGTCTTCACTGCTATTCTCGAGTCCCCACGTCTCAGAGTGTGTGTGGGCACACATGCTATGAATCCAAGCGATCGGTAATTCTTCTGAAGTCTAGATCCTACTTTCTCAATCCCGATATACCTCGTTGAGAATATTGATCCGGTTCGTTCTTCAAAACTATAAAACAGGAACCGGTTAACCTTATGTGAAAAATATCACTCGACTTAACCTTTCTCACAGTTTTGATTCAATGAAAATTTCTTTCTTTTTCTCACACCCAAGAAGGACAAATTTTCTCAAGCCCGAAAAACCTAGTTTTTGTTTTTCTCTCTCCCAAAAAACCGGCCCCTTTCTTTGAGTGTATGAACCCCTAGCCTTTATATAATACTCCAATCCTTTTCCAAAAATATCTTATACTTGAAAAATAATTAATAATTATTTTTCTGGATAATCTTTTGAACCAAAGGATCATTCGAATTTCGAACTACGTTCTTTAAACCTTATGGACGGTTTTTTGCAAGGAGAAACTAAAAAAATTCGTGCTCCACCTCATGTGGATATTGATTGGTGGTTCAAATTTAAATCAAGAATCTAGACTAGTTAAAAAGTCCTAATCCTATCTAGATTCAAACTCCTTTTAAACCTTTGAATTTAAATAAGATTTTTTATTTGAATTTAAATAAATATTTTTCACAAACATTATCCATATTTAATTAATTTAAATAAATGGAATATTCTAGATTTTCTTTCCACCAAAAAAAAACGTGCACCATTCTTTAAGAAAAGAAAATCTATCAAATAAGCTTCATTATTTAAATCAATTAATAATTTAATGTTTGTAATATATTTAAATAATTTTGAAACAAAATTTTCTTCCCTCCATCCACTAAAAATTTGTGCACCATAAATTAGGAGAGAAATTTTTTTTTTTCAAAAACTAAATAATTCAAACACAAAATAATTAACAAATAATTATTTTATTTGCAACCAATCATATGTTGAAAAATCACATTATTTGTCTACATTAATTTCACATGTCAAATCTTTTCGGGATTGCATGTTAGAGAGTACCATGTCTTAATAGACATTATTAAATTCCCATTTTATTTACCGATCTCCTTAGGAACAAATCCCGAGACGCTTCGTGGAACTATATGAGCTAGTAGAGGGACCCGATGGAAATATATAAAGAGGCTCCTATAATTGTGAAAAATTAATCCCGGATTAATTATTTATCAATTATCAACTTCAGGACTATTCCACTAAAGTTTGAAGCTGAACTCCCGTTTACATACCGTATTACGAAAGCTCTCTAACGCAGTGCTTCTTCCATGATTTATTCATCGCTTGCTTAATCCCATATGTTATCCATGATTGAATTAAAGACTTTTTCCGTTTTACCTTTTTAATCATTTTAACTTAAAGTTCCATTATTCTCCATTGAAAGAACCACCAATTGTAAAGCCATACAATTGATAAATCATCAGAGAACACAAAGTAAACCGATGGCCAAGATCTTATTATATTATCTTTCAATTCCCGAATAATGTCTTGAAATAGATAACATGACCTATCGTTAAGATAGTTATGGATTCCGTATCTATGAATCTTGATTTCTCCATCCATAAGTCATACACCCAAAACACAAGTATATTGACCATCAATTATCAGTGTCTCACCTATAGTGGATCAAAGTGCATAAGCCATGGATGTGAACTCAAGTATTCATTTCAGGATTAATGATTAATGCGGGATGAAAATCAAAGCATCATTGATTCTTATAAACGGAATTATTAAACCGAACCAATTAACACCTTAGGTCCAGTCCAATGTCATACCTTAACACTGGTATACATTAAAGTTTCTACTCGAAATCTATCTGATGGTCAAGGCAAACCATCCCTCCAAGGAAGTAGACAACCTTTACAATCTTATAATGAATAAGATCCCCAAATCTTATTCCATCGATTGCGGACCATTTATTTAGACTGTTATCAAATTACCACGTCTTCTATGTATACCTCGTATACATATGGTAATCCGATATATTACCAACAGCCTAGGAGTATTTTATGTTTGCTCAAAATAATCATACAATCAACCAATGAAAGTAAATAGGACACAACTTATTAAACATGAATAACCTCTTTTTATTAATATCAAAATGTCATATTTACAAAATATCCCTATAATTGATTTTCTATTCTTAGGGCACATATAGATCCCAACATTAAATACTTTTATATGAAGTAACTTCACTAAAAAAAGTCAATGCAGAGAACTTTGTGCATCCTCCATATAAGTCTCTCCCTGCTTCAGTGAACAAAGCGTCTAAATCAGGTGTCTCTTCTTCGCAATCTTCAGTATCATTTCTTTCCACACCATCAGCTACTGAAGATGGAAAGATGTATGGAAATGCATCATTTAGTGCATTCACCATCTGATATTCGTCATCATCATTGTCACTTTGTTATCCTTCTGCATCATATTCTTCATCTTGTACATTGGGAGTAGTATCGGGATCCTCCTCACCATGATTAACTCAGTTTACATAATTTGAGCTAAATCCTTTAAGAAATATATGACACTCAACAATATCTATACAATGGGAGTAACAATTCAAACATTTTCTACAAGGACAATGACACTTTCCTTCCTTATCTAGGTGACTACGTGCTTGTTCAATAAAATCTTTTCACTTCACTCCTATATGTCTCCGAAAGTTGATTTGTCACATAGATCTTATCCATATCTAAAACCAAACTATAAATCTGAAATACAAACAAAAAAAAAAAACATACATTGTTTACATATAAGAAAGATTGAACGAAAGTGAGTTAACAAACAAGATTTACATCAAAAAAATTGAGGTTCGACGGCAGAGGAATGGATTCACTTCACGGTGGGACTGGTCACAGTAAGAAAAACTTGTAAATTGATTAAACTAAACCAAATGAAAGCCTTGGTAACAATAACTAAAGCAGAAGCCACACCAAATTATTCAAACCTAACGAAATTAAAAAAATATATATTTGAATTGAGAATTTCAGCTGAATATTCCTTTATTTGTCAGTTTTTTGATTTTTACCTTGCAAAGTTTTGAGAAATTTTTTGGATCTTGATTAGGGGATTTGATATAAATACTTTTGGGTTTTCATGGAATTTTACCTCGCAAGATTTACCAGATTTCTATTGGCTGGTCACAGAAATATTCACGGAAGCGACTGGTCATGGCTGGCAACCACGAAGCACTGGTAACGGCGCATAGATGGGACGGTGAAGCTGGTGACGGCCCGGCTACGGGACATCGAAGGTTTACTGACAACGTGACGAAGGTTTACTGAGGGCGCGATGAAGGGATGGCGTGACGGGGGGATGTGTTAATGGAGAGAGATAGGTCGAGAGAGTTAGAGTAGCTAGGGGAAAGTGAGAGAGAGTTAGTGTTTTTTGAAATGGAGAAAGTTTTTGATTTTTTTAATGGAGAAATGGAGAAAGTTATGGGTTTATATACATTAAAATATATTTAGTTACCAAATTTATTTTGGTAGCGGAATCTTTCTTTCTGCCATCAAAATTTGGTAGCAAAAAAGCATTTATTTACTATCAAGTAATAATTTGGTAGCCAAAAACATATATTTTGTTATCAAATTTTGGTTTGGTAACCAAAAGAAAATTTTTTTAAAAAGGAAAAAAAAAATTATAAGTTGATAACAAAATTTATTTAAAACCATTTTTTAATCACATTATAACATAAAATATAGATTTCAAGATTTTATATCTTATTTTATATATTAAAGTAATAAAATTATACTATAAGTACATTGTCTACTTTATGTATAACATATTTAATATATATCATATAAATTTATATGTCTTACAAGAAAGAGCTAAATCACAATTTTTTTTGGTATAAAATATATTATTATTACAAACCTCGTATCGAACATATTTATGAAAAACTATAAAAAGTAAAAATAAAAAAAATTTACAAACAGAAAATATGAGGTTATAATGTTTCTTGAAAATTTTCTACCAAATGTAACTTTTGGTAGCAAAAATTGCCTTTCCGCCACCAAAATATAAGTTTGGTAGTGAAATTTTTCTTTCTACCACCAAACGTTGGTAGCAAAAAACCATATATTTTACTACCAAATAGTAGTTTGGTAGCCAAAAACACGTATTTTGCTACCAAATTTTTGTTTGGTAGCCGAAAGACAAATTTTTTAAAGAATGAAAAAAATTATAATTTTGATAACAAAAAATTTATTTAAAACAAATTTTAAGCCACATTAAAATATAAAATATATTTTTTAAGATGATATATCTTATTCTATATATTAAAGTAATAAAATACTATTATAAGTATATACATTGTCTACTTTATATATAACATACTTAATACATATCATACAAACTTATATGTCCTACAAGAAAGAGCTAAATCACCAAATATATTTAGCTTTAATAAAAAATATTATTGTTACAAATTTTGTGTCAAACATATTCATGAAAAACTATAAACAAAAATAAAAAAAAATTACAGGCATAAAAAAATGAGGTTATAAAGTTTCTTGAAGATTTGTTGCCAAATGTAACTTTTGATAGCAAAAAATGACTTTCCGCCATCAAAATATAAGTTTGGTACCAAAATTTGGTAGCAAAAAAGCATATATTTCACAACAAAATATTAGTTTGGTAGCCAAAAACACGTATTTTGCTACCAAATTTTGGTTTGGTTGCCGGAAGAAAATTTTTTTTAAAATGAAAAAAATTATAATTTGGTAACAAATATTTATTTAAAACCATTTTTTAGCCACAATATAACATAAAATATAGATTTTAAGATGCTATGTCTTATTCTATATATTAAAGTAATAAAATACTACTATAAATATATTATCTACTTTATATATAATATATTTAATACATATATATCATACAAACTTATATATTCTACAGAAAGATCTAAATCACCAAATATATTTATTTATATAAAACATATTATTGTTACAAACTTCTTATCGAACACATTCGTGAAAAACTATAAACAAAAATTAAAAAAAAATTACAAGCATAAAATATAAGGTTATAAAGTTTCTTCAAGATTTGCTATCAAAAGTAACTTTTGGTAGCAAAAAATGCCTTTCCGCCACCAAAATATTAGTTTGGTAGCAGATTATTACTTTTTGCTACCAAAATTTGGTAGTAAAAAATATATTTCGCTACCAAATTACAGTTTGGTAGCTAAAAACTATATTTTACTACCAACTTTTGGTAGCAAAAAATATCATTTTGTCACCAAATTTAATTTGGTAGCAAATACCATCCGCAGGGAAAATTTTGAATTCCCACCAATAATTTCGCTACCAGAACAAGTTTGGTAGCAAAATGTGATATTTTGCTACCAAAATTTGTCTACAAAAATGCATATTCTACTTCCAAAGTTTGGTAGCAAAATGTACTATTTTGCTACCAAACAAAATTTGGTAACAAATTTGTTGAGCAGGAAAAATTTTGGCTTCCTGCTAACATGTTTTGCTACCAAAAAAAGTTTGGTAGCAAATTGAGAAATTTCGCTACCAAAATTTGGTAGAAAAAATTTATATTTTGCTACCAAACATTAGTAGCGAAATATCATATTTTGCTACCAAAAGAAATTTGGTAGTAGATGACATTAGCAGGAAAAATTTTGCCTTCCCGCCAATGTTTTTGCTACCAAACATAGTTTGGTAGCAAAATGTTATATTTTGCTACCAAAATTTGTTGGCAGAAAACCATATTCTGCATCCAAACTTTGGTAGTAAAATGTACTATTTTGCTATAAAAAAAAAAAAAATTGGTAGTAAATGAGTGAAGTAGGAAAAGTTTTGGTCTCATAATAACATTTTTGCTACCAAAACAAGTTTGGTAGAAAAATGTGAAATTTGGCTACCAAAATTTGGTAGCAGAAATTTCTATTCTGCTACCAAAGTTTGGTAGTGAAATTTCACATTTTGTTACCAAAAGAAATTTGGTAGCAGATGACATTAGCAGGAAAATATTTAGCTTCCTGCCAATGTTTTTGCTACCAAAATAATTTTGGTAGCAAAATATTATAATTCGCTACCAAATCTTGATAGCGGAATGTTGACATTTTGTTACTAAATAGTGTTTTGGTAGCAAAATTTTTTTGGCGGGAACCAAAATTCAATTCTGGCCATGTCATCTGTTACCAAACTTATTCGGTAGCAAATTGTGTTGTTTTTGCTACCAAAGTTGATAACAAAATGTCTATACCTTTCAGCTACCAAAATTTGGTAATAGAAAGTCTATTTTCTGCTTCCAAATTGTTTTTTGGTATAAAAAAGTTTGGTCTCTTAAAGTCATAATTCTTGTAGTGATCGAAGAATACCCCGAGAGCGATCCCGATATATCTATATGCCTAATACAAAATATACATCACCAAGATCTTTCATCTCAAAATTCTTAGTTTGGAATCTCTTGGTTTCGTGCAATAAGCATTTATCATTGCTGGCATACAAGATTTTTGATACATCACCTAATACAAAATATACGTCACCAAGATCTTTCATCTCAAAATTCTTAGCTAGGAATCTCTTGGTTTCGTGTAATAAGCATTTATCGTTGCTGGCAAGCAAGATGTCATCGACATATAAAACCAAAAAAATATGTTTGCTACCACAGAACTTATGATGTATACAATCATTGACCAAATTCATCTCAAAACCAAATGAGATGATCACTTGATGAAACTTAAAATACCATTGTTGAGATGCTTGTTTGAGTCCATAGATGAATTTCTTAAGTTTCTAAATCATATTCTTTGAATCTCCTGACACAAATTTTTCTAGCTGCACCATATAGATTGTCTCATCAATGTTACCATTGAGAAACGCTGTCTTCACATCCTTCTAATATAACTCAAGATTAAAATGCGCCACCAATGCCCTTATAATCATGAAAGAGTCTATAGAAACTGAAGAGAAAGTCTCTTTATAGTCGATGCCTTCTTTCTGTGCAAAGCCCTTTGCGACAAGACAAGCCTTGTATCTCTCCACATCACCTTCCGAATCCCTCTTGGTTTCAAATATCCATTTGCAACCAATGAGTTTTGCACCTTCTAGCAATGGGACAAGATCCCACACGTCATTGTCCTTCATGGACTTAATTTCCTCATTCATGGTATTAATCCACTTCTGAGAGTTAGAACTTTCCGTGGCTTGATGGAAGTTGATCAGATCATCTTCCATCACTCCAATATCTACCTCATGTTCTTAGAGAAATATAATGTAGTCATCTGGCACTGCACTTCTCCTCTCTCTAGTGGATCTCCATAATGGCATAGGTTCTTAAGGTGCTAGAGTTTGTTCTTTCAGAACAATTTCTTGGATGGTAGGTTCTCCGACATTGTCTTGATCTTTTATGTCTTGAACAAGGTCATGAATGAGATTATGATCAATACTAATAACCCCTGGGGGAATATCAACATATTCCTCTTCAAAGACAAAGTCCCTAACTGTATCTCCCCCGGCAAATATGACATCCTCCGAAAACCAGGCATTTGCCGACTTGAAAATTGACTTAGTCGTGGGATCATAAAACTTGTACCCCCTGGATTTTTCAGAGTATCCAACGAAATATCGACTCACTGTCCTTGAGTCCAGTTTCTTTTCATTAGGCCTATAAGGCCTTGCCTCAGTTGGACGTCCTCAAACATGCAAGTGCCTTAGACTAGGCTTCTTGCCAGTCCAAAGTTCATAAGGGGTTTTGGTAGTTGCTTCAGTTGGAACCCTATTAAAGATATATGCTACAGTCTTAAGTGCTTCTCCCCAGAGTGATTATGGTCAGGTAGAATAACTAATCATATTCCTTACCATGTCCTTAAGAGTCATGTTTCGTCTTTCAGCAACACCATTCATAGTGGGCGAACCCGGCATAGTGTACTATGGGACGATACCGCATTCCTCTAGGAACTTAGCAAACGATCCTAAATGTTGTTCACCTGAACCGTCATATCTTCTATAGTACTCACCACCATGGTCAGATTTGACGCTTTTAATCCTTTTGCTGAGTTGGTTCTCAACTTCAGCCTTATAATTTTTGAACACATCCAACGACTGTGACTTTTTATGAATAAGATATATATAACCATTTCTAGAAAAATCATCCATGAACGTAATAAAGTATTGTTCACCATTCCAAGCAACTGTAGGGAATGGCCCACAAATATCCACATGTATGAGTCATAAGACTTCCAAAGTCCTGTTGGCTTCAAATCTCCTTTTGTTGGTTTGTTTTCCCTTCATACAATTAACACAAACATCAAAATCTGTGAAATCTTAGGGATCTAGAATTTCGTCTGACACAAGTCTCTCTATTCTCTGTCTGGAGATATGACCTAATCTTTTGTGTCATAATGCAGCTGAATTCTCACTGGTTATTTTCTCTTTATACCTCGTGTACTTGATTGCAGGGATTCATTAAATGAAGCAATTGTATTGAATAAATAAAGATTATCGTAACTTGACAAATAACCATAACCAACCAATTTTGAATCATGAAACAAACTAAATTTTACATTCCCAAACGAACAAGAATAACTAGATTTATCCAAAGTAGAAATAGAAATCAAATTCCGTTTAAAAGACTGTACAATAAATGTCTCATCAAGATCCAAATAAAATAGAGTCTTTTAGAATAATCTAAATTTTCCTATTGCCTCAACTTGAATCGTCTTGTTGTCGCCCACATAGATGTATCTTTCAGCATCACTTGGCTTTCAGTAACTCAGGCAACCCTGCATAGACACACTGAAGTGAGTTGTTGCACCAGAATTTATCCACCACGTGTGTTTAGGTATCAAAGTGAAATTAACCTTAGAAGAAACCAAATTAAGAAGCATACATTTTTTAGCATGCCATGAGTTATAGTTGGTGCATTGCTTCTTCTTATGCCTTTCAGCTCCACAAAAGAAACAACCAGCACCTTCCGGGTCAACCGATTTCTTTTGTTGTTTCCTGTGAGGTGCTGTATTTGCAACTTCCTTATCCTTATTCTTTTTCTTTCCTTTGTCCTTGTCCTTAGAGGTTGAGGCTGTAATACCTGGATTTTTTTTTTTTTCCGATATCATTATTTCCTTTAAAGGAATTGAATGTATACCATGGAGGTATTTTTGAAAAAGCTCGGTTAAGAGTTTTCTTACATTTTATGAGTTTTTATGGTTCAATAAAAACTCAAAATGGATTGCTTAGATTAGCAACGGCCCTTTTGAGTCAAAAAGAACGAAAAAGTACAAGATTCAAAGAAAGTCAAAGTTTGACCAAGAATGGTCAAAGGGTTGACCTTGCAGTATTATGAAATGCAGTATGGTAAAGATACTGCGGAAATCGTCTTTACGGTTGAGTTAGCATGTATAGGCTTTAAAAACCACCTTAGAAAATCAAGCACACCTAGTGAGGATTAAAGACAAAAAGGGCTCGAAAAAATAAGAAAAATTTTATACTGTCCATTTTTACACAGATAAATTTTAAACTGCAATACAGTATAAAAATACTGTGTTTAAGTGAACACAGTATTGAAAATATCTGTGTAGCTTAAAAATGGACTGGTTATTGAGAAAAAAGAGCCAAACAAGGCCTAAGGTGAATGACATCACCTCACCTTTTAATTATTACATCATAAATTATTTTTCAAGCTTGGAAAGAAATTTTTTTCTTGTTCACCAAGCATATGGCCGGCCACCTCACCCTCCCATTGTGGAAATTTTTAATTTTTAGGGGTTTTTGTGCAATTTAGCAAAGTTTCTCAACCTCTATAAATAAGGGTGGTTGCTATTCACTTTTATTCAAAAATTTGGGGAGGTTCTTGCCAATTTTCTTCTTGAAAATCAGCAGCCAAGGAAGAGAGAAAGAGGAGAGAAAAATCAAAATTTTCATAGGGCTTCTACTTAGGGGAGTTCGGTTTTGCTCTAAAAAAAAAAAAAAAAAAAAAGAGGTTTGAATTTTTGGGTCATTTTGGGTATAGTGGCCGAGAGTGAGGGAAAGGAGAAGAGGAAGAGGAAAAGTTGGAAATTTTGAGGAGAAAGCTTGGTGGTGTGCTCGGTTTTGGTGTGGATCAACCAAGGAGCCAAGAGAAATTTTTTTGGGTCCCTAACTAGGTTGAAGCCGTGGGCAAGGGAAGGCAAGGGAGTTGCAATTTTCAAACCCTAACTTTGATCTAAGGTAACTTCCTTAAGCCCTAATCCTTCCATTGAGTTCAATTTGGAATTTTATTTGTATTTCAAGTTGAGAGGATGTAAGAGCATAAGCTCAAGTTTTCTTTGCCCTAGATTGATTAGGTGTGGTGCTTGATTAGGTTTTAAGGGTGGTTTGATGTTTATATTTGTTATGAGCTTTAATTTGTGTTTATGCTTGTTTGAATGTTAGGATGCATGCTAGATGGATGATGAATTGTATGTCTCCTGTTTTTATGCGCAAGCCGGTCCTAGAATTGCATGCTAGGTTGTTAGTTTTGATTATGGAATGGTACGTGTATGAATGGATTGGTGAGACAACTTAGAACCATGCAAACATAAGCTAGGACAATGCGGGTTTTGGTTTGCATGGGCGCGTTTGAGTTGCATGTTTGTTCATATGGGACGTTAGAAAGTGCTGCATGTGTGCTATCTAGGCTTCCTCGTGTTCGGTTGAGTTAGCTTACATGAAATAGGACGTAAAATGAATGTGAGAACAAAAACTGCCAGTTCGGATGTGAGTTGCCCAGTTTTCTAAAAAGTGGAATTTGAGGCCTTTGGAGGCCGAATTGGGAAAAATGTAAAACATAAAAGTTGTAGAGAACGATTTTTCATAGAGGGCAGCGTGGACAGATTTCCAAAATAAGGCTCCAATGGCCTTCGTTTTCACGAAAAACCGAGCCTGATCCGTGCCCAGGATTTGTGCACGACCAGGTGAGTTCAAACGAAAATATGAACCTGTTAGAGTCCGAATTGAATTTTTTGTTAAACACGAAAGTTTTAGGATTTTTCGAGAGCTAGAACTTTCGTGAAGACAAATTTTTCAAAATCGGAATGGACCTTTAAACTGACACGGTTTTATAAAGACTGTGCAGGGAACAAGAAATTCTTGCACAGAATTTTCTAAAAACAGTTCGGAAAAAATTGTATCTTTCTCCAAAACCACTGTTTTGATTATGAAAACTGTTCCAAAGGCAGTTTCCAGCCCTAAATGATTTTTACAAAGACCTATTTCAAGAATAAGAATTTTTATGAGTTAAGTAAAAGATTTTTGAAGTTAATTTAACCAAGTTTCCAAAGAAATGGAAAATGGATTTTTAAACCAAATCGGGTAAGCAAGATGATTACGGGTAATAACCGGAAATGATATCCGAGTTACTGGGCCAAAGTCTAAAGCTCAAGTTTGACCCATATAGGGTTGACCTTAGTTGACCAAAAGTTGACTTTGGTTGACCAAGAGTTTGACTACAATTAACCTTAAGGGTTAGTCAAGATAACCCTAAAGGATACCAAGATTAATTAATTGGGCTAAGATATATGGTTAATTGAGGTAACCCAATAATTATGGACAAGAATAAAGCCCAAGGTTAGAAAGGTAACCTAACCCTAACGGTATGTATAAAGATTTGGCACTTAAGGTTATCCAATGTAACCTTTTAAGAAATAATCCATGTTTGGGTCGTTCTAAAACAATAGGGTTACTATTTGTAATCCCAGTAAGACATCTAGTATCGGGGACATACAACTAGGATTATGTAGGCATGTTCGTTAGATCACCAACATTCCACAATACTAATTAGAACCTCACCTATGTCCTTCAACAAGCAGGAGGGAACCTGCAGCTGTACTCAGAGAAGAAGCAGCACTACGCAGGACATAGCAAGAGAGGTAAGTACAACTACCACCTACAGCATAGGCTTTGTTGTGGTACTTGCCCAAGTATGTTATTGTTAGATGTATGCTAGGAGGGTATGCCTATTTGTATGTTATGTTGTGGTTGCTATATTATGTTGTTGTTGCTATACTGTGTTATTGTTATGCCATGCTATATGCCATGTTAATTCTATGTTGTATGCTAAGTTATGAAGTATGATAAGTCAAGGTAAGTTCATGATGAATATTATGTTATGATTATTAAGACATGAAGCATGTATGTATGAGAACACAAAGCATGTTCACGAAATCTTATAAGAATAATAAGAGCAAGTATGACATGACAAGATGAAAAGAAAGTAAGATGGCGAGCAAGTTGCCTGTGTCGTGCCCCCCGTCCGAGGTCGGGCTGAGCTATGGCAAGAGTGAGTTCATAGTTGCGCGCCGGGTACGTACACTCAAGTAAGGGGCCCATAAGTAAAATAAGTAATGAAAGTAAGTTAAGAATGAATTGAGCATAATACGAGCATAAATGGACCATGCATTATGATGTGTATGTTATGCTATGATGAATGAAGTTAAGAAGTGGTACGATATGTATGAGAAGTTAAGTTAGAATATGTAAGGTTAGATTATGTTTGTTTATGTCGCGGTATAGGAAGTTGTACTTGCTGAGCGAAAGCTCACTGTCTTACGTTTATGCTGTAGGTAAACAACCTGTCAGCAATGGTTGATGCAAGATGGAAGGGCGTGGCGGGGCAAACTGTGAAATGTGAGAGATCTAGCCGCTACGCGTTTTGTTCCTTATGTATTTATGTTATGTTAAATATGCTTGATAAAGATACGTTTATATGTTGCATATTTTATGCCATATAAAAAAAAAAATTTCCGCTGTTTTTCATAAGTATGTAAGTATGTACGAGAAGTTCAGTATGTATGTATGTATGGTAACGGCCTGTGCTAGGCGGGTCGTTACAGAGGCCAGGTGAGCACTCTTTGCATTATCTTGCTTTAACCTTTCTTCTTCCTGAACACAGTGTGAAATGAGCTCATTCAAAGACCAAGTCTCTTTCTGACATTTGTAGCTCACCTTAAACTGGTTAAACTGTGTTAGAAGGGATATCAAAACCAGATGCACCAGAAAGCCTTCAAAGAGTTCTAGCTTAAGGGCTTTCAACTTGGAAGCAAGATGAGACATCTCTAGGATGTACTCCTTGATATTGCCTTTGCCCTTATACCTTATTGAAATTAGACTTGTCAAGAGCATATCTATTTTAGCCTTTTCGTTTTGACAAACCTATTTTCAATATCCGCAAGGAACTCCTCAATCGTAGTGATCTTTTCAGACATTGTGCCTCTGAATGCTTCCGGAATGGCCTTCTTCATGATCATCATACACATGCAATTTGATTTCTCCCAACTTTCCATATCCCTATTTTCATCAGAGGTATTTTTATCCATAAGAGGTGCAGGAGAATCAACCCTTAAAGCAAGGTTAAGATCCATGACTCCGAGAACTATCAAGAGGTTCTCTTGCCATGATTTGAAGTTAGTGTCATTGAGCATAGGAATAGGGTTGATGTTGGCAGTAATATTAGCAAGAGTCATAGCTGAATAGAGAACAACAAGCAAACAAAACGAGCTCATATAAGTCTCAAAAAAAAATTTCTAATAAAGGTAAACCACATCTCAAGATACCAGACACTCTATTAATATTTTGTCAACTTGTAAGTGATATCTTGGTGTAGTAATTAAACACTAAGAACAAGAACATATCAAATAATAAATCTTCCCTACTGTTCACATATAAAACCGAATAATCATTGTGCATTTATTACCACAGGGCACATATAATTCTGCTAAATATTCACCATCCTTTGGGCCGATTAATATTCACATAAGTTATATGCACACAACCGTTTATATTTCAAAACAAATTAATTTCCACAAAAGAGGTCACTTTGGCGACATGTTGTTTCAATTTATTCATCTTAATATATATATATATATATATATATGTAACAATATTTGAATTTAAAATTGCACCAAAATTGATCCTAAAAAAAATAAAAAATAATTTTTTTGAGAAAAAAAGTTAACGGTCAAAGTCAATGGTTGACCATTAACCGTTGATTGGGCTGACTGTTGACCGGGTTGGGTCCTGGACCGGGTCGGGTCAGCCCAACTCTGATCCTACACTAGCCCCAGGACCCACCCCTAATTTTTTTTTTATCAATTTATGCGGGCTTAGCCCGTAGCCCATTCTTGTCACGGGCCAATTAGGCCCATGTATCGAAAAAAGAAAACCCTAAATCTACTGAATGCAACTAAAGCTGGAAAAAAAATATATATTTCCAAAAATTGTAAACGACAAAGTCAACAAAATTGTGAAAAATATTTCTAAATGATTCAACATGAATCCCGCTCGGATTTCACTTGTAAGATAAATTCCTTTGGCGAAAACCATCACCTAAAATCCAAGAATATTCATGTTGGATCACCAAAAATCTATTAATGAATAAGCAGAAGTGTACCTAAATCCATAACGGTTAATCACTTTCTAGAGCGTGCGGTTGGCCTTCCAGATCAATACGTTTTCCAAGAGAATCCTTAAATCTTCTCTGTGTTCTCTTTCTGATGATAGGATGCCAGAATTGAATAGTGATAATAATACGTTCGCTCTGGGGACCATAACTACTATATATAGATAACTTCCCTATTATCTTTTGGTATTTTAATTTTAGTCAATCATAAAAATAGAAATTACCCTTTTAAGTCTCTACACATTAAAGGCTCACACCCTATCAGATACATTAAAGCTTAAATCAACCAAAACTTAGTAGATCACTTTCATTTGAACTTAACCTTGTTTGACAGTCTGCAACATATAATTATTCACATATAAGCCCAACGTTAGATTAATGATCCAACAGATACAATTGTATTTTTAAATAAAGTGAATATAAATATCGAGAGAGTGAATACAAATATCTATATTAACTTTTGAAAATGGTTGACAGAATATTCCTGCAACATATATTAGACATATGGTAATCATGTCATCGTGCCTATTAAGTTGAAATCAACTATTCATAGATAAAATTGTGGAAATAATCCCTAAAATACACAAGCTCTTGATTTGTCCTCTCTTAATATGCATACTTTGAACTTTGAACCTTCATTATTATTTCTTTTTTTTGATTTTCTGATAAAAATACTAAAATGGCATCATTACCTTACAAACCCTAAGCCTCTATTTGATCACAACACCTCTCTCTCTCCTCCCTTCTTTCTTTGTCTTGTAGCCTCGATGCGAGGTGGTTTTGACTATCTTGCCTGCTTAGCTCAGCTTTTTGTCTCTTTGCCTCCTCTCTCTTTCTCTTCCTTTTCAACGGTCATTAATTGAAGGTCACCAAATCGTCAATGGCACAATCTTTGGTGCTTTGTCTACTCTCTACCTCTCCTTTGCCAGATCATCAAATCTCAGATCTTTGAAATCCCCAAAAATAGGAGTTCAGAAATCGCTGGAGCCAGAAAGGCAGGCGGAGGTCGAGGTCAGACTGTGATCTCCGCTGCTGTGATCTCAACATTTCACGATCTTGACAACAACAATCCCTTTTCTCTAGCTGTCATGAAGAGCAAAGCAAATTGGGGGGGGGGGGGGGGGTTTGTATTTTTTTTAGTTTTTTTTTGGTGGTAGTATTATTTTGTTTTTCTTATTGTTTTTATTTTTGTGTGAAATGTTTTTAATATGTTATGATTTTTTATTCATAAATGGGGAAGTATTAATAAGATAAATTACAATATTTGGGATTATTTGATGCAAAAAAATCTTGTAGACCAAAAAACAAAAACAAAAAGTCCAAACTTGATAAATGTCAAAGCATAATGTAGTTGAGTAGAAAAAATAATCCAATATCACCAAAAGTAATATATCAGAATATTCTATGACGACCGAAAATAGAAGTGGTTAACAATTATGTTATTGAAAATAAAAATTAATACGGTAGATTACTAAAATATAATCTACCGGAATACTTTCTGGTGACTAGAGACCGGTACTGATGACTGGAGACATTCAGTGACTTGTATTGATTCCGATGACATCCAGTAAGTGGTAATCTATTAGATTACCTTTTTAACTGATTGGGGATAATTTTGGATAAACATGTTATATTTACATTTGATTTATGTTGTGAGAGGTGAAAAATTCTAAAGTCACAATAATTATGGCAATATTTCCGAGGTATGTTTTTTGACAGGGCAATCGTTTTAATCACCCTCACATCATGTTGGGCCTGTTATGCCGAAGCTTGGGCTAATTAGACTACATGCCTTAATTTCTAGATGTGGAATGATTTTACCAGAGTTTAAAAATTTTGCAGAAAATGCCAAAAGATGATGTCATTAATTAAATTACTTTCAACAAAAAAAATTATTTATTTATTTTTTCCCCTCTTTCTCTGGCATTTAACAGCCTCACTGCTTGTTTTTCTCTCTGTCTCTCTGTCTCTCTCTCTCTATATTCACCGGTGCTCGTTCTGAGGATCGGACCGGTCAGGAGATCGACGGTCGTGCCGAATCAGATTGGCTCTCCTCCATATGGGCTCCGTCGCTCGGCCAGTCTTACGCCGGATCGGTTCTCCTCCACCCGATCTTATTCATATTCGCGATGCCGTGCGATTTGAGATCGTGTGATCTCTGCCGACGCTAGGGATTGTGGTCTTGCGGCGATCTTGGTTCTCCTCCAAGATCCAAACAGATCTCCTCCACATGCGGAGGAGATCAGTGGTGTGCGGCGTGAGGAGATATCCGGTGACAGCTCCGGTGTTAGCCTCGCGATCTCTGCCTAAACAGCCGAGCTCCTCCGCTGCTCATCGTGGCCGCTGGAGGTGGACGAGAACTTGCCGGTCCACTGTCGGATCGCCGGTTGAGAGAAAGAGAGTTTGGTGAGAACGATCTCTTGACGTCGAATCTCCCGTGCTCCGTCGACGTCCAGCGCCACCACACAGATCGCCAGCTCCTCCGTCGGGGAGCCGTTGCTGCTGGAGGTGGACGAGATCTCGCCGACAGCAATCTCTCTCTCTCTCTCTCTCTCTCTCTCTCTCGGCCTAATAGTGGATGCATTTTTGAGAAATTTTCTTGTGGCTATGTGTTTGGATTGTGGATTTGTTTATTTTTCTTGTGGCTTGTGATAAAATCTAGTGTTTGGCTGAACTTTTTAGCGTTTCAATAATAAAAATGTGTTTGTTTGTTTGTTTTTTTTTTTTTTTTAAATATTCCGATGACGGAATCCCAAAAATCCAGGTAAAATCGGAAGTATCGGGTCGGTAACCAATTGGTTATCATTCGGTAACCAGTGGTTACCTTCTGGCGACGGTGGTTTCTGGTCGTCGCCAGTTGGTAACTAAGTTGTTTTAGCCACCGACGGCAGCGTTTATTAATTGGTAACTAACTGGTTAACAATCGGTGATGGCAGTTACCAATCAAAAATTTGTCGGTGTTGGTAGCCAATTGGTTATTTACCCGCGACAGCAGTTACTAATCGAAAATCTGTCGGCAGTTGGTTACCAAATCATTTGGTAACCAACTAGTAACCAATATGATAACATTATGAATAACAACTAGTAATTATAATTGTATTTAAAAATAAAAAGATGAATAAATATTTATGATTTCATGACATTTCTTGCAAAAAAATTTCTTGGGTAAAAGTGTTAATGCGATGATGTGTCGTGCCCATGTCTTATGTGTTTGACCCGACATGACCATTGATCCAGACTGTGGAACCTTGAGCCCTTTTGTATTATAAAATTTAATTTCGAACACTTTTTTAATAAATGTAAAGAAACAATACATTAAAACTGATTAAAAAAATTAATGACTATATACTGTATTACCAGCATAAGAGAAAACAAACGTAATTATCGATGCATCACATTAATACGTGCTGCACATTATGTAATTACTTCATAGTAATTATTGAACTATTTATATATCATTAATACAAAAATTGTATAGAATAAGGGTGATTTCCAGGATTCACCTAGAAAGCAAAACTTGGATATAGGTAATTATAGTAGCTTTAGTTTTTCTAAGTCAAAGATTAACACAACAAGTCTTATCAAAATCATTCCTTTCATTCAAAAAGATAATCTAGAAGGTTACCATATTAATCTGCTAGATACCACGAGAATCAATATCGATCATTGATGATTTCCGATTAACCGACGTTGGTGGTTGGAGAGTATTCATTTAGATTATTTTTGATAATCTACTAGATTAATTTTTTCTCTTTCAACACAAAATAGTCGGCTATCTTCTGACTCCGATCGCCGCAAGATACTACTAGAATTAAAAATAAAATGAAGAATATTAGCTAAATAACCATATATATATTTTTCATCTATTGACTAATATCACATAAATTTTCTATTTTTGATCAACATAATACAAAATTGAATTATGTTTAATTTAATTTCGAGTCATATTGATCTAATATTAAATTTTTATGTCATATTGGTACAGTGATCTCTAAATTTGTGTCATTAAGATGTTTCAAAAAAAAAAAAAAAAAAAGAAGGAAATCTTCCACTCAAGATGTCGATCGTCTCCAGAATAGGTATCCAAAGAGTAATCTATAGATTATCTATCATATTGTTTTTTATTTTCATTTCCAGCCGGCTCTGCTCTAATTTTCGAAAGAGTAATCTATTATATTATAATAATCTAGTATATAATTTACATCTTTAAACCAGAATTAAAAAAGTACACAAACTTTCTTACAAAAAAAAAAAAAAAATCAACACAGAAACAAAAAATACCAAACACCATATTGTGTTAAAAATAGTCCGATGGTAGATCTTGCCGATGCATCTTCCTTGCAACGAAACGCTGCACTTCATTCGTCGGTGGGTCATCGATTTCCATGGAGATCGTCATGGTGTTGGTCTGTAACAGTGTGTGACAGGGATCGAATGGTCAAGATCCCCCTGTGATCGAAATTGAGCATCCGTCCCTAGTCAGAAGCAAATTGTGACAACCTATCCAATCGGTATTTACACCCAAACTCTACCGTTCTCTCTCAAAAACTCTCTGGAATAAATTTACCTCAATTGTTGATCAATTAAGCTTTTCAAAGTTTCCTTTGTATTTATTTTCTGATCATAGTGAAAACCCTCACACTCACAGAGCACATAGCTTGATCAAAAAGAGCGAAGTTATATAAATCTCGTATCAATTAATTTTTCTACTTTTTTATTTGTTCTGATGTCAAACCAACTATTATATAAACACAGATGTATTAATATACTCTAATTTGATAAAACACGGGGTACTAGTAAATAATATCCTCAAATTTAATTTAGTAACAACAGAACGATAAATTCAAACCAAACCAAATTTGACTCTAAAACTATATTTAACTGACTACAATTAGAAAACACAAACTTCCTAGTACATATCAATATCGTTAATTTTTACATTACTCCAGTAGAATATATATGTTTGCAGGAAAAGGAGAAAGGAGAGAAATAAAATACAAAGAAAACGTACGTATTTTGTCACAGTAATTATAACTTTGGATTACAATCGTTTTCATCAGACTGCCGTACTATGCATCTTGATAATCGTTTGTGCGGCTGATTGAAAATCTTAGACCGGTGGAAGAGGAGGAGGTGCAAAGAGATAAGGTGGTTGTTCCTCAGGTGGTATCTGATTCCTCATCATGTTTGGTGTTGGTGGTGGCGGCGGGCTTGGCAACTGTTTTCTGTATACTCTATTGAGCTTTACATCTGCCCTCAGTTTAGATCAAGAGAAGAAGAACATGGGTCGTTAATTAGCTTTAACGTATGACTAATTTTTTCTCAGAACTGTGCCTTCAAATTAAACATCTTTGGATAAGTAAAAAGTTTGTAAAAGACATTTAAAATGGTGTTACAATCTTAAAACGTTAGAGGTTTAAAGTAAGGAAAAGAAATTGAAAGGAAACTAAGGAGGAAAAAAAAATAATAAAAGGAAAGAGAAACAAAAGCAACTCATCAAGAGGAATATTAAAGATATTTTCAATTTTCAAACCGTTCTCTCACTACAAGAAATAAGTTCATAATTTCGTGACTTTTTCTTATGAGACTCGCTTTTCGATTTCTTTCAATAGAATATATAATTTTACTAATTTGTTTAGAGACCCTTAAGTATATATTTATATTTCTTCGCAAACCCTAATTAGTTGTAAGTATGTGGCTTCAAACTTGAATAATAGAAACAAGCACAAACTAATCTTATCAGAAAAACTTAACAATCAAATTGAATCTAGCAACATAAAGTAGAGCGTTTGCAACCTGAAAACCAATTACAAACACAAATATGTGTACATATACATATATATGTATATATACAAATATAAAAATTAACGTCACATGACAAAAGATTATCCGAACCTGAATGAAAATGACCGGATAGTTGAATAGCCAAGATGGATGAAATTATTGAGATAAGAATAAGAGAACGAAATATATTGGTAGTAAAGACACTCATGATTTGGATTTCCTTGCTCGATGGAATTGTATATGATGCTATTGGTATTCCTGATCTTTACCTTTGATCTGAGATCTTTGAATCAATTTGCTGCTGTTTATCTTCCAGCAACTCCTTATATTTATATTTCTTCTCATGACACGTACACAAACACGTCTATCGAAAAAAATAATAATAATAATAATAGTAATAATAATAATTATTATAACTATTAATAATAATATTATTATTGTAAAATTAAATAAAGTTCTACAACTATTGAAACGATTCATTTATCTATAAACAATCTCTACACACAATTTTATATTGTAGGAATGAATTATCTCAAACAAAAAAAGACAAAAAAAAAAAAAAAAAAAAAAAAAAAGAGGAATGATATGAATGAATTTATCAGTTGAACCTAAATTTTTTCTCCTTATATTATATAGTTGTAGTCACATTTGCTTTATAATAGGCTTATCGTGAATGGTCCATGTGTTAACTACCTCTTCTTAATTCTTTTTTGTTAGATGATAACTGTTAGATATAGATAATAATTGTGTTATATTAAAATTCATCGATACTTTTACAATTTTTTTGTTTCGTGAGAGCTCCAATTTTCTCTCCTCTCTAAAATAGTCTCTGATTGTTTCTCTATAGAATTACGTCTTTCTTTTTGGTTTGTTTGAGTCGTATTTTATTAACTTTATCTCATTGCTCAAACAATGATAATCATTAAATAGACAAAAACTTTAACTTTCTCACCACTAATTTTTAGATTCAAAGCACAAATATAAAATACAACCAAAAATGTTATTGTACCGTATCAATAAAATAATTCTATCCATTCCGTATGATTTACTCTGCATATTTAATAAATGATCGTTTTCCAAAACAGTTATTATATGCAGGTCGTTCAACCTAACCATTTTTCCTAATTATGCCCTAAATTTTTTAAATTTTTCTAAAGTTTTGGGTTAATTTTGTATTTGATAAACATATAGTCATAACCTGAATAGTCGTTAATGAAATTGATAAAATATAGTCATCTCTTTTCTACCTTTGGTCGTTCACGCCATTATGCATGTCACTATGAATTAATTAAAAATTGAGGGAAACAGAACATGTTATTAGGAACTTCATCTTACAAATCAATGCTAGACGTGGTTTGAGGGATGTAATTTGAAGAATATATTTATTTGGGTAAGTACTTGGTGAATTTTTTAGCGTTAAAATATTACTGTTATTACAATTAGTTATGAGACAATTAAGTAAATCCTTTTTTTTTTTAATTACTGCTATCATTTTAATATAACCATAAAGATTTTCTCAACGTAAAATTATACGCTTACTAGTCTTAAATTTATAGGAGATCTAACATATATAGAGGAAAGTTGTCATATCCAACAAGTACTTGTTACATTTCTATTTGTAACTATTAGCTGATAATAATGTGTGATTGGAAAATTTAAAATTATATTATAATTAACTGATTGTTGTCGTTTTACGAGGATTGTATATATGACTTTATATGAATTCATTATCCGTAACAATAAGCATTTTTTAACTTATTCTAACGGTCAAAGTTCTTTAATTTCTTCGAAAGAGCACAAACTTTTCTTTTAGGCAAAGGAAAAGACCGAGGAAATTGTTCCGAATTATCCTTATATAGTGTCTGGATATGAATAAAAAATTGAACGTAAAACCTATCACATAGTCCTGTGAATTGGCTGAACCGTTAAGGGACATAATAACAAGAACAAGAAAATATTAAAAATCCAAATATCAAATATTTGAATTTCTTATAACTGAAGGTTCAGTTTTCTTAAAAGTTTATAGTGTAATTTTTTTTTAACATTCTTTTGAAAGTTTACTAAAATAATATCTACGTAGAAGAGTTTTTTTTTTTTTTTTTTTTTTAAGAAAGAAAATTAAATTATTAAAAATCTGGTTTGTAAGTTAAAGAGATTTTAAATTCACAATACGAAATATTTCAAACAAAAATCTACACACATAGGTATACTTCCTGTGGTGTAGGCACCATTTACAATGTGGATCACCACACTAGATCATCCAATCATGATTTATTAAAAGAATCTTGTTATTTAAATTATGTAATTAATCGATTGAACATATATTTCGTGAGTATATATTAATTCTCTTCAATTCTAAACTATACAATCGAATTAAATACATGAGATTCAAATAGCATTTTGAGGTCACATGGGAAACTATAGACTTATAATCTCAAACTTCAATAAATATGATAATTAATTAAACTCTTTAAATAATATATCAGTTTTATTAATTTCAAAGTTTATTTCATTATAAACACAACATGGCATTTCCCATTTGAAATTATAAATATAAGTTATTCAAAGAATTTGAATCGTTCATTGATGCAATCACTAAGTATAGATTAATCTTCTATGAACAGTTCACAATTAAAGTTATGTTCAATTTATCCGTTAACCTCTATTATCGTAATGTTTCTCTTTAAGTATCATCCATTCTTTGACAAACTTATATATTCATTATCCATTATAAATTGAACATTCTTATTATTCAACTCCTAGATCAACACTTAAGGAAACTGTCCATCTATTTCATAACGAAGGAATGAACTTTATCTTGTAAATTTTCATTCTTGATTATCTATTTTGTTATGTCCCCAAGAGAAACAATGAACTCAACATCTTATCAACTTACTATCAAAGTAATGAACCCAAGCCAACTCATCAGAATTGATACTAGAAACAGAAACATGGAAGACATCCTCAACGAATCCTGGAAATGAATATAAAGCATCCGTTACTTGTCAGTGAATAAGAAATCACCAACACTACCTTCTTGACTCATGGTTTCGGGAATCTCTAATCTGTAAAAATTTATGTGTGTTTAGAAATTGCCTTTAGAATGCCTGCCAATAACTCAAATCACTTCTTTAAGGATGGACAAATAAGCATTAATTCCTAATAGACTCCCAAATAGAAGAACCAGCATTACGAGGTTGCCTAAATCAAGCTTTTTAATATTGTCTGACTTAAGAAGCTGTAACGACTCTACTTATGTGGCCGTTACTATATTTATTAATTTTTTTACTTAGCTTAAATACTTTAAATATGTGGAAGATTTTTGTTGTACATATATCTTAAAGGATATATAATTAATGTACATATATTTAATATCATTGTGATTAACAAAAACAAGTCTGACATTTTAAACTTACATACTTACTGGTCATTACTAATTACTTACTAGTAAATACCTTAAACATGTTTCATATTTAAACAATATTAACTAGCGTAATTTAGTACTCAAAATATTCGCGGAAATTATGTGCAGTGGTATCCCAATCCATTCATATCCGCTTCGCAGTCCGCCTAGTCCATCTATTTCACTGTGGGTTTCTTACCTATAGTATATGAATATTTTTTGATGAGCTTTCGTTAAATAAGTACAAATATATCTTAGCAAAATAATTAAAAACATTACACGAACATGCATGATCCATTTATGCTTGATTGTGAATTATCCATTTAATCTTGATTATGGATTTTCTTATCTTCTCTTATCTGTGGGCTTTGGTATACGTATCAGATGCGCACGATCATCGAGTAATCAGAGTTGTAAGGTCCCTAACAACACCGAGATCCATCAATTCATATTGGATATATATATACATACATATGTATAGATGATTTGTACAAGTGCCATGAAATATATAACTCCCTATCATTATCTTAATTATAATAATGCTAGTTTTTTTTTTAATCTCCAATTGAATAAATTTCGAGGGTAAAAAAATTCAAGTAAGAAAGTGAAAAGCATAAATATCTCTATTTCAGAGCTTGTTGTCATAACTTTTTAAGCAGTTGTTTTCATATATTTTTTTTTCTATATAAATATATCAATATATAGATATGAGGTAGACGTGAAAAGTATTTAAGTTAATTATTAAATAAAACAAATATCATTACATCGACACGTTTATAATTTCTAAATCGAGGAACAATTGAAATATATATACAGAAATTTCATAAATAAGAAATCTAACTGGAGACGCGCTTCTATTGAGCTCTATGGGACTACGGGTTTTATATACATATATGATTTATCGTATATAACTACTGTTTAAATCTTCGTTTTAAAGCCTTTTGTTCAAATTTTTCTACAGTGTTTTCACTTATGAAAATTTGAATTTACAAATTAAAAAGTGATTTAAATTGGAAAACCAGATGAAAAAATAATATCGAGAAGATGAATGTGAATATCTAATAATCAATTTTGAATGTAAATGATGTTAAAATGCCCCTCCAACATTAGAGATAGTAATCATATCATCATGCTTTTTAAGCCTGAAATCAACTATTTACAGAGAAAATTATGAAAACAATCCGTAAAATACACATACTCTTTATTTGTGTCCTCCCTTAATTCGTAGAATTTTGAATCACTTTTTTTTTTTCCTTCTTTAACTTTATGATGAAAAGACTGAAATAAACTCATTACCTTTCAAACCTCAAATCGCTCTATTCAAACCCCAAATCTCTCCATCTTTTCATAGCCCCCATCTTCGCTCCTTCGTTTCTCTCAGAAGTCCTCTCCTTCTCAGATCCTCAGAATCACCAGAAGTCGGAGTCTGAGAAATCACTTGAGTCGGAGAATCAGTCGGAGGCGGCGACCAGACGGACAACGACCTCGTCTGTTGCTAATCTCATCTCTCCTTGAGATTTTCTCCAGATCGCGGTGTTTTGCTATCTCAGGTGCAGCGATCTCCTCTCTCCAGCTGCGGTGAGGAGCAGAGCAGATTGGGTCTCTCTCTGTTTTTTTTTTTGGTGTATAATTATTTTGTTATTTTGATTACTTCTATTTTGTGTGATTATTTTAGTAATCTTGTTACCATTTATTGATAAATTGTGAAAAGGATCATAGATCAATATAGTCTAAATAATTTGATCTCAAAACTATGGTAGACAATAATAATAATAATAATAATAATAATATTGTGAATCTAATAAACGACAAAACATAATAGGGGCGGAACATGAAAAATAATCCGATAGATTATATAACGTAATATGATAGATTTGCAAAAGTAAACTATTAGAATACTCTCTAGCCACAGGAGACCAGAGAGATCTACAATTTTGTATTGAAAATAAACAGTAATATGGAAAATTACCAAAATGTAATCAGCCAGAATATTTTTTGGCTACCAGAGGGCCGAGAAAGCTAACAATTTTGAATTGAAAATAAAAAGTATATGGTAGATTACTTTCTGGTGATCGAAGGCCGGTGCCTGTTGAAGACCATTGATGGCTTGGGTTGACTCCGGTGACATATGATAGATTACTGATGGTATTTTACTAGATTATTTTTTCACTGGTCCGGGAGTAATTTTGAGAAGATACATTATTGGGAAAAGTATCTGAATGACACAAATTTATAGACCATTAGACCAATATGCTATACAAAATTAATACTAGACCAATATGACACAAAGTTAAACTAAAGTTAACTAAAATTTGTATCGTGCTGGTCAAGAATTGGAAATTCGTTTCATGTTAATCAATTAATGAAAAAAGGTAGTTATTATGATAATTTTAGGGAAAATATATGGCCATTTGACTTATTTTATGGTTGGTCAAAAATTCTCATATCACTAAAAATATGCAATTGTTAAGATGTGTGCTCAATCCATCCAATCATCCCTATTCATTTCGTTTTGGACCTGTCTTGATTATATGAGTCTAAGATTAATGGGTATTTTTGATAAATGCCACCAAATCATACATTTGATTGATTTTTGTCATATAGGAAAAAAATCTTACAAGAAATTCATAGATGACATCATAAATATTTATTTATCTATTTTTAAAATACTAATTATAATTATTAATTGATATCCATGATATAACCGTCTAGGTTACCAGTTGGTTACCAATCGTCGATAGGTTTTCAATCGGTAACCACCGCTGCGACCAATAACTAGTGGGTTATCGACTGGTAACCATTGGTCATTGGCGGGTAACCAGTTGGTTAGCAAATAGTAACCGGTTAGTTATCGAATGTGGATGGGTAACCACCACCTTTGGCAGGTAACCAATTGGTTACTAATTAGTAATCAGTTCTTTATCAACGGATAACAGATTGCCAACAAGTAGCCAACTACTTAACAATTATTGACCGGTCAGAAACTTCCGATTCCGTTGGATTTTCCGGATTCCATCATTGGAATATTTTTGAAAAAAACATATTTTATTGGTGAAAACACTAAAAAATTTAACAAAAATTATCAAAATTCCACAAAAATCATAAAAACTCAGAATTGGTAAACACAAAAAAAAAAATAAACAATCCACAATCCAATAGGCAAAAATTTCCAAATCCATCGGATCTGAAAAATCCAACAAATCCACTAAATCCAATTAGCTTTTACCAAAACTTTTCCAAAATAAAAAATAGAAGAAAGACATCAACTAGATCTAAATGTTGGAAAATAATTAAACCTGTAGGCCTACATATGTAATTTAATGTTTATTATAGGATATCTTAAAGTTCAATCCATTTAAAGTGATCTAACTAAGGTTAATTTTATTGGGCATTGGGCATTAAATATGGTATGAGTTTATTATGTGTAGAGATCTAATTTCATATTTCTAATGTTATAATGGGCCAAAATAGAAATATAAAAAGTATAACTACTGCAGTTATATTATACTTCGCTCAATACTCTAGAATCGACAATTGAAGCATTTGAGGTTGCATTAATCGGAGATACACGACATAAGGGCAATGTTTTATTTACAAAATTTCACCTTCAACAAGCGTAGATTTATTTCAATAATTTTTTTTCTTTCTATCATCGAATAATAATCTCAATGATTTCCACGGAAGTGGTAAGATGGTATCTGGAGCAGTTACATACTGGGGACCCTTGACACAAATAGACGCATCACGAGTTCCATATAGATTACTTTTCAATACAATTTCTATTCAAATTCATTAAAATTTCATGTATGGATTCTTGAATACCAATTATGGTAGAATATTCATGTGGTAGTTTCTCGAATTTTACGCAAGCGAACGTGGGATCGCTCAAGGACCTACCGGTTTTAGGTAAATATCTAATGCGTTCCTCCGACTGGGGAAGTTAATTTTGTAGGGGAAACTATGCGTTTTTGGGATCTAAGAGCTCCATGGTTAGAACCACTAAGGGGGTCCCAATGGTTTGGGACTTGAGTAGGTTGAAAAAAGACATACAACCTTGGCAAGAATGGCGTTCTGTGGAATGTATGACTCGTGCTCCTTAGGTTCATTTGAGTATTTTTATTTAGTCATTCGAAGTTATCTTTTATTAGTTTTAATTGGCTGAAAAGAAATCTTTTTTTATTTTATCTCTATATTGTTTATCCCTACGAAATGCTAGATGAAATAGAACGATTTTAGAAGGATAATAATGAAATTTTGTATAGGATTCCATTCGCCCATGTTGGGAACTAATGATTGCCTCTATCTACAAAGATTTTGGATGGTCCCCAATTCATACGATACATTCATTCATATTCTCTCTGACATCCCATCATCAGTAAGAATAATAGATTCTTCTTTAAAGGAAAGTTGTATTGGATTGGAAGATCTATAACCCCCAATCTTCTCCTTCCCATGGATCAAAGTACGCTTCCTCCGCTTTCATTCTCCTCAATGATTTTGACATGGTGGAATATTGGATAAATTAGGTTTTCCCCATAAAGTTTTGGTTTCTCTCTTCTAACAAGTTCTATCAGAGACTTCTCCATGTTAACCATTGAGAATGAAGTTTTCTTCTAAATTATGGTTTGGTTTTGTTGGATTAAGAACGGTTATGGTTATGGATTCTTTGATTTTGTTGTTCCAAAATTCCGGATTCAATTTTGAGGATGTATCATTTGTTTTTGATTTTGTGAATTCCGGAATCTTCTCTTATTGATGATGATGTGATGATATATTGATGTTTTGTTACGAATTAAGGACATTAAGGAAGAATTTTTGGGTTAAAAATTCGCCTATTAGGCTTTGGAAGGCGAATTTCGGACTTTGGAAACTACTACGGGTCGTACGGGCGCTTTAGTGTGGCTCGTGCGGCCCAAATACGGAACATAGGCCATGAAACGGCGTGCAGTTTTGATTTCCAACACTGCAAGCGCTGGCCTGGGCGCTACAAACGCTTCTTTCAATTAAGTTCAAATTTTTGGTTTATTGATTATATCTTTTGGATATCTAATTTCTAAATAGATTGATTGAAGCAACATGTTACCAAAGTACCTCTCTTGTATAGATTAATTATTTGGAATAGTAAGATGGTTATGTGTATATAATTCATACGGATATTGACCGGCCCAAATGAAGGTTAATATTTGGCTAAATTACATGCACCCTTGTGTAATAAATATGTGACAATTATAAGGTGTTCCATGTGAATAATAAGTTGATTCAAAGATAGACCTATTGTTTGACAGGACTTATTGTCAATATTTGATTAATACATGAAGAGAACCACTTACAAGTTAATATTTATGTGCAAAGACTAAATATTAATGTTGTATTAGGTATCTTGTGATGGGGCCCACCATTATTTGAATTATTGATTGTTGATGTGAATTCTTATGTGAACATGTTGTTTTGCTTGTTTTGTTCTCTGTTCAGCTAGTGCATCTGCTTCTACTATATCTGCTAATGTCAATTCTATCCCATGTTAAATGGGACCAACTTCAAGGATTGGAAAGAGAACGTTATGATCGTTCTCGGATGTATGGATCTAGACCTTGCATTAAGGATTAAACGACCTGCTGACTTTACGGATAAAGTACCACTGAGGAAAAACGGGACATGGAGAGGTGTGGATCGTTCAAATCATATGAGTCTCATGATCATAAAGCGTGGAATTCCAGAAGCCTTTAGGGGCGCTGTGTCTGAAAAGGTTACTACTACTGCCAAGGAGTTTCTTGAGGAATTGAAAAGTGTTTTGGTTAAAAAACGATAAGGTTGAACAAGTATGCTTCTGGCGAGCTTGATGTCAATGAGGTATAAATAAAGGAAAATATAAGTGAGTACAATCATGGAGATGTCTCATCTTGCTTCAAAACTAAAAGATACTAAAGTTGGAGTTGCCTGAGGAGTTGCTCGTGCATTTAGTTTGGTTTCGCTTCTTGCACAATTCAAATCAATATAAGGTCAGTTATAACTGCCAAAAGGAAAAATGGCCTCTGAATGAGCTCATTTCTCATGTGGTGCAAAAGGAAGAAAGGCTAAAGCAAGAAAAGAATCGAAAGTACTCACTTGGCAAGTGTATCTAAGGACAAGAACAAGAAAAAGAAGAAGGATAAGGAAGCTGCAACTAGTCCAGCTCAAAAGAACAACAAAAGAACCAAGATGAAGAAATTGGCTATTACTTCTATCAGAAACCTAGACATATGAAGAGGGAATGTAACCAATATCATGCTTGGAGTGGCAAAGAAAGGTACACTTCTCACTCTGATTTGTTCTAAGGTTAATTTTGGCTTCAGTACCAAGATACACTTGGTGGATGGATTCTGGTGCTACTACTCACATAAGTGTGTCTATGTAGGGTTGCCTGAGTTTCCAAAAGCCAAATGATGCTGAAAGAGTCATCTATGTGGGCAATGGCAAATTGGTGGAAGTTAAGAGGCTATAGGGAATTTTAGGTTATTATTAAAGACTGGATATTATTTGGATTTGAAAGAGACATTTGGTTGTACCGTCATTTAGATGGAATTTGGTTTCTCTATTTCTGCTTTGGACAAATTTGGTTATTCTTGTTCTCTTGGAAATAGTCAGTTTAGTCTTTTTTTGAATTCAAATATTATTGGTACCCGGGTTCTTTATCCTTTTGTGATAACCGATATTTGCTTGATATAGTTGCCTTATTTAATGAAACCTTGCATGTGAATTCATGTGGTATGAAACACAAATTAACCAATGAGAATGCCGCTTCATTATGGCACAAGCGCTTTAGGTTATATCTCTCCAAAAGTAGAATTAAGAGACTTGTGTCTGATGGGATTCTAGATTCCTGTGATTTCACAGACTTTGAGGTTTATGTTGATTGTAACTAAAGGGAAACAGACAACATAAGGAGATTAGATGCCAACAGAGCTTCGGGACGCTTAGAAATTATTCACACGGATATTTGTGGACCATTCCCTACGGCTTCCTGGAATGGTCAACAATATTTCATTTCGTTCATAGACAATTACTCATGTTATGTGCCACTTGTAATCTCATTCATAAGAAGTCCTAGTTAGTGGACGTGTTCAAGGCTTACAAAAGCGAAGTTGAGAACCAACTCAGCAAAAAGAATTAAAGTCATTAAATCTGATCGTGGTGGTGAGTACTATGGCAGATATGAAGGATCAGGTGAACAACGTCTAAGGCCCTTTGCTAATTCCAAGAGGAATGCGGAATAGTCCCAAAGTACACCATGCCGGGATCCCCTAGCATGAACGGTGTAGCTTGAGAGACGAAATAGGATGCTTAAGGACATGGTAAGGAGTATGATTAGTCATTCCACTTGCCAGAATCTCTCTGGGGAGAAGCACTAAAAACTGCAAAGCTTATATTCTCAACAGAGTACCAACTAAGGCGGCAGCTAAAACCCCTTATGAGCTTGGATGGGCAAGAAGCCTAGTTTGAAGCATTTTCACATTTGGGGATGTCCAGCAAAGGCAAGGCCTTATAGGCCAAATGAAATAAACTAGATTACAGAACGATAAGCTGCTACTTATTGGATACTCTGAGAGATCAAGGGTTACAAGTTTTATGATCCCACTACTAAGTCCATTTTCGAGACATGAACTGCAGATTCTATGAGGATATTGAGTTTTGGGGGAAAAATAAGGTTAAAGACTTTGTCTTTGAAGAGGAATCTGTTTTTTATTTCTACAATTACATTTGACAATGATCAAGTTTCTATTCCTGACATTGATCAAATAGCAAGTCCAGACATCAAGACAATGTTGAACAACCTCCCCATGCAAGATGAAGTAATTGTTCCTGAAGAGCAAACTCAACAACCTCAAGAACAAATGCCATTGAGGAGATCCACAAAAGAAAGGAGAAATGCAATTCCAGATGACTTCATAATCTTTCTCCAAGAACATGAGGATGACATTGGAGTGATGGGAGATGATCCAATCAACTTTCATCCAGCCATGTAAAGTTCTAACTCTCAGAAGTAGAATTGAGGCCATGAACGAAGAGATTTAGTCCATGAAAGACAATGATGTTTGAGATCTCGTTCCATTGCCTGAAGGTATGGAGCCCATTGGTTACAAATGGATATTTAAAACTAATAGGGATTTGATCGGTAATGTAGAGAGATATAAGGCTTGTTTTGTTGCAAAGGGCTTACTCAAAAGAAGGCATTGACTTCAAAGAGACTTCTATCTAATTTGAACGAAAGACTCTTTAGGACTATCATGGCACTTGTGGCACATTTGATCTGAGTTACATCAGATGGATGTAAAGACGGGCGTTTTCAATGGTGACATTGATGAAACAATTTATATGGTGGCAGCACCGGAAAACTGTGTCAGGGGATCCAAAGAGACTGGTTGGCAAGTTAAAAGAATCCTCTATGTACTTAAGTAAGCTTCCATCAATGGTCACTATAAAAAATTGTGGATTACACGACGGTTATTTTACCGTCGTGTAAAGTTTACACGACGGTTTTTTACCGTCGTGTAAACTTTACACGACGGTTACCCAGTGTTGTGGAAGATAACATGACGGTTATTGAACCGTCGTGGTATCTCAATGTTTACACGATGGTTAAAAATCGTAGTCTAACAAGGTACACAGCGTAGTGGATACAAGTGAATATAGAGACATTACACGACGGTACTTGGGCGAACCGTCGTTTAAATTGCGGACATTACACGACGGTTCTTGGGCGAACCGTCGTGTAATGCGGACATTACACGACGGTACTTGGGCGAACCGTCGTGTAATGCGGACATTACACGACGGTTTCTTGGCCGAACCGTCGTGTAATGCGGACATTACATGTCTCTTTTATTAAAAAAAAAAAAATTTATGATTTTTTGGTGATTTCTCAAGACTGGCCTAACTTATATGTTATCCATACATGATCCAAGATAGTAACTTCAATGATCAAAGTAAAAATTACATACCAATTTTACATTACAAATTCACATATCATAATTAATGAATTGCATTACATGGCTAGCTCATATCTCCCTAATCAAATCCAAATCCTCAGAAGTAAAAAATTCTTTACTTTCAAGTACATCAATTCCATTCAACACTATGTCCCTCATAAAACTTAAAATAAAATAACCATATTCACACTTCCCTCTTGGAGAGGACAAGGATGCTTCGAGATTTTTGTTTTACAGTCTCGTCTCCTTCTTCTAATCCCTTCTCCGATCATAATCTTCCAATCCGTTAGGGCCCTAGCAAATTGATAAAGTTCAAACTAATTAAGATGTATATAATTAAGATTAAATAAAAGAAAAACTCATTCAGGCATTTCATCGTGTATGTTGTGGGTGCAAAAAATTTATGTTGAAAAATGTGTGTAAAGTGCCAAAACCAATCATCTACAAAGAGCAATGTTAAAACAAAAACTTTCATGTTCAAAAATGGATCTTCAATGGAAAACAACAATACAAGAGAGCAAATGTGTTTTAGTTTATATACGAAGTCACCTTGCTTTTCTTTGAAAAAAATATGCACGGCCACACGAAGAGGGAGGCAACTTCGGCAACGACGGCTTGACCGGATTCTAAAAGAGTGGTGGCAGCGGGTTGGTGAAGGATGTGGGGTACTTGAGAAATGTAGAGAGTGTGAAGAGAGAACTTAAGAAATTCTTGCGGAGATGAAGAGAAACGAGGAGGAAATTGTATTTAAGTTATGGGTTTTGGCGCGCGGATTTCGAAAAAATTAAATTTGAAAATTTTCAAAATTTTAGAAGATTACACGACGGTCTATTTAGAACCATCGTGTAATACCAAGGATTACACGACAAGTCCCAGGGACCGTCGTGTAATGTCCCCCCCGAGGGAGGGATTACACGACGGTCCCCCGGGACCGTCGTGTAATGTCCCCCCCCGAGGGACGAATTACACGACGGTCCCAAGGAACCGTCGGGTAAAGTCCACTTTAGACGACGATCCCAAGGAACCGTCGGGTAAAGTTCACTTTACACGACGGTTCCAAGGAACCGTCGTGTAAAGTGGACTTTGCACGAACTTTACACGACGGTTCCAAGGAACCTTCGTGTAATCTCCGTCGTGTAATATATCTTTTGTAGTAGTGGGTATTACAAATTTCACCAAGTAATAGTCTTGTTTGGTTTCGAGATGAATGCAGTTGATGATTGCGTATACCACAGGTTCAGTGGGAGTAAGCATATCTTCTTGCTACTATATGTCGATGATATACTGCTTGCTAGCAATGATATAGGCTTGTTGCACGAAACCAAGAGATTTCTATCAAATAAATTTGAAATGAAAGTCCTTGGTGACACCTATTTTGTATTAGGCATACAAGTACATCGAGATTGCTCTCGAGGTATACTTGGGTTATCACAAAAGGCCTATATCGAAAAGGTACTTAAGAGATTTGACATTACAATTGTAAACCAGGTGACACCCCTGTTGCTAAGGAAGACAGGTTCAGTCTCAATCAATGCCCTAAAAAAGACCTTGAAGTTAAAGAAATGTAGAAGATTCCTTATGCGTCAGCTATTGGGAGTCTAAGGTGTTCAGGTTTATACACATCCAGATATAGTATACATTGTTGGGATGCTTGGTAGATATTTGAGTAACCCTGAGATTGATCATTGGAAAGCAGCCAAATGGGTAATGCGGTATTTGCAGAGAAAAAAGGATTATATGCTCACATATAGGTGGTCAGACCAACTGGAGATCATTGGATGTATAGATTCGGATTTTGCTGGATGCCAAGACAGTCAAAGATCCACATTAGGCTATATCTACCTGCTAGCTGGAGAAACTATTTCCTGGAAAAGTGCTAAGCAGACACTCATAGGTTCTTCCACCATGGTAGCGGAGTTTATAGCATGTTATGAGGCATCCAATCATGGAATATGACTGTAGAATTTTTGTTGGAAAAATGGATCCGATATCAGAGTTACGGCGTAGTGGAAGTTTTAAAAATTTTATGCCGATTCAGAAAAGAAGCCCATAATGTATATAACAATAAATTAAATACATGATCAAACGTACCTTGTTTTTCGGATTCCGGAATTTCTAGAGCATCGACCAACGTGTCTTCTCTACTATTCTCGAGTCCCCACGTCTCAGAGTGTGTGTGGGCACACGTGCTATGAATCCAAATGACCGGTAATTCTTCTGAAGTCTAGATCCCACCTTTTCAATCCCGATGTACCTCGTTGAGAATTCGATCCAGATTTGTTCTTGAAAACTACAAAACAGGAACCGGTTAACCTTCTATGAAAAATCACTCACTCGGCTTAACCTTCTTCACAGTTTTGATTCAATGGAAATTTCTCTCTTTTTCTCACACCTAAGAAGGACGAATTTTCTTAAGCACAAAAAACCTAGCTTTTGCGTTTTCTCTCTCTCCCAAAACCATCCACTATGAGTATAAGATGATGGTTGGTTTTTTTTTCAAGAACTTCTAGCCTTTATATAATACTCCAATCGTTTTTCAAAAATATCTCATACTTGAAAATAATTAATAATTATTTTTCTGAATATTCTTTTAAACCAAAAGATCATTCAAATTTCGGGCTAGGTTTTTAAACCTTATGGACGGTTTTTTGCTAGGAGAAGGCTCAAAAAATTCATCCTCCACATTATGTTGATTGGTGGTTCAAATTTAAATCAAGAATCTAGACTAGTCAAAAAGTTATAATCCTATCTAGATTGAAACTCCTTTTAAACCTTTGAATTTAAATAAGATTCTCTTATTTGAATTTAATTAAATATTTTCCACAAACATTATCCATATTTAATTAGTTTAAATAAAATGGAATATTTTAGATTTCCTTTTCACCAAAAAACGGTGCACCATTTTTTAAGAAAAGAAAATCTATCAAATAAGCTCTATTATTTAAATCAAATAATTTTAATGTTTGGAATATATTTAAACAATTTTGAAACAAAATCTTCTTCCCTCTATCCATTAAAAAACCGTGCACTATTAATTAGGAGAGAAAAATTTTGTTTTCAAAAATTAATAATTCAAACACAATCTTATTTCCAAAATTCAATTAACCAAAATAATTAACAAATAATTATTTTATTTACAATCAATCATATGTTGACAGATCACATTATTTGTCTATATTAATTTCACATGTCCAATCCTTTTCCGGGACTGCATGTAAGAGAGTACCATGTCTGAATAGACAATTTTAAATTCGTATTTTATTTACCGATCTCGTTAGGAATAAATTCCGAGACACTTCGTGGAACTATATGAGCTAGTAGAGGGACTCGATAGAAATATGTAAAGAGGCTCCTACAATTGTGAAAATTAATCCCGGATTAATTATTCATCAATTATCAACTTCAGGACTATTCCACTAAAAGTCTGAAACTGAACTCCCGTTTAGATACCGTATTATAAAAGCTCTCTAACGCAATGCTTCTTCCATGATTTATTCATCGCTTGCTTAATCCCCATATGTTATCCATAATTGAATTAAGGACTTTTTCCGTTTTACCTTTTCAATAATTTTAACTTAAGTTCCATTATTCTCCATTGAAAGAACCACCAATTGTAAAGCCATACAAGCGGTAAACCATCAGAGAACACAAAGTAAACCGATAGCCAAGATCTTGTTATATATCTTTCAATTACCGAATAATGCCTTTAAGTAGATAACATGTACTATCGTTAAGATAGCTGTGGATTCCGTATCTATGAATCTTGACTCTATCCCATAAGCCATACCCCAAACACAAGTATAATGACCATCAATTATCAGTGTCTCACCTATAGTGGATCAAAGTGCTTAAGTCATGGATGCGAACTCAAGTATTTATTTCAGGATTAAGATTAATACAGGATGATAATCAAAGCGTCATTGATTCTTATAAACAAAATTATTAAAACGAATCAATTAATACCTTAGGTCCAGTCCAATGTCATACCTTAATACTGGTATACATTAAAGTTTCTACTCGGAACCTATCCGATGGTCAAGACAAACCATCCCTCCAAGGAAGTAGACAACCTTTACAATCTTATAATGAATAAGATCCCAAAATCTTATTCCATCGATTGCGGACCATTTATTTAGATTGTTATCAAATTACCAGTCTTCTATGTATACCCCGTATACATATGGTAATCCAATATATTTCCAATAACCTAGGAGTATTTTATGTTTGTTCAAATAATCATACAATCAACAAATGAAAGTAAATAGGACAACTTATTAAACATGAATAACCTCTTTTTATTAATATCAAAGTGTCATATTAACAAAATCATATAATTGATTTTCTATCCTTAGGGCACATATAGATCCCAACAATTTTGTCACTAGGCTGTGAATTTTGGAAGGTTTTGAAAGACCATTAAAGTTTTTTATGATAATAAATCAGCAGTATTGTATTCCAACAACAACAGGAGCTCATCGAAGTCAAAGCATATAGATATGAAATTCCTAGTTATTAAAAAAAGAGTTAAGAGTGGTCAGGTGTCTATAGAGCATATTAGTACAACTCCATGATTGCAGATCCATTTACCAAAGGGCTTCCACCCAAGGTCTTTAATGAGCATACTGCTCATATGGGTGTCATATCATTTATGATATGCTAGTTTAGTGAGATTTTGTATTTAAATGCTATTTTATTTCATTGGATATCTTTTTTTGTGTTTATGGATATTTTCTGTAGAATAAAGAATTCAGTTTATTTTCACTCTGATTTATTTTAACTTGATCTCATTAAAGAATAAAGTTGGACCAGTTGCAAATAGGGATCACGTTGCATGTAATTTCCATGCTACACATCCATCCTTGATCTATGTCATTTGGTTATCGATATATGTGACCATTGATGGATTTTGTTACGTTATATGTAACGAATATCGCTTTGATCCTATATTAGTATAATTAATGGACGAGATTGTTTAAAGATGTCCTTGTTTATGATAGCAAAAGTTTTGAGCTCATAAGTTATGCATATTTTATGAGGAAACATATGTGGCACAAGTGGGAGATTGTTGGAAAATAGTTAAACATGTGGGCCTACATATGTAATTAAATGTGTACTATAGGTTATCTTAAAGTTAAGCCCATTTAAAGTGATCTAATTAAGGTTAATTTTATTAGGAATTGGGCATTAAATATGATGTGAGTTTATTAAGTGTAGAGACCTAACTTTATATTTCTTATTTATGATGGGCCAAATAGAAATATGAAAAGTATAACTACTGTAGTTATATTATACGGTTATGGTTCCCAATTCATACGATACATTCATTCTTATTTTCTCTGACAACCCATTATCAGTAAGAATTAATACATAGATTTTTCTCTAAAGGAAAATCGTATTGGATTAGAAGATCTATAAACCCTAATCTTCTCCTTCCCATGGATCAAGATATGCTTCCGCTTTCCTTTTCTCGATGTTTTGACATGGTGGATTTTGAAAAATTAGGTTTTTTCCATAAAGTTTTGGTTTCTTCGTCTAATACTAAAAACCACCATACACCACTGTGATTAGATGAAATCTGAAGTTCCCGCCAGCATCAGAGTGGGGAGAGGGGGAGATCATTAGGGAGGAGTCAGAGGCCAATGCGGTGGTTGCTGTGGAGGTCGGATCTCTGTCAGGCGCGATCGAAGTCTTCCCCGATGTCTAGATTTAGAGCTCAGATCCGCAGATTATCGATGTGTTCCGATGCTACTTCCTGGGAAGTTTTCAGGTGGAGGTGCGGAGATTAGATCTTATCCAACGAGAGAGATCCACGGTGAGACAAATCTCCGCACGAGCAATCGTGGCCGCTTGCTTAAGGTGGCACGATCTGGTTTGTGTTGAAGCACCCCGGCATGGACGAGCTGTTGGAGTTACTGGTAGCGAGAGAGAAAGGCGAACTCAAACGCAGATGGGGGACGGCGCTCGATTGTTGCCTTGGAGCTCAGATCGTGGCGGCAAAGGGAGCCATCGTCACCGAGGGAATCGTATCGCAAACTTCTCTACGTCGTTGGAGCTCAGATCGCTACTGCCGATTTGTTCCTGGCAAGGCAGAGAGAGAAACGAGAGAAGACATTGTTTACAAAATAAATTTCACAAAACTTTTTAACCTTGTGGCAAAATCAATCCAAGACATTGTTTTGCAGCATATACCCTAATTTACCCAAGATTAATCACTACTACAAAAGTTGGATTACACGACGGAGATTAAACGACGGTTTTATGAAACCGTCGTGTAATCTGAGGATTACACGATGGTTTAAATAACCGTCGTGTAATCCCGTTGATTACATGACGATCCAAGGGACCGTCGTGTAATCCCTCCCTCGAGGGGGACATTACACGACGGTCCCGGGGAACCGTCGTGCAATCCGCCCCTTGGGGACATTACACGACGGTCCCGGCGGACCGTCGTGTAATCCCACCCTCGGGGGGGACATTACACGACGGTCCCGGCGGACCGTCGTGTAATCCCTCCCGCGAGGGGGACATTACACGACGGTCCCGGGGAACCGTCGTGTAGTCCCACCCCCGAAGGAGGATTACACGACGTCCCGGGGGACTGTCGTGTAATCGGCCTCTCGGGGGGACATTACACGACGGTCCCCTGGGACCGTCGTGTAATCTTCTAAAAATTTTGAAAACTTTCAAATTTAATTTTTCGAAATCCACGCGCCAAAACCCATAACTTAAATACAATTTCCTCCTCATTTTCTTCATCTCCACACGAATTTCTTAAGTTCTCTCTTCACACTCTCTACATTTCTCAAGTACCCACATCCTTCACCAACCCGCTGCCACCACTCTTTTAGAATTCGGTCAAGCCGCCGTTGCCGTCGTTGCCGAAGCCGCCTCCCTCTTCGTGTGGCCGTGTATATTCTTTTTCAAAAAAAAGCAGGTGACTTCGTATATAAACTAAAATACATTGCTCTCTTGTATTGTTGTTTCCATTAAAGATCCATTTTTGATCATGGATGTTTTTTTTTTTTAATATTGCTCTTTGTAGATGAATGGTTTGTGATTGGTTTTGGCACTTTTCACACATTTTTCAACATGAATTTTTTTCGCCCACAACATACTCGATGAAATGCCTAAATGAGTTTTTCTTTTATTTAATCTTAATTATATACATCTTAATTAGTTTGAACTTTATCAATTTGCTAGGGCCCTAACGGATTGGAAGATTATGACGGAGAAGGGATTAGAAGAAGGAGAGGAGACTGTAAAACAAAAATCTCGAAGCGTCCTTGTCCTCTCCAAGAAGGAAGTGTTGAGATACCACGATGGTTCAATAACCGTCGTGTTATCTTCCACGACACTGAATTACACGATGGTTGGGTAACCGTCGTGTAACCTTTACACGACGGTAAAAAACCGTCGTGTAATCCAATTTTTACTAGTGAATTAACCAACCCCGCCTATGAGCCCTTGTAAATATAGTGCTTGTGACGTTCATGCTCATGTTTTGTGTGTGTGTGTGTGTGTGTGTTTACACAGAAGACCTATCCAAGACTGTCCGAATCTTGAGCCCTTTGTATTATAAAAGTTATTTTCGAACTCTTTTACATAAACAACAATATATTGAAAGTGTAAAATAATAAAAAACTAATAATACTTATAACTATATGTTGCATTACTAAGAAAAGAGAACACAAGTTATTATCGATTCATCACATTAATGCGTGCTACACAATATATGTAATTTTTTAATTTAATATTAGACTATTTACATGATATTAATATTAAACTTAGGTGACTTGCAGTATTTCCCGAAGCAACGCCTTGGATTTTAGCTAGCTAAAGCAGCCTTAGGTTTTGGACATCTAATTGGATAAGTCAAAGGTTGATACAAAAATTTTCCAGAGATTTATCCCTGTAATAAAATGGGTAATCTAGAAGGTTACCACCAGTAATCATAATGACCACTGATGATCTCCAGTTGTTGGAAAGTATTTATGTAGATTACTTTTAATAATCTACTAGATTATTTCTTCTCTTTCAATACAAATAGCTGGCTGTCTTCGAATCCGATTGCAAGAAGACATTCTAGTAGATTACTTTTGATAATCTACTAGATTTTTTTGTTGAATATAAATAAAAAAAAAAAAAAAAAAAAAAAAAAACAAAGACAATATTTTCAGAATCCTAATAAAATCTCTCCAGTGACTGGTACCGGTGACTAGAGTGGAGATGCCCAAAAAATACTCCAGCAAAATAAAGAAGAGAAGAAGATGTAGGTATTTTTGTCCATTTACTATTTTTTCTTTTATTATTTGACAATATCATTCCTTTTTAAATAGCATAAATATAAACTTTAATGTTATATGGGCATAAATATTAAAAGGTGTCAAATGTGTGGCAATCTTGCAAATCTCTCTAAATAACATAGCTAAATGATTACAAGAAAACACACAATCTTTGCTGTACTTCCTACAACATATCAAGATTGTTAATTTTTAATACATATTTTCAACAACGGAGAGAAATAAAATCAAGAAAACATACGTTCTTCATCGCTGTTAAATTAACTTTGTATAACAATCGTTTTCATCGACCGCCGTATGATCGTTTGTGTGGTCGATTGAAATCTCAGAGGTGGAAGAGGAGGAGGTGGAAAGATTGTTGGTTGTTCTTCAGGTGGTATATGATGCCTTATCCAGTTTGGTATCGGCGGTGGCGGGGCTTGGCAACTGTTTTCTGTATACTCTACTGAGCTTCACATCTGTCGACAGTTTAAATCAAGAAAAGAAAAACATGCCTGGTTAATTAACTTTTAAACATGGCCAATTTTTTCTCTACTTTTATGGCTTCAAATTAAACATTTTTGAAATAAGCAAAAATTCAGTAAAAAGACATAAAAAAAAAAAAAAGGGTGTTACAAGCTTAAAACATAAGAGGTTTAAAGGAAGGAAAATAATTGAAAGGAAACTAAGGGGGAAAAAAAAAGGAAAGAGAAGAGAAACAAAAGCAACTCAAGAGGAATATATAGATTTGTTCAATTTCAAACCGTTTTTCTTCCTAGACTCGTTGTTCAAATTTTTTTTTTTCTCACATATATTATTTGAGTAAATAGTTTAGAGACCCTTAAGTGTATATTTATATTTCTTCTTAAACCCTAATTAGTTGTAATTATGTGGCTTCAAACTTGATTAATAACAAGCAAACTAATCTTCTTGGAAAAACTTAATCAAATTGATTCTAGCAACATAAAGTAGAGTGTTTGCAAGCAGAAAGTTCATTCAGTAGAGAAGAATTACTTGATATAACTGTTATCATTCATACAACCTGAAAACAGAGAATTGTAACCACAAATATATTCTACTACAAAAAGTACATTACACGACGGAGATTACACGACGGTTCCTTAAAACCGTCGTGTAATGTCGGACTTTACACGACGGTTCCTAAGAACCGTCGTGTAAAGTGCTCCGCGAGGACTTTACACGACGGTTCCAAAAGAACCGTCGTGTAAAGTCCGACTTTACACTACGGTTCCAAAGAACCGTCATGTAAAGTGCCTCGCGGAGCAACTTTACACTACGGTTCCAAAGAACCGTCGTGTAAAGTCCGACTTTACACTACGGTTCCAAAAGAATCGTCGTGTAAAGTGCCTCGCGGAGCAACTTTACACTACGGTTCCAAAGAACCGTCGTGTAAAGTCCGACTTTACACTACGGTTTCAAAGAACCGTCATGTAAAGTTCGACTTTACACTACGGTTCCAAAGAACCGTCGTGTAAAGTGCCTCGCGGAGCAACTTTACACTATGGTTCCAAAGAACCGTCGTGTAAAGTCCGACTTTACACTACGGTTTCAAAGAACCGTCGTGTAAAGTCAGACTTTACGGTTTATTTTAAGACGTGTGTAATCCCAAGAGGGATTACACGACGGTCCCCCATGGGACCATCGTGTAAGATACACGACGGGCCCTGGGGCCCGTCGTGTAATTCCCCGAAATTTGGGGGATTACACGACGGTTTTAAAATAAACCGTCGTGTAATCTTCAAAAAAATTTGAAAATTTTTAACTTTCGTTTTTCGAAATCCCCATTACTTAAATACAACTTCCTCTCATTTTCTCTCACATACCTTCTCATTTCTCTTCACACTCTCTAAATTTCTCAAGTACCCACTTCCTTCTCCAAGCCGCCACCAACTCCGTCGTTGCCGCCGCCATCGCCGTCGCCGTAGCCAATTTATTGGTGTTGGAGTGTCTATTCATCTTCAAAGAAAATCAAGGTAAGTTCATATACAACTTCAAATAAATTTGGGATTTTGTCTTGTTGTTTGTCACTAAAGATCCATTTTTAGCATGGGTGTTTAAGTTCATAATGATGCTCTTTGTAGATTAATGGTTTGTGAATGGTTTTTACACTTTACATACACATGAATTTTTCCCGCCCACAATATGCTCGATGAAATGTCAACTTAAGTTTTTGGAGGAATAATATAGAAGCAATCACTATTATATATGTATAAAAGCATACACATGAATTTTTGAGTGTTATTTTTGCCCTATGACAGAGTTTTTTTTGCACTTATGGTTTTTTTGTCCTAATTCGTGGGGGGCGCCCGGAACCGTTGTGTAATCTACTTTGGTGTAGTGTGATTACACGACGGTTCCGGTAGGAACCGTCGTGTAATCTCATTGGGCACATAGGAGATTACACAACGGTTCCGGAGGAACCGTTGTGTAATCTACCGTGATTACACGACGGTTCCTACCGGAACCGTCGTGTAATGTTCGTTTTTTTGCTCCGTCACGTAACTGTTTACCGGGATAACCGACTGTTGGAAAACCGTTGTGTAAAACTTAGATACGACGACGGTATTAAAACCATCGTGTTATCTTCCACGACGCTGGATTACACGACGGTTAAGGAACCGTCGTGAAAACTTTACACGACGGTTAAAACCCGTCGTGTATCTCTCTTTTCTAGTAGTGATTTATAATGATATATTCATCTACAACTATAAAAATTAAGATAGCATATATATTAAGGATAGAATATTATCCAAACCTGAATGAAAATGATCGGTTAGTTGAATCTCAAGATGGATGAAATTAACAAAATAAGGACTAGAACCAAATATATTGATATTAGAGAAACGCATGCATGTCTGGATTTCTCGGCTTGAAGGAATTGGTATTCTTGATCTTCACCTTTGATCTGAGATCTTTAAGTCAATTTGTTGCTATCTTTCAGCAACTCCTTATATTAATATTTCTTCTCATGACACACACAATCGCGTCTTTGAAAATTAAGTTTTTTTTTTTTTTTTAATTTAAATAAAGTTCTACAATAATATACAACTATATATGAACGATTCTTTTAACTATAAAAATGTCTTCATATATATATATATATATTTTCTATAATAGGAATGATTTCTTTCAAATAAAAAAATATGAATATATATATATATATATATAAGTTGTAGCTGAATTTTTTTTCTCCTCAAATATATAATTAAACCCTGTAGTCAATTTTGCTTTGTTTATTGTCCTTAAGTTGAAAATCGTGTATCGTGAATGGTCCTCTGTTAGCTTTTTTTTTTTTTTTAATGAAAACTGTAAAATTAATAATATGTGATTTGAAAATTTATGATGCTTTTATACTCGTTCGTATGTTTAATCTTTAGATATCCAAAATTTTCTCTCTAAATTTCGACCTTGATTGTTTTCTCTAGAATTAGTCACTTTTTTTTTTCTTTTGATTTGTTTGAGTTGTATTTTATTTTATGAAATGTTAACTTTATCTCATTGCTCAAACAAAGAGATAATTAAATAGACAAACTTCAACTTGCTCACCTCCATTTGTTAGTTAAAAAAAAAAAAAACTAAAAACTAAAAATATTAATGTACCATACCAAGAAAATAATTAGTCTATTCTGTGCCACACTTTTTTCTCTACGTTCAACGATCTTTTTCCAAAACAGTTAGTACATATGGGTCGTTGAACCTAACCATTTCTCCGTTTATGCTCCAAATGTTTAAAATTTTATTGTTTAGAATTCATTTTGTATTTGGTAAGCATCGTCATACCATAATAATGATCAATGAAATGGATAAAATGTAGTCTATCTGTGATCGTTCACGCCACTATACATGTTGCTATGAATTAATTAAGGAACTTGATCTTACGCAATCAATCATTAGGTGGAAATATTTTGAAGCATATATTTCGAGTGCTTGAAAAGTATATTACGTATTGTTATAAGTATGAGACAATAAGTCAATCTTTTTTTCTTCCCTGCTAGATTTTATAATTTTCTCAATTTAAAACCTGGTACGCTTACGAATATTGAATTTGTAGAATTTTATATGTATACAGGAATCATGCTTTCTTGTCCAACAGCACTAATTGTAACATTCTATTTATAACTATTAGTTGATTCTATTTATTCTTATGTAACTTTTTAATTAAATCTTGTGTAATGTATTATTTAGAATTATTGGGACAAATAATAAGTAAGGGAATAAATGTATATATGTAGGTATATATGGCATATATAACTTTATAAAGGGATAAAGATGAAAATAGCATTGTTTAAGGTGTTTATAAATTATAGTATATTTTGAGATTAGTAAGGGGGTGTTTGGTATGTAATTTTCGTTAAGATTTGTAAGTTTAAATAGTAAATTTTTTTGAATTTTTTTGAATTTTTAGAAAAGACAAACAACTTTTTGGGAAAAAAGACAAAAAATGATGAAAAAGTACAGTTTAGTTTAAACTAAACTTTTTGCCAAACAAGACCTAAATTATAGCACATTTTAGGAAACAAAAATACGAAACTTCCGAAAATACCCCTCATCCTCTCCAACCAAAAACCGGCGGCAGTCCTCACCATCGCCGTCGAGTTCGTCGTCGTTCTCGGAGATTGTCGCCGTCCATGCCGCCCCCGCCTCTGTCTGTGGCAGTAATCGACGAACGTCACCATTCCCATAGCCGTCAACGTTGCAAGCCCAACGGTGGAAGTCGCGAATCTTCTTCACGGTCGTGCACTGTCACCGTCGCGAGGTCGATGCGAGCCGGCGTATAGGCCGTTGCAAAATCGGCGACGACGTCGGCAACGGAGAGGCCATTGCGATCTCCGATCTATTTCTCCGTCTCGATTAAGGCGTTTCTCCGTCGCGGGCGATAGTTTCGGTGCCGCCGTGACTTGCTCCAGCAGCGTCTTCTCCGGCAAGGGAGTTCTGGGCATCAATTTACTAGATCCAGAACTGACTTCCACTTTTAAAATTTCACCTAATTTTGGGCAATTTTTTTAATTTTGGAAAGATACTGTTTAAAGATTTAAATGTCTACTGTGTAAAGTTGCAATACACAATAGGAAAGATAGGGTAAAATTGGAAAGACAATACTTATTTAAAAGAGAAGATAAGATTATGTTATAATTTACCATGTTAAAAATATGCTGTAAACTTTAAAAATACTTATAAAATGCTATATAATTTTCCCTTTATAAATGAGTTCATTGTCAGTGACAATATGCAGATTTTGATTTATTCTAATGGTCGAAGTTCTTTAATTTCTTCGAAAGGGCACAAACTTCTATTTTAGGCGAAGGAAAAACCTAGGTAATTTGGAAAATTAACCTGCTATAACAGAGTCCTGAGAATTTTTTTTTTTTTTTTTTATATGACATAGTCCTGTGAATTGGCTGAACCGTTAAGGGACATAATAATAAGAACAATAAAATATTGAAAATCCTAATATCAGATCTTGAATTTCTTATAACTGAATGTTTAGTTTCTTAGAGTTTATAATGGATTTTTTATTTAACATTCGTTGGAAAGTTTATTTTAGTAGCAAAAAATTTAAGTAGAACTCCTTTTAAAATAATAATAATAATAAAATAAAAAATCTAAAATGTGAACAATGATTAAAAATCTGGTTTTTAAATTAAAGTTATTTTAAATTCAAATAGTAAGCATTTCAAACAAAAATCTGCACATAGGGTCATTGCCTGTGGTGTAGGCACCATTTACAATGTGGCTCACCATACTAAATCGTATTATTATATTATATAATTAATTGATCACATTTTTTGAGTATATAATATTAGTTCAGAATGGATCAATTCTAAATTAAACAATTCAATTAAACACATAAGGTTCAAAAATATTTTTGGAGACAACATGAAGAACTATGGGACTTATAATCTTAAGATCTGATAAATATGACAATTAATTAAACTCTTTACTTAATATATCATTTTAAGTAATTTCAAAGTTATACCACTATAAACACAAACATGGAATTGCAATCTTGAAGCTATAAACATATGTTATTCAAAGAATTCAAATTGTCGATTGATGGATTATAGACCAATCCGTCATATATGATTCACAATTAGAGTTAGGTTCCATTTATCTATTTAACCTCTCTAATTAAATATTTTTCTTTAAGTATCATCGATTCTCTATGAATTATATTTTAGGACATTATCATAAATTAAGCACTCTTACTAGTTATATTATGAACTAATACAGAGAGCTGTCCATCTAGTTCATAACGAAGAAATAGACTTAATCTCGTTAAATTGACACTCTCCGTTATATTCTTTGTTATGCCTCCAAAGGAATGGACCCAAGCCAACTCATCAGTTGATACTTGAAGGAGAAACATGGAAGATATCCTCAACGATTCCGGAAATGAATGCAAAGCATCCACTTGTTATTGAATAAGAAATCAAACAACATTATTTTCTTGAGTAATGGATTCAGAAATTTTTATAAGCTGTCAAAAATTTATTTGTCTAGTACTCCAGAAAATTGGCTTTATATGAATGCCTGCCAATAACCCAAATCACTTCATCAAGCACGTATACAAATAACTAATAATTCCTAATAGACTCCCAAATAGAGAACTAGCATTGCGAGGTTGCTAAAGCTTTTTAAATATTGTCTAAATTAAGAAGCTATAAGTGATGGTATCAGAGTTCATAAGATCCGATGCAATTTTCCGAAGAAAAACAAAGTTAACTATAGAGACGTGTCAGATGCCAAGACCTCCCTCAGATTTGAGATGGCAACATTTCTCCTGAACAAATTTTAATAATCTTCCTAGAGTCCATATTTTTCACCCGTCCAAAGAAAGTTTTGCATTAGCTAGCTTCTTAAAATTACTAAGGATAGATTTGGCCATTTGTAATCTATGAATTAGTTATTGTTGAAATATAAAATTATTGTTGACCCACATCTTAACAGCTTAAACTTTTGGGAGAATTGATAAACTAACATTGGTATCAGAGCCATGTTAACCACAAGTCTCAGTCCAATTGGAAAGAAACGGATGGATAGTAATCCGACTCAGGCCTGATCCGACTTAGGCCCGATGTGTGATAGGGAGATTGTTTGAAGTAATCCTACATCGGTTGTGAAAATGACAGGTGGACAGTTTATAAGTGTAAGGAAAAATCTCACGTTTTGAGTTAGCTTTTAGGATTGAGAAGGCCCAATACCACCCTACTCTGGTATTGTGATTAAAAGAACTGGCAATGAGATATTTGTGGTGATTTAGGTTGAAAACTTAGCTTTTTAAATTGTGTTGTGCTTTGGAGGCTTTTTTTATTTTTATTTTTTATTTATTTTTTACCTTTCGCAAAACCTTCACTACTAGAAAAGTAGGATTACACAAAGGGTTTTAACCGTCGTGTAAAGTTTGCACGACGGTACCTTAACCGTCGTGTAATCCAGCGTCGTGGAAGATAACACGACGGTTTTAGTACCGTCGTCGTATCTAAGTTTTACACGACGGTTTTCCAACAGTCGTGTAATCCCGGTAAACAGATACGTGGTGGAGCAAAATAAAGAACATTACACGACGGTTTCGGAATGAACTGTCGTGTAATTTATAAGATTACACGACGGTTCCAGAAGGAACCGTCGTGTAATCTCACCGCACGAATATTACACGACGGTTCTGCCCGGAACCGTCGTGTAATCAATGCAAAGCCCAACGATTACACGCGGTTCCTCCCGGATGTGACACCCCGACTTCTCAAACCAGGTCGACACCATACATACTTGTTCTTTACTTGAAAATTTGAGATTTTTTTTTTTTTAAAACATATTCACATACGTCATCTTGTAGAGAAAAACTTGTTATGCATACATACCATATGAAAGTAAAATTTTAAGTCTTCAAACTTCATGCATATAACAAAACCTAATATGCTTTTGAAGTATTAACATATTTTCTGATAATTAGATGCGGAAAATTATGCGTAGTAGTATCCCACACCGCCCTTCACCCGCCGCATCGTCCGCATAGCCCACCAATTAAACTGTAGGCTTCTTACCTACAGTATGAAATATAAGAGTGAGCTTTCGCCCAGCAAGTTCAAACATAATCTCACAAAATATTTCAAGCATCTTTAAAACAGAAACATGCCAATCATCACGAAACTCATGCATGAATCATTTATGATTGATTGAATGTTTTATGTTTCATTATAGATTCAATCTTTTTATCTTGTCTCAACATGTGGGCCCATAGTGTCCGTACCAAAAGCGCGCAGCCTCCAAACAAAGCTAGGGTTTGCAAGGCCATAACAGTTCTGAGAATTATAACTTGACCCTTCAGGATTACGGAAGGTAAATATCACCACTGAAACATGTAACCTCCTCGATCACGGGAGGTTGGTATGACACCTTACTTGATTATCTTACCATGTGATTTAACATTAGTGAACATGCTTCATGATGTCACTATGTCATGTCTTACTCAACATTTGCCATAACATGGCCTTCTTGAAAACATGTCATTTCTGGAACCATGGCACTTTTGAAAACATAGCATTTCTGAAAACATTTCATTTTTGTAAACATGACATTTTTGTAAACATGGTATACATGTCATAACATAACTTAGCACATATAGACATAGTATAGCATCACACGTCATGGCATCGCATATCATAGCACAACATAGCATGTATACTTGAAAATATAGTGTACTTGAAAATAGTCTTTACTATTTTCATACTGTAGGTGAGGTTTGATACTTGCCTGATATGCTAGGTTCGGGTTTTGTTGCTTTAACTCAGATCGCAACTGCAGGTTCCTTCCTGCTATTAAAAAGAACATAGGATAAGAATCCTTAAAATGCTGGAGACCTTTCCAACATTCTAGTTATATGTCCCCCCACACATGTCTCGATCATTTACTAGGTTACTAATTGTAACCCTAGAATTTGTGGTTAACCAAACTTGATTCATTACTTGTTAGGTTACTTGAGGTAACCTTGGGTATTAAACTCAGGTATATATGAATAGTATCAGGTTACTATCCCTATTATGGCTAAACTTTAGTAACTTGGTATCCTTCCCGGTTACTATCCGTCAACCTTTTGTTACTATACTTTGGCTTTTAAAATCCAATTTGAAGATTTTGGCTAAAAATCTTTTGTTTAACTTTAAAATTCGTGTTTTCAAAGTAGGTCTTTATAAAATCATTAAAGGCTGAAAACTGCTATTGGAACAGTTTCCATAGTCAAAACAGTGGTGTTGGTGCAAAAATACATTTCTTGCTTGTATTTAGAAAATCCTGTGCAGGAATTTCTTGCTCTATGCACAGTTTTTAGAAATCCGTGTCAGTTTAAAAAAATTTGAATTTGAAAAAATTGTCTTCACAAAAGTTTTAGCTCTCAAAAAATCCTAAAACTTTCGTTTTACAAAAATTTAATTCGGACTCTAACGCTTCATATTGCCATTTGAACTCACCTGGTCGTGCATAAATCCTGGGCACGGTCAGGCTCGGGTTTTTGCAAAAAGAAGGCCTTGGAGCCTTATTTTCAAAAACTGTCCTTTTCCTCTAGGAAAAACTGTTCCGAGCAACTTTCGTGTTTTAAGTTTTCCAAATTCGGCCTCTAAAGGCCTTAAAATCGGCTTACCGTAAAACTGGTCAGGATCCACCGAACCTGGCAGTTTTTCGGTTTAGAGTTCGTTTTACGTCCTAGACGTGGAACCTAGCTCAACCAGCCACCGCGGGAGCTCTAATACACACATGCAGCAGTTTCTAACGTTCCAAACCATCATTACATAAACATTCATCAAATAATCACATCAAACACTTAGTGTGCATAATCAAGCACAAACTTAAATATAATTGGGGACATATAACCTTAGCATGCATCAAACATATAAACCTTAACTTCATGCAGCCAAAGCATAAAATCATGTATGACTTAGTAAATAAAACACCTAAACCCTAACTTGAATCAGCACCAACCAAAATTCTAAGCTAGGCATAAAAAGTAAATTGAGCTTATGCTCTTACATCCAATGGCTTAAATACACTTAAACTTCTCAAATTGAATGCTCAATTTAAAGCTTAGGGTTGGAAGGATTACCTAAGGGTTTGGAATTGATTTCTCAAACTTGGATTCCAAAACTTTTTTTTTTTTTTCCTTGGCTGCCACCCACCGGTCCCTCCACCAAATCTTGCACCAAAATTTTAGTTAATCCTTTGGTATTTCCTTGAACCAAAATCAACCAAAACCAAACAACATTTTTCCTTACCTTCTCTCCTTATCACAGCCGGCTACTAGGCCTAGAAAAGGGCACCAAATTTTTCAAAACCTTTGCTTGATGTTGTAGAGAAAAACCGACCACCCTAGTACTAGAACCCCCTTGGTTCTCAAATTTTTTCTTTGTTCTTGCTCACACTTAGAAGTCCGGATTTTTGAGGGAGAAAATGGCAAGAGTTTGGCTGTTTTTTCTGAATTTTTGAGGCCAAAACCGCCCCCCCCCCTTGGCAGCCTATTTATAGGTGAAGTTTTGGATTTTTTTGCAAAAATTTTGGTTCACCTTTTGCTCATAAATCCTTGGAGCAAAACTAATTGCAAAAAGTTTTGCTATTTTGCCCTCCAAGTGGCCGGCCCTTATTGGTTGCCTTGGTAGCCAAGTTTTTAATTTCTTTCCATTTTTTTTTGTTAAATAAATGATGTCATAATTAAGGATAAGGTGATGTCATTCACCTTAAGCCTTGTTTGGCTATTCTCATCATTAAGCAGTCCATTTTTGAGCTACACAGATATTTCAATACTGTGTTCACTTATACACAGTTTATTTAACTAAAATTTATCTGTTGTAAAAACGGACAGTATAAAATTTTTCTTATTTTTCCGAGCCCTTTTCGTCTTTAATTCCTACTTGGTGTGCTTGATTTCCTAAGGTGGGGGTTTTTTTTTTAAAGCCTATTCATGTTATCTCAACCGTAAAGACGGTTTTCGCAGTATTTTTCCATACTGCTTATCATATCACTACAGTACCGTCTTACTCTAGTCAACCTTTGACTATTTGGTCAACTTTGACTTTTTTTTTCATCAACTTTGACCATCATAAATTCATGAAATTCCGTCATGCCTGTTTCCTTAAAAGGCCTATTATGGAGTCTCGTAATTAATTTACCGAGAACTCAGCCTTATATTGATAAAATTATGAACTTTGTATTGGTATTCATAATTTTCATAAATTGCGCATAAACACAATACGAGCTTTAGATTTCTTATATACAAGAAAATCATGAGTTCGTAAAATTTTTGGATATTACAATCTACCCTCCTTAAAGAATTTTCGTCCTCGAAAATCAGAACAATTGGGTAGCTTTTCTTCATATCCTCCTCGCGTTCCCATAGCCTCCTCAATCTCATGATTTCGCCATAGCACCTTTACTAGGTATAACTTTGTTCCTTAGCACCTTCTCTCCGTGCCAAGATCTGAACCGGTTTCTCCTCATACGTCATATCCTCGTGAACCTCAATTGGTTCGTGGTCCAATACATGGGATGGATCCGAGATGTACTTCTTTAGCATCGACACATGAAATACGTTGTGTACATATGCTAACTCTTGGGGCAAAGCCAACTTATAGGCCACATTACCAACTCTTTCCAGTATTTCGAATGGCCCTATGTATCTTGGACTTAATTTCCCCTTCTTTCCGAATCTCATAACTCCTTTGAATGGAGCAACTTTGAGGAAAACCAAGTCTCCTACTTGGAATTCTAGAGGTCTTCTGCGTTTGTCGGCGTAGCTCTTTTGTCGACTAAATGCAGTTTCCATCCGTGGCGTATAAGTTTCACGGCCTCCGTGGTTCTTTGAATAAAATCCGTGGACACAAGTTCCTTCTCTCTTGTCTCATACCATGGACTGGAGATCTACACCTTCTCGTACAGGGCTTCATAAGGAGCCATTCCAATGAAGCTTGAAAACTGTTGTTGTACGAGAACTCAATCAAAGGAAGCTTCTTATCCCAAGTCCCTTTGAAATCCATCACACACGCTCGCAACATGTCTTCTAGGGTCTGAATGGTCCTCTCTGATTGTCCATCCGTTTGAGGGTGAAAAGCCGTACTAAAAGTAAGCTTTGTACCCATGGCTTGATGTACACTCCTCCAAAACTTAGAAGTGAACCGTCCATCACGATCCGAGATAATCGATTTCGGAATCCCATGATAGCGAACGATCTGCGCAACGTATAATTCCGCTAGCTGCTCTACTGAAAAGCTAAGCTTGATGGCAATAAAGTGTGCAGACTTCGTCAAACGATCAACAACCACCCAAATAGCGTCGTTGCCACTGGGAGTTCGGGGTAGACCAACTACAAAGTCCATGGTCACTTGGTCCCATTTCCATTCTGGGATGGAAATTTTCTGCAATTCTCCCCCTGGACGTTGGTGTTCTGCCTTGACTCTTTGACACGTAAGGCATTTACTGACGAAGGTTGCAACATCATTCTTCATTTTGGGCCACCAAAAGCTTTCCTTCAAGTCTTGATACATCTTTGTGGCTCCAGGATGAACGGAATACGGAGTCTCATGTGCTCTTTCATGATTGCTCCTTCAACTCGTCCTCTTAGGAATGCATATCTATTTTTCCGATAGAGTATGCCTCATCAGATGTTGAAATCGACTCCTTTCCTTCTAACCTCGTTCTTGTTCTGAGCAGCGAGGCATCTCCTTCTTGTCGCTCCTTCATGCCATCCAAAATGGTAGGTTGGAAGGTTAGGGCAGCTAAACTTCCCGTGATAAGCTCTATTCCAGCTTCCACTAGCTCCTTCTGAAGAGGTTCGATCAACGATTGTAGGGACATTAACGAGGAAGACGACTTCCGACTAAGGGCATCGGCTACTTTGTTAGCCTTCCCTGGATGGTAACGGATGTCTATGTCATAATCCTTCACCAATTCGAGCCATCTTCTTTGCCTCATGTTAAGCTCCTTTTGTGTGAAGATATACTTCAAACTCTGATGATCCGTGTAAACTTCACACTTAATACCGTAAAGGTAGTGTCTCCAGATTTTGAGCGCAAATACTACCGCCGCAAGTTCCAAATCATGCGTCGGATAGTTTTTCATGATCCTTAAGCTGTCGTGAAGCATAAGCGATCACCTTTCCATTCTGCATGAGAACGGCTCCTAATCCTATCTTGGAAGCATCACTGTATATCACGAAGTTTCCTTCCTCCACATTTGGAATTGTGAGGATCGGAGCGCAAGTCAGCCTATTTTTCAGCTCTTGGAAGTGCTCTTCACACTTTGCAGTCCATTCATACTTCTTTCCTTTCCGTGTAAGTGCGGTGAGCGGCGCTGCAATCTTAGCAAATCCTTCAACAAAACGTCGGTAGTAGCCCGCCAAGCCGAGGAAACTACGTATTTCGGTGACGTTTTTCGGAGCTGGCCATTCACTTACTGCTTCAATCTTAGCCGGATCTACAGATATGCCGTCCTTGGAGACCACATGTCCTAAGAAATGACCTTCTCCAACCAGAATTCACACTTGGTGAATTTAGCATAGAGCTGGTTTTGCTTAAAATCTGCAGAGCGATCCTTAGGTGCTCCTCGTGCTCCCCCTTTGACCTTGAATAAATCAAGATATCATCTATAAAGACGATAACAAACTTATCCAAGTAATCCTTGAATACTCGATTCATCAGGTCCATAAAGGCTGCTGGAGCATTTGTCAATCCGAATGGCATAACGAGGAACTCATAATGTCCATATCGCGTACGAAAGGCTGTCTTGGGGACGTCTCCTTCCCTAATTCGGAGCTGATGATATCCGGATCGTAGTCAATCTTTGAGAAAATTGAAGCTCCTTTCAGCTGATCAAACAAATCGTCGATCCGAGGCAAGGGATACTTGTTCTTGATGGTTATCTTATTCAATTCCCGATAGTCAATGCACATCCTAAGAGTGCCATCCTTCTTTTTAACGAACAAAACTGGGGCTCCCCATGGCGAGTAGCTTTGACGAATGAATCCTCGATCCAGAGCTCCTGTTGAATCTGCAGTTCCTTAAGTTCGGCAGGCGCCATCCTGTAAGGTGCCTTAGATACTGGTGCGATCCAGGAAGTAATTCAATCTCAAAAGAGATCTCTCGTTCTGGTGGCAACCCTGGCAATTCTTCGGGAAAAACTTCTATAAATTCTTTGACTATCGGTACTTCTTCGGTCCGCTCTCAGTCTCTTGCGTCTTATCCACCACGTTGGCTGAAATCCCATACATCCTTCTGCCAACAATTTTCTAGCCTTTACGCCGAAATAAACATTTGGCTGTTTTGGAGTAGATCCTCTGAAAATAAACTCCTCGCCTCCCATGGCTTGAATGTGACAGTACGTCGTGGACAGTCGATAACGGCGTTGTACTTCCCAAGAATCCATACCCAAGATGACATCGTAGTCGTATAGGTCGATGATGATCAAGTTGACATACATTTCCCTACCATATAATTATTGGAACGTGACGTATCCAATAATCAGACAACAGAATCTCCCCGGAGGGTAATGCAGTCCTAAATGTTCTTCCGATTCTATCACTTGCTCTACCTAGTTTCATAGCGAACCTAGTGATGTGAATGAATGCGTGGCTCCAGAATCAATTAACACGTAAGCATCTTGTTGGGCAAAAGGAAGCTGACCTGTCACCACGGTGGAAGGTCCAGCTTGAACATCCTCTTTGTATAGGCGTAGATGCGTCCTTGAGGTTCCGGAGCTTCCAGCCTGCCTTGAGAGATTGCAGGTCCCTCGAGCTTCATCTGTGCAGCGTGAAGTTGAGATCCCTGTCCTCTCTGTTGGTTCTGCGGACTCTGGGGATTGAGATTGCAACTTCTAGCATAGTGGCCTTCCTTGCCACATAGAAAACAACGACCGTTTCCAGCACGGCAATCTCCCGGGTGCTTCTTCCCACATTTCTGGCAAGTGGGATAACTGTTGCTATCAGGAGTATTCTTCTTCTGGGGAAAATTCTGTTGATTCCCCTGTCCTCCTGCATTCCACTTCCTTTCTGTGGTTGCGTAGTATTGCTGTTGTTGTTTTGACTCGAAGGTCCTCCTTGACCTTTTGTTGTGAGGTTGGCTTGTTTGACTTGGTTCTGCTTAGCTTGGGCCTTTTCTTCTCTTCTCTGGAAAAACTTAGCCCGTTGTTCTCTGTTCTGCCCTACCCAGTATTCAGCTCGAACCCGGCTGACACAATCTGCAACGGTGGTTGGTGGATAGGGTCCACTGTTGATCACCACTGCCAAATCCGAGCGGAACATCTTCATCATCTTTCGCACTTTGTCCCTTTCGGAACTGAAGAGGTGAGGACAGAGACGTGCTAGCTGCTCAAACTTTTGCACTGCCTCAGCTACCGACAGATTACCCTGGCGAAAATTACTAAGTTCGTCTTGTTGAGCTTCCATAACCTCGGTGTTGAAGTATTTTTCTTTAAATGCCTCAACAAAGTCCTCCCAAGTCATTTGAGTAACATCCCACCGGATCTGGACTGTTTCCCACCAAAGGCGAGCATCTTTCTTCAGGACAAAGGATGCACAGAGGATTTTCTCTTGATCATTGAGCCTGAGGAAGTTCAGGATAACCTGGAGGTCAATCAACCATTGTCGGCTCAATTGGGTTTGTTGAACCTTCAAATTCTGGTGCCTTCATGCGCCGAAAACTGTCATATAGTTCTTCCGGAGTTCGAACTCGGGGTGCTGGTGGAACAGCCACAGGCACAACAGGTACTTCGGGGGCTATGGGTTCTCTGGGATCACCGGGTCAACATCAGGAATTTCCGGTGCAGCAGGCTGATTACAGGCTGGTGGTACCCGGGCATCAGGAGGTCCCTGATTCTGCTGAGCCAACTGAGCTCTAAGCCCCCTATCTCTTGCTGTTGGGCTAACATCATTTGTCTTAGCTCATTCAGCTGGGCCGCAAGATCAACGTCTTGGATCGGTGCTCTTCTACGCTTTGGTGGCATGGCTCTAAACGGAAAATAAGGAAATAAACTTAGCTTCTTTATTATAAAATTAATAAAATCATTTCTTTTATATAGAACCATAATCTTCTTTCCATATAAAAGCATAACATGAACATATCTGAATTCATCATGATCTTGTTCATATCTCCTTCACAACAGGAGTACATAACCATAACATTTGGGAAGATATAAAACTTTCCCATTATTTCCGTATGTCACCTGGTTGCCACCACCAAGCTAAGGCACCACCCAACGTTATCCCCGTGTCCAACATTTTCTAGCATGGCCGTTGAAGAAGATACTTACTATACCCATAAGGTCCTAACTAATTCTAATAGTAAGAAAATAACATAACTTACTTGGGCCGTTGCAGAAGCGATGTGAGGCGAAGTGAAGTAGGCTGGCAGGATACCGCTCTGATACCAACTGTGACGCCCCGACTTCCCAAGCCAGGTCGACACCATACGTACTTGTTCTTTACTTGAAAATTTGAGAAATTTTTTTTTTTAAAACATATTACAAGTTATCTTGTAGAGAAAAACTTGTCATACATACATATACTGAAAGTATTGTGTCTTAAACTTCATACATATAACAAAACTAATATTTTGAAATATTAACATATTTTCTGAAAATTGGATGCGGAAAATTATGCGTAGTGGTATCCCACACCGCCCTTCACCCGCCGCATCGTCCGCATAGCCCACCACTTAACTGCAGGCTTCTTACCTACAGTATGAAATATAAGAGTGAGCTTTCGCCCAGCAAGTTCAAACATAATCTCACAAAATATTTCAACTCTTAAAACATGTCAATCATCATGTAACTTATGCATGAACCATTTATGATTGATTGAATGTCTTATGCTTCATTATAACTCAATCTTATTATCTTGTCAACATGTGGGCCCATAGTGTCCGTACCAAAAGCGCGCAGCCTCCAGACAAAGCTAGGGTTTGCAAGGCCCTAACAGTTCTGGGAATTATAACTTGACCCTTCACGATCACGGAAGGTAAATATCACCACTGAAACATGTAACCTCCTCGATCACGGGAGGTTGGTACGACACCTTACTTGATTATCTTACCATGTGATTTAACATTAGTGAACATGCTTCATGATGTCACTATGTCATATCTTACTCAACATTTGCCATAACATGGCCTTCTTGAAACATGTCATTCTGAAACCATGGCATTTTGAAAACATGGCATTTCTGAAAACATCATTTTTGTAAACATGACATTTTGTAAACATGACATTTTGTAAACATGGCATTTTGTAAACATGGTAAACATGTCATAAATAACTTAGCACATATAGACATAGTATATCACACGTCATGGCATCGCATATCATAGCACAACATAGCATGTATACTTGAAAATATAGTGTACTTGAAAATAGTCTTTACTATTTTCATACTGTAGATGAGGTTTGATACTTGCCTGATATGCTAGGTTCCGGGTTTGTTGCTTTAATTAGATCGCAACTGCAGGTTCCTTCCTTCTATTAAAAAGAACATAGGATAAGAATCCTATAAAATGCTGGAGACCTTTCCAACATTCTAGTATATGTCCCCCACACATGTCTCGATCATTTACTAGGTTACTAATTGTAACCCTAGAATTTGTGGTTAACCAAACTTGATTCATTACTTGTTAGGTTACTTGAGGTAACCTTGGGTATTAAACTCAGGTATATATGAATAGTATCAGGTTACTATCCCTATTATCGGGCCTAAACTTTAGTAACTTGAGTATCCTTCCCGGTTACTATCCGTCAACCTTTTTACTATACTTTGGCTTTTAAAATCCAATTTGAAGATTTTGGCTAAAAATCTTTGTTTAACTTTAAAATTCGTGATTTTCAAAGTAGGTCTTTATAAAATCATTAATGACTGAAAACTGCTATTGGAACAGTTTCCATAGTCAAAACAGTGGTGTTGGTGCAAAAATACAGTTTCTTTGCTTGTATTTAGAAAATCCTGTGCAGGAATTTCTTGCTCTATGCACAGTTTTTAGAAATCCATGTCAGTTTAAAAATACAATTTGAATTTGAAAAATTGTCTTCACGAAAGTTTTAGCTCTCAAAAATCCTAAAACTTTTGTGTTTTACAAAAAATTTAATTCGGACTCTAACGCGTTCATATTGCCATTTGAACTCACTTGGTCGTGCATAAATCCTGGGCACGGTCAGGCTCGGGTTTTCGCAAAAATGAAGGCCTTTGGAGCCTTATTTTCAAAAATGTCCACAATTTCCTTTAGGAAAAACTGTTCCGAACAACTTTCGTGTTTTAAGTTTTCCTAATTCGGCCTCTAAAGGCCTTAAATCGGCTTACGTAAAACTGGTCAGGATCCACCCGAACCTGGCAGTTTTTCGGTTTAGAGTTCGTTTTACGTCCTAGACGTGGAACCTAGCTCAACCAGCCACCGGGGAGCTCTAATACACACATGCAGCGGTTTCTAACGTTCGAAACCATCATTACATAAACATTCATCAACAATAATCACATCAAACACTTAGTGTGCATAATCAAGCACAAACTTAAATATAATTGGGGACATATAACCTTAGCATGCATCAAACATATAAACCTTAATTTCATGCAGCCAAAGCATAAAATCATGTATGACTTAGTGAATAAAACACCTAAACCCTAACTTTAATCACGCACCAACCAAAATTCTAAGCTAGGCATAAAAAGTAAATTGAGCTTGCTCTTACATCCAATGGCTTAAATACACTTAAACTTCTCAAATTGAATGCTCAATTTAAAGCTTAGGGTTGGAAGGATTACCTATAAGGTTTGGAATTGATTTCTCAAACTTGGATTCCAAAACTTTTTTTTTTTTCCTTGACTGCCACCCACCGGTCCCTCCACCAAATCTTGCACCAAAATTTTAGTTAATCCTTTGGTATTTCCTTGAACCAAAATCAACCAAAACCAAACAACATTTTTCCTTACCTTCTCTCCTTATCACAGCCGGCTACTAGGCCTAGAAAAGGGCACCACAATTTTTCAAAACCTTTGCTTGATGTTGTAGAGAAAAACCGACCAACCCTAGTACTAGAACCCCCCTTGGTTCTCAAATTTTTTTCTTTGTTCTTGCTCACACTTAGAAGTCCGGATTTTTGAGGGAGAAAATGGCAAAGAGTTTGGCTGTTTTTTCTGAATTTTTGAGGCCAAAACCGCACCCCCCCTTGGCAGCCTATTTAGAGTGAAGTTTTGGATTTTTTTGCAAAAATTTTGGTTCACCTTTTGCTCATAAATCCTTGGAGCAAACTAATTGCAAAAGTTTTGCTATTTTGCCCTCTAAGTGGCCGGCCCTTATTGGTTGCCTTGGTAGCCAAGTTTTTTAATTTCTTTCCATTTTTTTTTGTTAAATAAATGATGTCATAATTAAGGATAAGGTGATGTCATTCACCTTAAGCCTTGTTTGGCTATTCTCATCATTAAGCAGTCCATTTTTGAGCTACACAGATATTTCCAATACTGTGTTCACTGATACACAGTATTTATTTAACTAAAATTTATCTGTTGTAAAAAACGGACAGTATAAAATTTTTCTTATTTTTCCAAGCCCTTTTCGTCTTTAATTCCTACTTGGTGTGCTTGATTCCCTAAGGTGGGGGTTTTTTTTTTAAAGCTATTCATGTTATCTCAACCGTAAAGACGGTTTTCGCAGTATTTTTCCCATACTGCTTATCATATCACAGTACCGTCTTACTCTAGTCAATCTTTGACTATTCTGGTTAACTTTGACTCTTTTTTTTTTCATCAAACTTTGACCATCATAAATTCATGAAATTCCGTCATGCCTGTTTCCTTAAAAGGCCAATTATGGAGTCTCGTAATTAATTTACCGAGAACTCAGCCTTATATTGATAAAATTATGAACTTTGTATTGGTATTTATAATTTTCATAAAATTGCGCATAAACACATAATACGAGCTTTAGATTTCTTATATACAAGAAATCATGAGTTCGTAAAAATTTTTGGATATTACACCGGAACCGTCGTGTAATCGTTGCCGAAGCCCATCGATTACAAGACGGTTCCGGGAGGAACCGTCGTGTAATCGTTGCCAATAGCCCAACGATTACACGACGGTTCCGGAAGGAACCGTCGTGTAATCCACTTGCACGACGGTACTTTGTACTGTCGTGTAATTTATTATTTAAAAAAAAATTGAGTTTTTTTTTTCCCCACGGGTGGCCTAATCTGTATGTTATCCATACACGATCCAAGTATTAACTTCATTAATCAAACTAAAATACACTCCAAGTATTACATTACAAGTTTATACATCATAATTAATGAATTCCATTACATGGCTAGACTATTCTACCCTAATCAGATCCAAATCCTCAGAAGAATAAAATTGTTTACTTTCAAGTGCGTCAATTCCATTCAACACTATATCCCTCATAAAACCTAAAACAAAATAACCACATTCAACACTTCCCTCTTGGAGAGGACAAGGACGGTTCGAGATTTTGGTTTTACAGTCTCGTCTCCTTCTAATCCCTTCTCCGGTCGTAATCTTCCAATCCGTTAGGGCCCTAGCAAATTGGTAAAATCCAAACTAATTAAGATGCATATAATTAAGATTAAAAAAAATAACATATTCAAATTGACTTACATGTTCATTAGCTCAGTAAAATCGTCACGTTTCTTCTCCCGAAGAGGATCAAAATAAAGGACGAGGTCCTCCCATGGGTCAATGACACCCAAAACCCAATGTCTCCCTCTGTTATGTGGCACAAGATAAAGCCGTTCTTTGGGTGCGTCACGCAAAGAGCTGATAAGATTGTCGGCTCGCTCTCTCATGCCAGCATCTTCAGTATCTGTTCTCACCGGTGAGATCAAGCTTGGAGACACAAACACAAACTTCTCAGCTTGCCCGTTAATTCTACATAGTTCCTCCAAATATCTGCATAACCGTATCAAAATGTTACTCTACATGAAATATAGAAGATTTTCCAGATAAAAAGAAAATTTAAGATAAAGAATGCCGTACCTCATGTAGACTAATATACAATTCGCACTGATTTCTTGTAAATTAAAGAACTCAAAAATATCTTCAAAGCTCAGAAAGATATCAAAACCCATAATCGTGGCTGGTATTGGGACCTCAATCTGATTACCTTGACGCATGGAACTATGTGCATAATAAGCCAAAGGCTTCATTGCCTTGTTCATGTTATTAAAGTCGAACACGAGTTTTTGTTCTTGCGCACCTTGTTGTACCTCAGTTCGAGAGTCGATCGTTTTCTTTCCAGCCTTTTTTTGCCGTTTTTTGTTGCCAGCTGCTGGGTCGGGAACGTGACTAGGCCCTCGACTCGCCTTGTTCATACTCATGTCGAGCTCAACTAAACTTTTAGGCCAAGCAACAAATCCATTAACAACATCCTCCACAGTGGTTGCGTCGTACGTCAGTATAGGTAATGGTGCTTTTTTAATTTGGGCACGTTGATTGACACTCGCACGTTCCCTTCCCCCAGTGGAATCCCATGCACCGTATCGGTGGGGAGGCTCTCGAGCCATGCTCTTCCAAACGCAACAAGCAACTGTCCACCCTGAACTTCATCGAAGGTATAGAGCTTACACTCCTGACTGTCGACAGGCATGGTTGGCGGCTCAGCAACTCCATGTTGTTTTTCTTGGGCAGAGCAACTAGCCTTAAAGCTGTTGTGTTGGTCTACGGTTGGCACATTCTTGGGATCAACCGACGGCTCCACATCTTTGTTCGCACATAGACCACGCACCAACGCCTTTAATTCTTCTATTTCACGTCTCATTGATTGTACTTCATTGTCTTTCTTCGAACTTCGACTTAGGTTAAAGTACTGAGACGGCTTTACGAACTTTGATTGGCCACGGACACGGCCTTTGTGTTCGGGTCTAGATAATGCCTGCGACAATACATCATTAGTGCCAACTGACTCGAAAGTGCCTTGGCTCGCCTGTGTGTTGTACTCCATCTACAAGATTATTAACAGAAATCATTTAAGCAAAAGGGTTGTAAGTGCGTATAGTAGTGATGAAGAAAATATTGTTAGTTAGTAACTTACTATCATCTCGCTAACTTTATGACATGCCGGATCTTTCAACTCTCCATCTGCGGCTGTCTGTTGCTCTAGCCACAAACCATCTCTTTTTTCCCATTTCCCAGTCTTCTTAAACTGTAATTAACATCCATTTCCTGGTCGAGCTTCCTATATCCGTCTCGGCCTCCTCTTGATGAGTATTCGTTGTTTGTCCTTATTTCGCTTCCACGATCAGATAGTTGTTGGAATTGCGAGGACGTTCTATACTGAACGAATTTCATCCAATCCTCTTCTTCAATATTGGGGTAGTTGTCAATAACTTTTTGCGGCCGTGTCCACACACTTTCTTCATTTATAAATTCCTCGACAAATGTCTTGTACAGATCATACCGAAAATTCCTTGCAACCTCACCACATGATTTTAAACAAGTGGTCCGGAAGCTTTCTTCCACGGTGAAAGAAGTAACAGTTTCTTTCCAAATAATTTCTTTCAATCCGTCTAAATCACGAGATCTCCAATCTTGAATCCATATTGGAACGTGTTCTCGAGCGAGCACCCCAATCCAGCTCATCAATTCGTCACCGTGCTTCCCTTCTGGTTGTCCTTTCTCGTCAAACGTGACTTGAATTCGTTCACCTCTTTTCCTTGCCATATGGACGCGTTTCATTATTGTTGCCCTTCGCTTGCCCTTGACAGTGGGATCCATCGGGTTTCTCCTTCGTGCTCGTCCCTTTTTGGAATTTTCTATTGTATTCGTTCACCTACATTTATTGGCAAAAAAAAAAAAAATTAAGTTAATGGGTATTCCAAACTTTTTTCTTCTATTTTGTTTGTAATTATTATAATGTTGGCACAAATAAAAAATTAAGTTAATTGGGGAGATTACACGATGGGGCCCCAGGGCCCGTCGTGTAATCCCTTAGGATTACACGACGGTCCCCTGGGGGACCGTCGTTTAATCCTCCCTGGGTGGGAGGATTAGACGACGGGCCCTTGTGGGCTCGTCGTGTAATTCCTTCGACTTGTGTGGATTACACGACGGTCCCTGGGGGACCGTCATGTAATCTCGCTATTACACAATGGTTTAAATATACACCGTCGTGTAATCTTCAAAAAATTTTGAAATTTTTTGAAATTTGGCACCACATTCCAACAACCTCATACCACTGTGTTGTATACAAAAAAATTATGCAAACTGTAGCATTGATCCTGATTCAAATTTAATATTAAATATATATATATACCAATCAACATAACAAACTAAAGATGGTATAGATCATGATGAATTACAATAGAAATTAATTAATGTACTTGTACACACTAAATGTCATAATGTTCAAGTTTTTTTCTTTTTTCTCTTTGCTGCCTCAACATGTGTCCATTCAATATCTGGTCATCATTGAATTCGTCAATCTCCTCAACCGGTGGCATTCCCTGTGTGAAAGATGGAATGTCAGAGCATCTTCCTCATCTTCTTGCCCGTCACGGTACAATTTTGGCTTCATCTGCACAACTAAGGACAATTCTGCATTGCTGGGATCCGTTGTATAAAATACTTGGATTGCTTGTGATGCCATAATGAATGGATCATTTTTGTATCCCAATCGTCTAAAGTCCACAACTGTGATGCCATCACTGTCAATCCTTACATAGTTATTGTCTGCCCATTTGCACTTAAAGAGTGCTACATGTAAAACCTCAGTAATCGATTTCCCAAATATCTTCAATGAAACCGAAGTAGTTCATAGTTCCATAAACTGGATTCTTGTCCTTTGCAGATGAAATATGCATTGCCTTATCACGGATACTAACACCACTATTTGAACGGGATGCTTCTCATCTCTTTCGCGAGTGTAGAATGTATAACCATTGAACGAAGTACGATGTATACCGTGTAACAATCGTCGACGGACCTCTAGCGAGGTTCATTAACTCTTGCGAACAGCCGTCCTTCTGAAAGACATGACTTCGTAGCCACAGACGAAACATCCAATTGTGGTCATCGTGTATCAACTTTTCATTTCATCCTCTTCTTGGATATTTATCTCTTATTTCCTGTAGGTGAAGCTCGATAAAAGGCTCAACTTCAACCCTATTATGTAAAGTATAGAGACAAGCTTTCTCCCATTCACATCGATTTACCTGCGATGGAACGCCGACGGATAGTCTTTTCCAGTCAAAGTTTGTAGTCTTCGGCAACCCAATTGCCTCCGCGGTGGACAAATACTCGGAGCAAAATTCGACCGATTCCTCCGCAATGTAGCTTTCTACTATACATCCTTCTGCCCGATTTCGGTTCTTGACATAACCCTTCAAAACCTTCATGTACCTTTCAAAAGGATACATCCATCTCAAGTACACCGGTCCACATAGCTTCACTTCCCGGACTAAGTGCACCGTTAGATGAATCATTATGTCAAAAAATGAGGGTGGAAAGTACTTTTCAAGCAAGCACAAAGTCTTAACCAACTCTAATTGTAGCGAATCTAGTGTCAATGGATATGTTACCTTAAAGCATATCGAGTTGAAAAATGAGCATAACTTGGTAATTGCGAATCTCACGTCCTTCGTTAAAACTCCTCGCAACGCCAGCGGTAATAACTGTTGCATCAAGATATGACAATCATGTGATTTCATGCCAATCAGCCTCAGATCCTTCATAGACACCAACCTTTTCAAGTAGGAAGAATACCCGTTGGGCACTTTAACAGAAGCGAGCCACTCACAAAGCTTTCTTTTTTCTTGTCTTGATAGTGTGTACTTCGCCGGAGGGTAAGTAAGTTGCATTCCCTTTCTTCGTAGGGATCAAGTTAAGTCTAATCTTCAATTCCTTAAGATCCAACCGTGCCTTCTCACCATCTTTGCTCTTATTAGGAATGTCTAGCAACGTGCCCACTATTGATTCACACACGTTTTTCTCAATATGCATCACATCCAAGCAATGGACGAACAAAAAGTGTCCTCCAATATGGAAGTTCGTAGAAGATTGACCGTTTTTTCCAAGGGCCGTCTTCCACGGGATCATTGTTACGCCGTTTTCTTTTCCCGAGCACCACTTTCAAATCCTTAACCATCTCATAAACGTCTTCGCCGGTCAAACCCGGGGAGGGTTTCTTTCTTCCGTTTTTCCATCGAAAGCCTTTTTCTGTTTGCGGTATCGATGATTTTGTGGTAAGAATCTCCTATGACCAAGGTAAACGGTTTTCTTACCATTCTTCAATCGGATGGAGGATGTTTCTTTCATACAAACGAGACAACCGATAGAACTCTTGACTGAATAACCAGATAGATTTCCATAAGCAGGAAAGTCATTGATTGTCCACATCAACATTGCACGGAGTGTAAATGTCTCTTGACGGTAAGCATCTCTAACTTCGATCCCCTTTTCCCATAAGCTCTTTAGATCATCGATTAGTGGTGCTAAGTACATATCAATGTCACTCCCTGGTTGTTGAGGACCAGATATCAATAAGGTCAACATCAAGAACTTTCGCTTCATGCTCAACTTCGGAGGGAGATTGTAGTTGACAAGTATGAACGGGGCCAAATACTATGCCTACTACTCATATTACCATGTGGGTTAATTCCGTCCACCAACAAACCAAGACGTAGATTCCGTGGTTCCGCACAAAATTTAGGATGATCGGCATCAAAGGTCTTCCATTGTGGTGCATCGGCTGGATGTCTAAGCATACCATCTTCAACACGTTTATCATGGTGCCAAGTCAAATTCTTGGCATGCTCGGCATTACGGAATAAACGCCGTAGACGCGGTGCCGGAGGAATGTACCATAATACCTTTGCCGGCACACCTTTGCTGCCATTCGTTGGCTTCTTGCCCTTCTTCCATCTTGACTCCTTACAAACCGGATATTCATCCAAATCCTCGTACGCATTTCGGTAAAGGGCGCAATCATTTGGACATGCATAAATTTTTTCATATTCCATTCCCAAAGTGCTCAACGTCTTCTTAGCTTCGTACATACTAGCGGGTATTTTATTATCAACCGGTAGAACCTCTCTTAGAAATTCTAAAAGAGCCGTGAAACTAGAATTTGTCCACCCTCCCGATGCCTTCATGTTCCATAATTTGACCAATGCGGACAATTTCATATATTTACTACACCCCTCATACAAGGGCATCTCGACATCATTCATCATTGCTTCAAATAACTCCGGACGATGCACAAACTGTTCTTCCAAATCATTTACCATATCAAACAAATTATCTCCTACAACTTCCTCAACAACATCATCTTTCGCTTTGTTGTTCGATGATGGATTAAAACACATTTCACCGTGTAAATACCACGTTTGGTACGAACAAATAATCCCACGCGCAAGCAAGTGTCTTCTAACTTCATCAACTGGATCAGATCTATGATTTCCACAATCCATACAAGGACATCGAATCTTATCATTCTTCATGTGAGTTTCCGCAAATGACAAAAATTCTTCAATTCCATCTCGATATTTTCTAGTCAATCTATTAGCCCACATCCATTTTCGATCTATTTCCAAGAACCCGACCTAAATCGATATTAAATTTATCATACAAATTATTCAATAATCAAGTTTTTGCATTTAAAAACACAACGTATAGTCAACAACTAATCATACCGAAAAATAAAAAAAGAGAATATATACCATTTTTGACATCTACAATAAATCGTCCATAAAAATCAAATAAATAAAAAGATGAGTAAGTAATAATCACAATACTTACAAATATTCAATATACGCGAGTGTTGGTTTCGTAATGGAGGAGACGTGGTTTCGCAGGTGTCTGTGATGTTTTTCGCGACTGCGCGATAGATCTGTAATGAGATGAAATGAGGGCTGCTGTAAGGGTAAAAGAGTTAGGAATACACGACGGGTTCTTAAAACCCGTCGTGTAAAGTCAGACATTACACGACGGTTCTTTGGAACCGTAGTGTAAAGTCGGATCCGCGAGGCACTTTACACGACGGTTTTTTGGAACCGTAGTGTAAAGTCGGACTTTACACGACGGTTCTTTGGAACCGTAGTGTAAAGTTGCTCCGCGAGGCACTTTACACGACTGTTCTTTAGAACCGTGGTGTAAAGTCGGACTTTACACAACTGTTCTTTGGAACCGTGGTGTAAAGTCCGACTTTACACGACGGTTCTTTGGAACCGTAGTGTAAAGTTCCTCGCGGAGCACTTTACACGACGGTTCCTAGAAACCGTCGTGTAAAGTCCGACTTTACACGACGGTTCCAAGGAACCGTTGTGTAATCTCCGTCGTGTAATGTACTTTTTGTAGTAGTGCTTGAAAACAGGAATACCGAGATATTGAAAAGGAAGCTCCTCTCAACGCGTAGCCATCAAATCAATGAGCTCAGAAGACCGATGGTACGATATTATTTTGCCAACAAGGATATCAGAATTATCAACACGCTGTGACTAATGATATTTAAAATGATTTAGATCCTTTTGTCAGTTAGTGTATGATCATAATAGATTTTTAGATTTTTTTAGTATAGTTATTTTTGTTCAGAAAATAACGAGGATATTTGTGATTGTTTAGGTTTTTTTGTTAATGTTAGAGGGATCATGATTAGGTTTTCAGATTAGATTAAATTAGAGTAGCTAAATTTTCTTTACTGATCTACTGATAGTATATCCTTTGCAGAGTTGTCGTTCATTTAAAATTATCAATTTAATTTAGACATCTAAAATGAATAATTTATGTAGTAATTGAAACAAAATCATCGCTAAATATTAAATTGTTCCCTTTTTAAAATTTAAAAACGTTTAATGACGACAAATTCAAAATTTCCATCCCTATAAAAGATCCTTTTGGGGGAACAATTAGAGATGGAATTTTGGAGTCATTTTGATGAGAGTTGAGTTTAGTTTTAGAAATATATGTTTAGTTGGAAAAAAAGTACTTAATTTCTTTTCCCTTGGCTTGACCAAGCAATATTGAATCTGTTCCCCATATATACATGTTTTTCCAGAAATCAACCATTTGCAAGCTTTCTCAGAGATATAAAATAAGACCTTTTCTTTCTTTCCTTTTCTTTTTTTTATTTTTTTATTTTTTATTTTTTAAATGGCATTGGAAAAGTAATGCATATTGTGAAGAACGTCGAGACAGTAAATGGTGGAACTACAATAACCGATTAAAAAACTTGATAGGCATTTTCATGGTTATTAACTTCAACATAAGTTGGCTAATTTTACAAGTGACATCCACAAAAACAAAAGAAACTATGGAAATATGGTTAAAGGATGACTGGCCTGCCGTCGTTCGTTGTTCATCTAATCATGCGCGTGCACAAAATCAGTTGGTATTGGTGGATGCCGCTTGGCTGGTGAATAATCCGCCTCCATGTCGGAAATTGGAGGTGGTGGAGGAGAGGGCAGGGAATCCCTGAGCTTCCTCATAAGTTTCACTTCTGCAAAAGTTAATAAATCAGATTGATTAGTCAGGAAACCACCTCAATTTTTTTTTTCTTTAAAAAATTGAGGTAGGGTGGTTTGTTGTTTTGTTTCTGTCTTTGTCGTTTTGTCTTTTTTTTTCTTCAAATCGTTGGCCTTTTATTTTCTTGTGTAATTGTTTTAACAAACGCTAGTGGGAATTTGTGCTGTTTTGGGGACTCTTCTGAGAAGCGGACTTGGTTATTGTATTTTGGCCTTGAGCTTTTGCTCTGTATTTCCATGGAGGATTTCCTCCAAGTTATCCTATCTTGAAGGCTTGATTCGATGAGATCGACCTTCAACTTCAGTTGAAACTTTTTCCCTTTGGTTTGACTCTCTAAGACAAAAATTGAGAGAGGAGATAACTCAAAACATATCTCAATTAGATTATCAGTTACCTACCTGAGAAACTCGTCCTCTATCATATCTCTAACACACTATTGTTAATAAAAAAATAGAAGTACAAAATAAATATCATAAGAAAAAAAAAAAAACTTGAATGGCATTAAAAAAGACGAAGCCAAAAAAAAAAAAAACACTTGTTTTAGTAGTCGGAGGCCGGTCTCAAAGAATTGAACCGAAACCCGCATACTGCAAGCAAGCCCCAAATTATGCCTCGTTAAAAAATCCTGTAGTAAAAAAACCAAGGCGGCAAAGGACTAGAGGGATAAAAGAGCATATATTTACTGGAAGCAGTCGCTAATTCCGTAATCAGTAACAACCATCTCGATGTTGATCATATACATGACTAATCAAGGTAAATAATTTCAACAATTTTATTATATGCCCAAATTATGTAAAATTATCTAAAGATTAGACAAAATAAATGACCTGGGACCATATAAAATTAAACTACAAACCAGCATTGAGCGCTTTCGAACTCGGGGGGATGACAAGAATGGTGCTGATAAGAAGCAACAGCAAGAAGGAGCAAAATGCATGACAGCTCCCCATTTTGCCTCGATGCATATAGCTTAACATGTTATGTTAAATTCCATGGATAACAAGCATATATAAGCCTTAAGCATAAATTAACAAAAATCCTATATTTCTTAATTTTTGGATTCTCTGTACAAACACATAAAAAAATGCCGCCCCAAGTTGTTGTTAAATTATTTTTCTGATTTGTATTATTCCACCTAATCCGTTCAACTTGAGATTTAAGAATAGGTATTTCATGGATCACAAGCATATATAAGCCTTAAGCATAAATTAACAAAAATCCTATATTTCTTAATTTTTGGATTCTCCGTACAAACACATAAAAAAAATTCCGCCCCAAGTTGCTGTTAAATTATTTTTCTGATATGTATTATTCCACCTAATCCATTCAACTTGACATTTAAGAGTAGGTGTATATATATATACACACATACACACACACTTTTTATTCGCTTTTTGAGCGTTACTATGAGGTTGGAGATTCATGAACTCTCATGGGGCTCCAAAGTCAAACCCCGTCGTCAACTCTGAGGCTTTCCCTCTTAAAGGAATTTTTGTTTTCAATAATCAAAACTTCTTTCACTCAATTACTTAATATTTAACAAAAATGAAAAGTTGGGAATCTTTGTGGTATACATGATTTTTTCCGTTGTCAATTATCGCTGGTCCAGCAGGATGTGGTGGTATCTTCAAAACTTGCAGAGGTTTTTGTAATGGTCTCACTTCACGATGGATTTTCGTGGGAAACCTTTCATCAAATGTTGTTGTTGTTGTTGTTTTTTTTTTTTTTTTCCTTTCTAGTTGTCTTTCTAGTTTTCCCACAGATAGCATGTGCCATGTTTTAGGCACTAAAATGTAAGCCAACCACAGGGAAATCTAAAGATATAGACTGAGCAAATTTATTAATATCCGGATATCTTTCTCTCTTTTCCTTTTTCCTCTCAAATTTCTCATATACTAGGATTTCTCTTTGTGTAAGACTTCGCCGCCGCCGCCGCTGCCGCTACCCACTATGGCTGGAGTCGGAAAGTCCTAGTTGGGAGTTTATCGACTAGATCTAGCCCAACGAGCTTCCGGAGTCTTGGAATTTGGGTGAGGCCTTGGTGATCCGATAGTTGTTATGACGGTCTCTTAGCCGATTGATTTCCTCTAAGTTGTTATGTGTGGTTGAGTAGTTGTCCTAAGTAGGGCTAGAATTTTGCTGTGAATCCCTAAAAATTCCTAAACTAGATTGCATGAATTAATATCATTCAGTCATGGGTTTCATTCATTAACATATTTCTAATGAATTATTTTGATAAAGATCAATTTCAAGATCATGAATGATTCTATATCTATCATCCATATGATGATGTTGATGCTTTAACAATGTTGAATTTTCTACTTAAATGAGAAATTATAGATTCAAAGAAAAGATGTCGAATGACATAAACCTAAATTTATTATGTCTTATTATAGGGATAAATGTCAATTTTTAGGAAGGAAACTCAATTATTATTAGTAGGTCAATTGGATAATCTTAGTATTTAATTTGGTCAGTTCAATAATTAAATAGTGCAAGTAAGAATGAAAAAAATTAAATATGTCACATAGATAGGAAATGAATGGTTAGGATTAACTAGGAGTGAATCCAAACATGGAGGATTGATCAAAGAATCAAGGGTTGTGATTCGATTTGGAATTAGTGGTATAGATTTCATGTAGAGGATCCTAGGCAAATCAAGGTCAAAATTTATATTCAAAGTGACCAATAAGAGCTTGAGACAAGGATTGATGTGATGGAAGATCCAATAAATGATATCAATGATGATACCCCTTGATCAATGGTGGATAAATTAGAAGAAAAAGAAAACGAGAAGACAATGGAGGGATCGAATTTTCTAGTCAAGAAAGCAAGAGGAGGTTTGAATTAAGGTGAAAGTGGAGTGTGGTTCATGCATGCAAACTCAAGTAAGAACTGGTATGGTTAGTTTAGGCAAAAATGACAAGAAGCAAGTACTTAAAAATGACCTCGAAGTACAAGATGAAAGAGAAAATTTCTCTTCCATTTCAAGGGGATATTCAGCACATTTTTTTTCACTTTTACCCCTCAAAATACAGCTCCATTTAAGACACATATTTTTGTTGAAAATAATTCCCCAACATCTTACTTCATTCTCACACAAGTTAAGCTAAAAATTCTAGCTCACCTAGCCACCACCAAGCCTCAAAAACTACCAAAACTACTCCCCATCTCCAACACTGCTCTAGCACCCTTCACTCTCCATTTTCAAGCTCCAAGAAACCCCATTACCAAGTTTGAAGAAGTGTGAAACAGAGTCAGAGGGCGTGTTACTAGAGGTAACCTGGTGGTTTTCTATCACTACTAGAAAAGAGGGATTACACGACAGGTTTTAACCGTCGTGTAAAGTTTTTACGACGGTTCCTTAACCGTCGTGTAATCCAGTATCGTGGAAGATAACACGACGGTTTTAATACCGTCGTCGTATCTAAGTTTTACACGACGGTTTTCCAACAGTCGTGTAATCCCGGTAAACAGTTATGTGGCGGAGCAAAAAAACGAACATTACACGACGGTTCCGGAAGGAACCGTCGTGTAATTTATAAGATTACACGACGGTTCCGGAAGATTTGGAGAAGAACTTTGAAGGTTTAAGGTCTTAGAGGATCCACAGAGTATTTCATTAAGATTTATGAACTTTGTTAGAGTTTGTGATCGTTGTGGAAAAATTTGAAGGTTCAAGGTCTTAACAACAGACTTTCGGCAACAAACTCTTTTTTAGCGATGACCTCTTATTGTCATGATTGTTGTAGTACTGCTCTCGGACATAAGTGCGTGGAAACTCTGCATTCATATAGTGTTATCACACTTAATGTTCTTTAATTAAAAAAAAAAAAAATTTTGTAAGCTCCACATGGTCTAGGTAATTAATTATTGTTTATTTTGAAAAAAAAAATGTTGATAGAGATAGTTTTACTTCTCCTCTGCAGACGTAAAATAATTCAGAAAGAGATTCTTTTTTCATTTCTATAGACATTTGGCTTATTGAATCTTTGTTGGTGACAAGAAATGATCAAGCACAAGAGCAATTTGAAGCCTCAAATTAAGAAGAAATAGAAGTAATGAAATAAAAGTACTTTCTTTGACCGAGCAATATTGAATAATCCGTTCCGCATACACAAGTTTTTACAGAAATCAACCATTTGCAAGCTTTCTCAGAGATATAAAATATGACCTTTTTAAAAAAAAAAATTGGCGTTAGAAAAGTTATTGTGCATGTGAAGAACCATAAATGGAGGAACTACAATAACCGATTAAAAAGCTTGATTAATCATCAAGTTGATGGTTATTTTCATGGTAAAGTTGGCTAATAATTTTGCAAATGACATCCACAGAAACTAAAGAAACTATGAAAACATGGTTAAAGGTGACTGGCTCGCCGTCATCCGTCGCTCATCACGTGCACAAAATCAGTTGCTGCTGTTGGCTGCTTGGGTGGTGAATAATCCGCCTCCATGTCGTTTGAAATTGGGGGTGGTGGAGGAGAGGGCAGGGAATCTCTGAGTTTCCTCATCAGTTTCACTTCTGCAAAAGTTAATATTTCAGATTGATTAGTAACATCTATTAACCATTTCTCTAATAAAATTAAGAGAAGAGACAACTCAAGCACATCCCAACTAGATTAGTACTTACTTGAGAAACTCATCCTCTATCAATCTCTAACTCAATATTATAAATGGAAAAGTTAAATTATGGAATAAATTTTATAAGAGAGAGGAAAATTTTAAATGGCCTTAAAAAAAAAAAAATTTGTATTAGTAGCCCTAGGGCAGTCTCAAATAATAGAATTGAAACCCACATGTTGAAAGCAAACCCCAGATTATGACCTGTTAAAAAAACCTGTAGTAAAAAACCTAGGGGACAAGGACTAGAGGGACAAAAGAGCATATAATTACTAGAAGCAGTCGCTAATTGCATAATCAGTAACAACCATCTCGAAGTGGATCATATGCATGACTAACCGTGATATATAATTTCATCAATCTTATTATATGCACAAATTATGTGAAATTATCTAAAGATTAAACAAAATTAACTACAAACCTGCATTGAGCTCATTCGAACTCGATGGGCTGATAACAACGGTGCCGATGAGAAGCAACAGCAAGAAGGAGCAAAATGCGGGAGAGCTACCCATTTTGCCTCAGTGCATATAGCTTAACATGTTATGTAAAACTTCATGGGTAACAAGCACATATAAGCCTTAAGCATATATTACAAATCCTATATTTCTTAATGTTTACAAACTCATAAAAAAAAAAAAAATGCTGCTCCAAGTTGCTGTTAAATTATTCTTTTGATTTGTATGATTACCACCTAATCCGTTCAACTTGAGATTTAAGAATAGGTGTATATATATATGTATACACTTTTTTTATTAGCTGTTTGAGCGTTATTATGGGGTTGAAGAAGATTCTTGAAACTTTCATCGGGCTCCAAAGTCAAACCCCATCGTCAACTCTGAGGCTTTGCCTTACTGTTTCCTAATGGACCGGGGCCATAGCGTGGAATACCGGCTAGAAAGGAATTTTTGTATTCAATAATCAAAACTTCTTTCACTCAATTACTTAATTTTTAACATGATTTTTGCGGTATAGATGATTTTTCCGTTATCAATTATCACCGGTCCGGCCGAATGTGGTGGTATATATCTTCAGAACTTGATGAAGAGGTTTTTTTAATGTGTTTCACTTCACTTCACAATGGTTTTCGTAGGAAACCTTCCTCAGATGTTGTTCCTTTTTTTTTTTTTTTTTTTTTTTTTTTTTTCAAGTTGTCTTCCTAGTTTTCCAACAGATAGAGCATGTCCCATGTTTTAGGGACTAAAATGTAAGCCAACAATAAATGGAAATCTAGACTAAGATCCATTATATAATTACAGGGATATAAATTATAGCTTTTTTTTTTTTTTTTTTTAACAGTATAAGATTTTTACCCTCTCCACTTAGACCATTATAATGGATTCTATGGGATTTTTTATGTAACGCCTCGACTTCTCACGCCGGGTCATTACCTTACTTACATACTTAACTTAAACTTGCGGAAAATTTGGGAGAAAAAAATTTTTTTTTCTTTAAACTTTATTTTAAAACTTTGAACTTGAACTTCATTCTCAAACTCATACTTACTGATAGGTACTTACTCGAGTACCGAGCTTTCAAACCCTCCTTGAAGGCCATCATAATCAAATTGTAGACCAAACCCGACTTAATGCGGATTGGTACCACAAGAGGCAACTTGCTTGCCATACATATATAAACTTTGTCATTCATACTTAAAACATCATGAAAATATGAAAACCCTTTTTCATTACAACATATTTTATAGAGTATATTATTATTTTTTTTTTTCAAAATCCGTGGCAGTGTCCATCCCACATTTCACAGTCCGCAGCACCAGCCTTCCACAATATTGCATCAGAGATTGCTGGCAGGTTGCTTACCTACAGCATAGACGTAAGACGTGAGCTTTTGCTCAGCAAGTACAACTGTTACATCCGCGACGCAAAACACATATCATTATGCATGAACCAATTATGACCTCTTATAAATCAAATATGGCTTCATAACTTAGCTTAGTTCTATTCCTTTACTTATCATGTGTGCTCATACCGTGGTACATAGCCAAGGAATGGTTGAAGGCGGCAGTCCGTTTTAACTCAAACCATGAAACACAAAGTTTAACATGGAGTAGTTTAGGTAGCCATCCAATCCAACTCAAACCATTAACCATACCATTTAAACCCGCCTTTGTGGCAAGTCGGTACGACACAACATCTTACTTGTCTTGTTCTTACCAGGTGGTTAACATTAGTGAACATGCTTCATGATGTTACAATATTACAACATATAACATAACATAACCTCATTCATAACATACCATAACATTACACGCCATAACATATCATCACATGCCATAACATACCATCACATTAGGCAAGTAACAACAAAGGGCCTATGCTGTAGGCGGAGTTGTACTTACCTCTCTTGCTATGTCCTGCGTAGTGCTGCTCCTTTTCTGAGTACAGCTGCAGGTTCCCTCCTGCTTGTTGAATGACATAGGTGAGGTTCTAATTAGTATTGTGGAATGTTGGTGATCTAACCAACATGCCTACATAATCCTAGTTGTATGTCCCCGATACTAGGTGTCTTACTGGGTTACAAATAGTAACCCTATTATTTTAAAAACAACCCAATATGGATTAATCTTTAAGAGGTTACGTTGGATACCCTCATGTGCTAAACCTTTATACATACCATTAGGGTTAGGTTACCTTCCTAACCTTGGGCTTTATTCTTGTCCATAATTATTGGGTTACCTTAATTAACCTTATATCTTAGCCCAATTTATTAATCTTGGTATCCTTTAGGGTTATCTTGACTAACCCTTAAGGTTAATTGTAGTCACAATCTTGGTTAACCAAAGTCAATTACGGTCAACTATGGTCAACCCTCTTTGGGTCAACCTTTGGGCCTTGGGCTTGACCCAGTAACTCGGGTATCCTTCCCGGTTACCATGCGTAATCGCTTTACTTACTAAACTTTAGTTTAAAAATCTAGTTTCCATTTCTTTGGAAACTTGGGTAAATTAACTTCAAAAATCTTTTACTTAACCCACAAAAATTCATATTCTTGAAATAGGTCTTTGTAAAAATCATTTAGGACTGGAAGCTACCTTTGGAACAGTTTCCATAATCAAAACAGTGGTTTTGGAGAAAGATATAATTTTTTTTTTCAAACTGTTTTTAGAAAATCCTGTGCAGGAATCTCTTGTTCCCTGCACAGTCTTTATAAAACTATGTCAGTTTAAAGATCTGAATTGAATTTGAAAAAGTTGTCTTCATGAAAGTTTTAGATCTCCAAAAATCCTAAAACTTTCATGTTTTGAGAAAAACCCAGTTCTGCCTTTAACTTAGTCATTTTCCTTGTTGAAGTCCCTAGACCGAGAGCACAAATCTGACTCGCCCAGGAATTCTTAGTCTCGGGTTTTTGTAAAAACGAAGGCCTTTGGAGCCTTATTTTAGAAAAATGTTTGCTTAGAACCGTAGGAAAAACCCTTCTGAACAACTTTTATGTTTTAAGTTTTCTCTAATTTGACCTCTAAAGGCCTCAAAATCGGCTTGCCGTAAAACTGGTCAGGATCCACCCGAACCTGGCAGTTTTTCGGTTTAGAGTTGGTTTTTACGTTCTAGACGTGGAATCTAGCTCAACCAGCCACCGCGGGAGCTCTAATACACACATGCAGCGGTTTTCTAGTGTAAATTTTCTTTAATCACAATTTCTAACATCACCATGCAAACCTAATTGATATTGGATCAACTAAGTTGCATGATTTCGGTTGCACAACACCTAGCAAGCATACTAACTAAATTCTAGCAACCTAGCACAAAATTATCATTCACCAACACTAGGGCAGATTGGGGACATATAATAAGCTAGTATTTAGCATGCAAATTAAGAAAATTAAAGCAAGCATGCACATACAAATCAAACCACCCCTAATTCTAGATCAAGCACAACCCTAGATTCCAAACTTTGGGCACAAAATAAATTGAGCTTATGCTCTTACAATTTCAACTTGAAATACATGTAAATTTCAAATTGAATGCTTAATTGAAAGAGATTAAGGTCTAGAATGGTTTACCTTGATTTATTGAAGAAATTGAGGCTAGGGTTTGGTCACAAAAATTTCCTCCTAGGACACCACCCAAGGACGGTTTTGTTGCACCAATTGGCACCAAAATTGGCTGATTCTTGGTGGCTGCTTGCACCTAAACTAAGCACTCTTAAATCCGAATTTTCTCACTCACTCACCCCCCCTTGGCAGCCGGCTGTTGGCCCCAAAATTGGGCACAAAAACTGTCAAAATTTTTGCTTGAACTTGCTAGGGTAAACCGAAGACTACAAACATCAAAACCCCTAAGTTTCTCAATTTTTTTCTTCACTCAATCACCCACTTGAGATTGCAGATTTTTGGAGAGGGAAAATGGGCAGAATTTGGCTGCTTTTTCTGAATTTTTATCAGCCAAAACTGATCCCCTCATGAGCCTATTTATAGGTGAAAAATGGGACCTTTTTGTAAAATTTTTTGTTCAACTTTTGCTCATAAATCCATAAAGCAAAATTAATTCTATTTTGACCCCTAAATGGCCGGCTGTCTACTTGGAGAACAAGGCAAGATGACCTCATCTTGGTGACATCATCTAGGTGACATCACATGCTTACATCACCAAATTTCCAAAATTTACACTTTGGCCCCAAAAGTTAAAATTCTTGCATTTATGCCCTCTAGGTGGCCGGTCCTTTACTTGGAGATCAAGCCAAGCTTATCTCACCTTGATGACATCATCTTGATGACATCACTTCGCTTACATCATCAATTTTCCAAAATTTTCACTTTAACCCCTACAGATAAAATTTTGGCATTTTTGCCCCTGAGGTGGCCGGCCAACACATCACCTAGAACTTTCCATAATTCTTTCCATCCCTTAATTAATTAATTATGATGTCATAATTTAAGGATTAGGTGATGTCATCCTCCAAAGGCCTTGTTTGGCTTTTTTCTTCATTATGCAGTCCAATTTTGAGCTAACACAGATATTTCAAATACTGTGCTCACTAATACACATTATAATTTAGTACTGTTATACTTGATTGCAGTCCAAAATTTATCTGCGTAAAAATGGACTGTAAAAATTTTCTTCTTATTTCTGAAAGTCATTAGGACTTTGATATCTAACTTAGTGTGCTTGATTTTTCTAGGGTGATCTCTTAGCTTATTCCAGCTATCTTGTCCAAAAAGATAATTTTCGCAGTATATTTCTCATACTGCTTATCCTATTACTGTACGGTCATACCTTTGACTGTTTTTGGTCAACCCTTTGACTTTTTGGTCAACTTTGATTTTCTTAGTCAAACTTTGACCAACATGAAATCATGAAATTTTGTCATGGTGCCGTTATTCTCAAAATGCCCATATTAGGTTAAGTAATCTATTGTTGAGTCTCGTAGCTAGTTAACCGAGAGCTCAAACTTATACCATCATTCTCTTCCAAACATTATCTAGACTTAAGTTTTCCTCATTCAAAGGAAATCTAGAGTCATAAAAATTTGGGTTATTACATTTTAAATCTTGTGTTTGTGGCTCTAAGTGGGTTTGTAACTCATTTGAAAAATCTTTTTTTTTTTTTTTCTTTTTGAGGACTGATTTGACAAATCTATTTCTCACTTTAATAAAATCTTGTGTTAATTTTTTCTCTTTTTTTTTTTTAATTTCTTCTCATATAAACTGATGATGAACTTTTGTTTGTTATCTAAATAAATAAATAGAAAAAAAGAATTCTAGTTGGAAAAAAATGAAAAAAAAACAAAAAACAAAAAACAAAACAAAACATTAAAAAAAAATTGGAAAAAACTGCATACAGGGCTCCACTTAGTGGGTAGAGAAAGAAGAAAAGCAAATAATTTAGTTATAAGGCTTTTGGGAAAACATGTGGGAGGAACAAGTAATTTTTTTTATTCTAAAGTTAATTTTTTATGTGGTTTTAGAAAGTAGGTGTGAAAATTAAAATGTAGGGTGACAACATACCAGCCTAATAAATTTTATCTATCAAAAGAGTAAATTACGAGTTAAGAATGCATAATTTATAAGATTCGTTTTTTTATTTCTTTTGCTGATGAAATTTTTATTATTAGGTTTTGTTTTTTGAACTCTATATCTTTTGGCACATTCCCGATGAGACGGTTTCCTCCTTTGAAAGAAAGATACAAGTTACCTAATCTATTGTGGTCAACAAAAAAAATGATGCAAAGGCACATACTATAAATAAAATCATTTGAACTCTCTAGAGCGATACAAATAACCATAAATTTTTAGGAAAATTAGGTTGGATGAACTTTTTTAATCACTTAATATAATATATAGCCTAACTTTTTCTATTTAGAAAAATGACCATTTGTCATTTTTTAGATTTAGTCAATCAATGATTGACTAATGGTCCATTATTTACTATGAAAATTGATGATTGACTAATGTGATTTACGTTATGGTTAATCAATGATTGATTGGAGGTCAATCACTGATTGACTATTACGTGGTTAATCACCGACTGATCATTTAAGAAAATTGATTAACCATTTTAAAAAAAAAGGCCCTTTAACTATTTTTTAAAAATTTCAGCCATTGATTAAAAAACTTCTTTAAAAAAAGGCTATTTAACTATAAATCCCTATATATAAATATATATATATATATATATATTTTTTTCAAAAACAGAGGAAATCCGTCGTTTGGTCACAATTTTATTGTAGTGGATTTTGGTCGATACTGCAATCAAAATAGACTACAACAAAAAAGCCCTTTCACGACATTAAAAAAATGTCGTAAAACTGATTCCATGACATTTTTTAAAAGGTCGTGGAATGGGGGTGCCGTGGAAAGTATTACATTTTTTACGACATTTTTTTTATGTCGTGATCCATGTCGTGAATTCTTTGGCCTCAACATTAAAGTGGTGTCATCTATTACCTTCCGTTTGGTATGTCTTTACATATGACAACAATTAAAAAATGTCGTGATTGGTATGTATCACATCAGTTCACAAATGTCGTAATAGATTTGTATCATAGCAGTTTTTAAATGTCGTGATTCATTCAATTGCAACAATTGAAAGATGTCGTGATTAGAAACAATTTACGACATTAAAAGAATGTTGTTTTTGGAAAACCATGACATTCATAATATGACGTGGTAATCATTCCATGACATTGGATAAGTGTCATGTATTGTTGAATTATTTTTTTTTATTGTTGATTATTTATAATTATAAATACAAATTTTGGAATACACAAATTATTGAAAAAATTAAATTTACTAAAATAATATTATTGATTATTGATTATTTACAATTGTAATTACAAATTTTGAATCATATAGTCAAAAAGAATACATTATTACACAACACGAAAAATAAAACTTTCGGTCTTAATAAATTCCCAAGAGCCAATGTCAATGCATTTGAATTGGAGGTATTGTTCAAGGAATTCCTTGGTTATGTTTTGCTTGTTCTCATCTTCGAAGAATTGCTTCAGTCTTGCCCATCTTTTTCACCATTTTGGGCAAGCTTCTTTCTCAACTTGGTTCCTCCTTTGGCTGCAATACAATAAAAATCAAATTATTCTCTCTCTCCACATCACATGTGTGCAAGTTCATATGCATGGAAGCATGTAATGATACTAGGACCAATACTTTAAGATATGACTTTCTCATAAACATACCTCAACATAGTCGAAGGTTGTTTGATGTTTGGAAATCCCCCGTGTTAAAATATGAATGAGCAAATTCTTCAATACTCTCAAGCCTGCAAATCATTGTCCAATGTATATTATAGTTCTAATTCAAAGAAGTCATCATACGAAGGAAAAGAAAGAAAAAGTTGTTTAATTCAATTAGAAATGGAAAGGTTTATACTTGGTTTCCTATTCATATGAATTCTCACCTAGATTAGATCTAACAAACATTCAAAAAAATATATATGATACAACCTTTTTAATTAAAGCAATAGTGGAGGTTCTGTTTCGGTGCCATTAAAGGCCGTGAACGAGGGCGTTCGATTTCGATCCAGCGGACGATTGTGGACGAGGCTCTGTTTTGGAATTGCAAAAACCATTACCACAAAATTGAAACTTGAAAGCAAATAAATTTGATAATAGAAATAAATTACCTATGAGCATGTTGGGGGGAGATTCTTGAACCAAATGAACCTTTTAAGTGTCCATGAACTGATTGAAAAACTGAAATCATTTATACCGCTTGGAAACTACCGTTCCAATGCATGCCACACTGCAGCAACTATATAAGCACGGAACAAACTTTAAATTCTCCCAGCCCAGTTGATTAAGAGAGCAAATATGAATGACTCAAAAAGTTCTCAAACATAAGTATCTCTACGGAAGCTTCACCCATGTCAAAAATATTATACCTTGTCTCGAGAGTTGTCTGTACAGATGATATCTCTGGAGGCACCTCTGAACAAGCATTAGTCTGATCTGCACTGCCGGATGACCCATCATTTGATTCAGAAGCTTCAGAGATTGCTGTTGTAATAGAAAGTACCAGTAATGGCCTTGAAATCATCTGAAAGCATGACAAATTATTATCACTGTCTACCCAAGAGATTCAGTGAATCGCATTGAGGCAAAAATTTCACACAGTCCAATAATAAGAAACTGAAGTTTGCTGCTTCGAATATATTTATCAACATTGTTAGTAATTGATACAAAGCACATAAAATGTACACTAATAGCAAAACACTTCACTAATCTCCAAGAACAAACCTGCATGCCCTTGACCAAACCCTTGAAAGGAGCAAACCTCTGAATCCACTTGAATGGTGGAAAGCACAGAACTTGCAAAGCCTGAAGACCGTGCCATGCAAAGGGACACTTGGCCTTTGAGAACCTCCTAACAGTCTCTAGAGCAGCAACTTTTAATAGAAACAACGCAGCATTACCAAAAACTGCACCGTTTCCACTCTTCCCATGGCGTATGGAAGCTATTTGCATAAAAGAAGGCCGTGAAGAGGCTTTATGGGCAGAAGCAACTAAAAAACTTTTAGGTAACTTTTTTTCGGAGACAATACTGGCCCTCTCAGAGCTCTTACCAAACTCAGAACTCCGCACTGAGTCCCCCATTAGAAGAGCACGGCCTCTTAAGAGTCTCGGTCAAGTAATATCTAATGAGTCAGTTCATAAGAGAGCAGTAAACGTGTTTGCAGTTAATGTAAAGTTTAAAATGAAAACAAAGGGCCAAAAATTTTATTTTTCATAATCCATATAAGCGCCAAATCCAAAATTTTCGTTTACCTCTGTTTAAGCGCCAACATGTTTTTTTTTTCCCCTTTTTTTTTTTTTTTTTTTTTTTTTTTTTTTTTTTTTTTTTAAGAATAGCGGCACAACACGTTTGAAATAAAAAATAAGTATTTAATTATCTAAAAACAATTATTTTGTGGTAAGTTGTGTAGGTAGTTACGCAACCTTTTCTTTAGGAGATTTTTTTTCGAAGTTCTGTTTTTTTTTTTTTTTAACTTGTTTTTTCTAAAGGAGTAATCCACGTACAAATATAATTGATAACAAAATATAAATATAAATATAAATTTAATAGTAAATATATATGTGTTGCACTCTTCCGTGTGCTTATTTTATGTACATTTTTCACTTTTTTAAAAATTAAAGAGTTCGAATTTAAAAAAGTAAAAATCTTTACAAAATAAAAGAGTTCGAGTTTTTTTTTTAATATTTACTTGGATTACAATAGTTTGATAAGCGATATGATTATATGAAGATGATTTGCATTGATTACACATTCAAGATTCAAATTTTAATATTAGGATTTATCATTTCTTTATCTATTTTTTAAGATTTATCTTCATGTTTTGATTTTTAAATTCCTTAGGTTTACCTTTTTTATTTTATTTGATACTATTAGGATTAGGACTTTTCTGTTACCTATATATTGGCTTCAATTTAAAAATTTTATTCAGCTTTTGGTTATATTATTAAAACGTGAGAGTAGTTTGCTTAGGCTACTTTTTTTTTTTTTTAAATCTTTTGTTTAATTACTGTAATCAATCAATTCGGCTGACATTGACAAATAGCTAATCTATGGGGAACTTTATTTCCTTCACGATATTAACAATATTTAGAAAACACATGAATATTAGGAGCCAAGCAAAAATGTTATTGATTGCATATAAAATAAGTTATTTTGTTCAAGTTTCCTAAATTCGTTAGAAACTAATGTTTTTATGGAAGGCAATATTACTTTTTAAAGAATTAAGAATTATTTCGTTCAAAAATTACAAGTAATTAATTAGAATTTAGGTTAAATATTTACAGCAAGTATGACTAAGCATGTAATTTAATATACAATAGATGGAGAAAAAAATATTAGAAGGTTTTGTTTAGGCATCAACCGTCAAAAAGTCAAACATTTAGTAGATTGGTGTACTACATAAGCATGATGATGTGAGACACATGGTTTATTGAATAATTTCTCTTGAGAAAATTAGTAGGTGTTAGTTTAATTAGAATGTATAAGATGTTCGTGTTACTCCTTTGAAATGAGACGCAGAAATAATGACAAGATTGAGGTATACATCCCCATACATTGACAATTGACGAATATATTGTAGTCTATTCAAGTTTATAATTTTATTTCTCATTAACTCTAAGAAACAAAAATTACTCTGATATTGTCTATTTTTGTTTTTTTTTTTTTTTTTCCTTTTAAACATTACAATGATAAATTCTAAATTTTTAGTTAGTTTGATGTATATTTTTTAACTTTTATTCCAAACTTGAGTAATTATTACAAGAAATTACATGATTTCTATAGATATTTATTAATAGTTAAGTAAACACCAAAAATTCAACAGAAAAAGTAAATATCAAAAGAGAAGGTGAATATATGATATGTATACGAATTACTATATCGGTTAACTTCTACATCGACAACAATGTCCTTACTATCATCTTTCCCATTTCATGTTGAAATTTGGATCAACACTCAAAAGATGAGCAACATGAATATCGTAATTATTCATGCCACGACAACAAAGTGAATTATGTACATCTAATTAGAACAAAATGTCAATCTTGATTTGTAGCAATAAATAATAGTACACCAAATTGTAACACTAAGTTTAATAGGTAGTAGTAGTTTAGCTAATTTGTAGCCTTCCCGAGCATGTAACATCTAAGTTGTTCAAATTAGTCCATCATATTCTTTTTCTTATTATTATATTTGGATTTTTGTTCTTAAATGGCAAAAATTCCTCCCCCAATATTATTTACCTCCACTCTACTGTATTGTTTATGTTTTTTTAGATTTCTACTTCCAACTGCATATTTATTTTCGGAATACTGGTTTGAGTTGGAATTTTTATGTTTGAGTTACTTCACTTTTCATAAGCTAGTAAGAAATTTGTTGAATTAAAAAAAAAAAAAAAAAAAGACAAAATTGACGTAGAATTTTCAAGTTGGAATCTGAGTTCCAAACAATGCATAAGTTTATGTTCAGAATGTTAACATCCAAAACGTCAGTTTGGATGACAGTTCAAATACTTATGTTTAAATTTTTCATTTAAATGTTTTCATCCCAAATATTTTCATTTGGACGCTTCCCCCAAACGGACCCAACATTGACCATTTTTATGATATGAATTATACTTAAAATATGACGGAAGACTGAAATAGACAGGATAACAAAGATAAATGTCTTCTTTATATGAGATAAATCTTAAAATAATTATGATTCAAAATCCTAAATTAAATGTAATTTTTAGTATTTAAAATAACACTAAGAGATAAAGATGATCCTAAGTAAATCTGAAAATATATAATCCTAATTCATATAATGTATTTTCTATCAAAATCCAAGGCAGAAAATATTTTATATAGAAATTGATAGAAGGAAAATTCCAAGGTAGCATTTTCGTTTCTTATTTTAATTAAATTTTAGTTTTCTTCTGTAATATATATTTTTAATTTTCAATTTATGAAATTATCAATATTGAAATTTCGAATAAAGAAGTTGTGCCCCATAAGTTTTAATTTAAATGTTCCCATTGAAGATTTGGAACATTATTATACATTCTTCAAATTTTTTTTTTATTAAATATGTTTATACTCATTAATATTGCAAAATGTAAGTCTCAGTTGATCTCCACGTTGCACATATCTTTTTCTTTTTTAAATAGTTTATAGGTTCTTTGTAATTAGTAAAAATTTTTATAGCTACGCCTACTTTTTTTAATTGATTTTTAAAACTTTAAAAACATATTTTAATTTTTAATTTATTGTCGTATAGATTTTTTTTTTTTCAAAAAAGTGTTCATGTTATATATTCTCTGTTTTTTTTTTTCTTAAATACATATTCATTCAAAAAATTAAAATTGTATTTTTTAAATTTTCTTTTACACATTTTTTTTGAAACTTTCACCGTAGGTAATATATTTAAAGAAAAATCGCACCTCTATCCCATTATCTTCATCCACTACTCTTAACAACGTTTGCAACATTCTTTTTGTTATGTTCAAAAAAGAAAAAACAAAAAACAAAACTTCTTTTAGACAGGTTTGAAAAAAAAAAATCATTTAACTTTAAATTATTTTTCGTTTTAAAATGCCCTTACAAAAATAACTATGCTAGATTTTTCCTTCTATTTTAAACGGAGAAAAAAAAAAAAAAAAAAAAAAAAAACACGTCAAAGTAACTTCTAAAAAAAAACAGAGAGAGAGAGTAAAAAATAACCCGCCATAGGCAGCATTGCTTGGTACCCGCCAAAATAAGCGTGCCAAAACCTTTGGCAAGATGATCTCTCTATTTCCCTTTCTCTATCTCCTCCTTACGGTTTCTTTGATTGTGTGCGAAACCCTAGTGAGACAATCTGTCATATTCCCCCTCTCTCTTCCGCACACTTTGATCAGTTTATCTCATGCTCTGTCTCTATTGAAGGGTGAAAAAAAAAAAAGAAAAAGAAAACCCTGATCGTTTAAGGGTCTGGAGACTTTAGCCGCTAGAAAACTCACAAGCAACACCGTTGACACCAGTTGAAGCCCACCGTCAAAGGCGTCACGATCGGCCCTGTGTCAACTGAACATCAACCACCGTTGGAGCCATCGCCAACCATGGTCAAGACCAATTCCGCTCCAAAATAGAGTTAATGGCGGTTCTGGGTTAGTATTCTTTGTCTGCTTTGGCCCCAACGATTAAAAGGTCGTGGGTTTGAGACATCTGGAGTGGGAGATTCTGGGTGTTGAGGACTATGTGGAACATAGGAGGTCCTTGTATGGTGAAATCAATCACAAGGCTTTGCTTGTTGACGCTGTTGGTACACTTGTTGTTCCTTCTCAGCCCATGGCTCAGGTGTTCCCTGTTTCTTTTCTTGTTCTTGATTCATAGACATATATATATATATATATATTCATATCTCTACACATACAAAAACGTATGTGTAATATGTATTCAATATTTGGTTTCTTGGATCATCTTTCTCTTTTAGTGTTTTTTTTTTTGGTTTCTGGGTGTTTGTTTTTATTTTCTTAATGTATGATCTTCTAGGTCATGTTTTTCTTTTTCCATGTTCTTTCTCTCTTTCTTATTTGGTTTCTAAGGTTTTTATTATTATTATTATTATTATTATTATTATTATTATTATTTTGGTGTTTGTTTTTCATGGGGGTTTTAGCCCTTCTGTCCTCCATTGCAATAAATTTCAGAAAGTCCCAAAATTTACAAATTTGAGTAAGATGTATTCATCTATAATTTTTCTTGGAATTCTTTATTTTCCATAGAAATTTCAACAAGTTTTCTAATGAGAGTTGTTGCTTAAAGTGTATGCATTTGGGGAATTCTGATTTTTTGGTTGCTTGGATCGATGAAATTCTGCATGTCATTGTTTCTAATTATTTATGTAAAGAATATCTGGTGTAGGATGAAGTTTTGTTTAATTGTCTGGATTATTCTCTAAGTCTGATGATTTTCTTATTGTAAGGATGAAATTATGTGTCTTATTAACACTTAACTATCTATACATGCAATTTCCATAATAACTGGACAACAAGTACTATTCCTATATTCATATATAACATATATGCACCTTGAACTTGATATAACATGAGTAATGGGAGATTTTTTTTATCCTTTTTGCTAATTGGGGAGTTTACGACTCAACCTTTTTTCTTATATATATGCTTCTGTCTCTCTCCTTTTTTTTTTTTTTTGGCTATCCAAAACTTTTTCCAATTCTCTTTTCCAAAAATTTGGCTGGTTGACCCTGCCCCTTAGTCCTTTTTTTTTAAATTATTTTCTTATTCATTTATTTTATACCAAAGAATGCTACAAATAGTTGTTATATCTCTCATACCTCCGTGTCTTTCCTTTTTCCTAAAATACGAGCTTTATTATTTTTTTTGTTGATCTTCCTTTCAACCTTTCTTCTTTATGCAAATCTTATTAGCTTAAGAGAGCCCTTACTCATAGTTCTGTGCTTGTTTTGCAGATAGGTTTGAGATTGAAGCCGGTCTTGCTCTCAAGTTAAGATATTTGATTTTGTCACAAAAGAGGCCTTTTGCTTTAATTTTGCCAACGTAGCATAGAGTTTAGGCATTCATATTTGATTAATAGGCCTAAGAACTGAATTGATATATGAATCCATCTATAGTTTGACAGATCTGTGCATTATTTCTATGTATTCACTTTGCATCTTTGTAGCATCACGCTCTTGTTTTCCATCCACGCATTACAAGTCCTCTGTGTCAACAATTTAGTTGTTTCCTATCTTTGGTTTTGTTGAATGTCTTTATTCTTTTCATTGGAGACCAACTTTATTAACTACAAACTTCATATTACTTTAATTGATCAAAAACTTTGTCATGTCTACATTTAATCCAGTACTATTATATGTCATCATTATTGATATTCATAATCCATCATAAAATATAATCTTGATGTAATATTGTAGTATAAAAATAACAAATAGAAAGCTTGATTCTTCTTTGTTCCACCTTTGCTCGAAGTAAACTAATAAGATCTTGTAGATTATGCTTTAACTGATAACATCTATATTGCCCTTCTTATGAATAATTTTTTGTTTTCATTATTAGTTTATGTCAATCTCAGATGAATGATATGACGAGTATAGACAAAGTTCTGACTTTATTTATTAGTTTATATCAATCTCGGTTGAATGACATGACGAGTATAGGTGAAATTCTGACTTTATTAAGGAGTACAGTTGTTCTAATGGATGTCTACCTCGAATTAAGTGGAGTAACATTTGCCATGGCTACTGCGTCAGGGCTTTGGTATGTTTTTTTTTTTTTTTGAAAAGTAAAGTTTTGTTGATTCAACCTCACGTTTTCTTTTCTTTTAGTTTTTTTTTTATTCATTTTTTTCCTTGTCCTAACAAATTTATTGGAACTACAAAGCACATTGACGATATCGGAATTCATTAATTACCACCAAAAGCTCAGATGTCAAAAGGAAAATTTCATTGGAGTAGCAAAGGTTAGGATGTAACTTAAATTCTTCTTTTATTTTCTTTTTTCCATGAGCTTCAATATAACTTAAATGTAGGACCTTGTATTTGGTTCCAATATTTTTGTTTACCAATTTTTTCGATGATGAATGTTTGAAATACTTTCGCCATTTAAGGATTATAGTACTAATTAATGTGATTATATTATGTAACAGGTTTCAAGTTACATACCCTTGGAAATTTCAGGTGTAAAATTTCAATTGGCACTCTAACCTTTTATTTGTAAAGAATAGGAAGAAATGAAACCAACTTTTGAAAGTTTATGAAAACAAGACAACACAGTAAAAAGCTAATTGAAAACAGCTTTAAAAAAATTTGAAGAAAATTCATGCATTTGCATCTATTAGTATCATATTGAAATTTTTTATAAGTAGTTTAGTTTGATTTGCAACCATATGATTCTTACAAAACAAGACTATTGAAATGAAAGGTATGAATTTTGTTATATTTTGTTTTTTTTTTTTTGGAACTAAAAATGGTTAGGAGATTCGAATTTTACATCTCATGCGGAAGTCAAATGTGATATTACCATACAGTTATGTGCTACTTCAAGTTGCAAAAATTTTTTTGTTATAATTTTGCTTATTATTCAATGTAAAATCTTGAATTTAATTACACGTAAGAACTCCACACATGTTTAGTAGGCATTTTCATTGTCTTGTAACTTGTGCAATTACAAAAAATTTCATCACATTTTTCATAAAATGTCGTAAAATATACCTTTCAATGACATTTTTCTGTTTAATGTCGTCAAATGATCTCTTCTACGACATTTAAAAATAAACTGTCGTCTTAAAGACATTTTAACGGCATTTTCAGAAAAATGTCATAAATTTTGTGTCGTTAAAATCACTTTTTGTTGTAGTCTGTGTCTTCATTTATTTATTTATTTGTCGACAGGTATTTTTTTCTCTTCGGGTTCTTTTATTTAGTTTTAGCAATAGTATGTCGAAAGTTTCACTATGATCGAAAAAAAAAATAAAGCTCGGAAAATTTGATTTAGCCTTTCATTTTCTTCTAGATTTTACTTCTTATTCTTCTCTTATTTTAAAAGGAACATTGAATGATTTTTTTCCTTCTTTTTTTTTTTTGACCCCTTCTACTTTAGTTACCGTGCAAGATCATGAAAGGTGTGAAGATATTGAAAAGACAAATTGTATTAATGTTCTCCATCATAAAAGGCAAGGTGAAATAAGCAGAAAAACCTGAGGGACTTTGAAAAGGCGGAAAAACATAAAGCGCAAAAGTACCATAGGCACGACCCCATACTTGTGTGTGTGTGTGTGTGTGTGTGTGTGTGTGTATGTGTCTACATAAATGAAAAAAAAAGGGCAAGTATATAGACTACATATCTACAGAATATCTAAATGTGTAGACTAATGAACAACATGATCAATTATGAGTTAGTGTCCGCGTCCGCGGGCTGGTGCTGTCTTTGGAGGAGGGGGAGGATGTGGTACCTCTCTTCCCAATCTCCTGGCCATCGGATCTGAAGTCTCAAGCAAACACTGAACATTTAGCTAAAAGAGATTCATATATATATACATATAATTTCTTGTGGTTAGAATCAACCTCACAATTGAAGCACACAAATTCTACTTACCAGCGTGGACGAAACTATGCTGGACGGAAAAGATATGGGCCACAATAAGGATGGCAATAAGCAGCATAAAACGAATGGCAGAAGGGACTCCCATTTTTCCTTTCTTTATGTTACCAGTACTAGAACATATATATGCGATTTGTGACTTCAAATTATATACATAAAACGAAGGGAGAAAGTCCTAAACCATTGATATTTAACAAATTTGTAAGCTCGCTAATTCAATAAGGTATTTATATAACATTAGGAAAAATCAACGAGTCAAATGAATTTCATTTTTGCTATTTAATTAATGTCAGTTGCGTCGACTTGACTTGAAATTCACTATTAAAAAAGAAACAAACAAAAAAAAAAAAAAAAATCACTTTCAGCGACTTGTAAATGTTGAGCGAGTAATACTAATGCAACCAATTGAAGAAATTGAGTACTCCAGAACTAAAAATTGAAAAATTGGAAAAAAAAAAAAAAAAAAAAAAAAAGGGAAGAAAATCACGTAGTAAAGTCTTTTGTGCCTATCCTTTAGACTATAGTACCAAAATTTTTTCATTTTACCTGTAAGTTTTATGAAATATTAAAAGAGATTTCAGGTCTTTCTAGTGAAATATCTATTGGACATAGATATTTAAGAAAGTGTTTTCGTCTGTTTTCATTTTCAGGGTTTTTATGATCCTTGATTTTTTTTAAAATAAATTAAGAGAGAAAACAATTGATATTTTATATTATAGCCGGCAAATGTCACGATCTAAAAGTCCTCAGAAGATCACCAAGTCTGAACAGGTCATTTACTATGTCGTTTAGGCTGACTTCTGTGACTGATCTAAATGACAGTTAAAAAAAAAAAATTGTTGTTTAGTTAAAACAACTTCTGATCATGTTCTAGAGCATAAACCATAACCATAAATCAACATAAACATAATCACTCCTTAGATCCAGAGCCATTTAATATAAACTATATATATATATATATTAAAATAATCAAAATATAAAACTTATTACAACCCAATAACAAATTCCGATGTTCTAGCAAATAAACTTGGAAAGCTTAAGGAAGTGGTTTAGGATAATACCTTTGAAGAACCTTAATGATTTCCTAAGGCTTGGAAAGTGAAGGAATGAAAGAGAAATGGGGCCGTCTTTTTTTTCTGAAGAAAGGAGGGTAAAATTGGTTGCAAAATGACCAACTAATGGCTTGCTTCCTTTTATAGACCTATGACTAATTGTGGCTTATATATGTTTGTCACACTTAATCAAGCTTAGTTAAGCTTGTGTTTGAAGGATAATCCATCAGAAATGTAGGCTGTAGGAGGATGTTTTTCTTGGCTGAAATTGGAGCACAAATTGCATTAAAATGCACACCACATTTTGGTTACTATGCATGACGTCACCTAACATTTTTTTACCACAATATTTTGACACTTTCTTGATTTAAGTAAGGATGTCTCTTGGCTTTGTTGGCCTTCTAACAACCGTGCATTGGCTGATAGAGAAGGACTCATCAAATGCAGCTCAATGGTTGTTCTTCGGTCTAAACTTTATTCGGAAACATTTTCGACAACATTTTCAAACAGTGTAAAATATCCATTTTTGCTCAAAAAAAAAAAAAAAAAACTGATATATATTTATACTCTAGCTGTTCCATATGGTCTATAATTGTACTTAAGTCATTTTTTGATCATAAAACATTATCTAGTCGTCTAAAATTATAGTATGAGCTTAGGTACTTTTTGATATAGGAAATTTTCCCGTTTTGATCTGATTTTCAAACAACTGATATTTTATTTCCTAACAATGTCATAGAGCTCTTAAATACTCTTGACTTCTTAATTGGTCATAGCTCAATATTTGACTACTTGAAATTGCTGTTCGAGACCAAATTACACAGTTCGGAAAATTTTTTCAAACGGTGACGAAATTGACCTGAATTGCTTATTTAGGTGCCTAAACCTCAAATTGGGTCAAATTATGACATTGTTGCATCCCTTAATTTCTCCAGTACTGTATTAAATTCACCGATCCATAAATTATACTGATTGGGTTAGGGTTTTCCATTGTTTTGTTGTCTTGGTGATTTTTCGTACTTAGTCATAAACTTTTTGAGCTTGTTCATACTGTTCATACATTTGGTGCTAATTAACATACAGCTTCTGCACAGTATGCTAATCTAGCACTCAGCACAGTATTTCACTTATACCATGTACTTTCTGGATTATATTGGACATTTTCATGAACTTGATGTCCAATTATAATCTAACTGGAAGCATTTCAAGTTCACTTTAGTAATGAAAGTTTTCCGAACATAACTCAGCTCGGTAAAATTATTACACTGTTAAATTGCACCGCCTATGCTATTACTGACATAAAATACTGAAGATTATGAAATTTGGGATTTATTACCACAAAATTAATTTTTTTATCAGTACATGAAGTTACCAGAAAAATTTGGGACTTGACCTCTTTCTAACTAGGAGGTTAAGTTTGGAATTTTTTTAGACATTATAGTATATCTCAACTAGATTGCATTCATTAACAATCTTATCCTCTATCAAACTAATCCTAAACCAATATTATTTGAGAATGGAAAAAAATAAAAAAATAAAAAAAAAACATAAGAGAGTCTGAAATTAAAAAAAAATGAAAAAAAAAAACAGCCCAAAACAAGGAGGGCCAAACTAAGAGAAACTGAAAGAGTTATTTGGGTTAACGTAATACTAAAAAAGATGGAAAGAGATAATATAATTTTTTTTTTGGAAACTTAAAACAGTAAATAGCAGATTTTAAATGACCACTCGTAAAAATCATATTCACGATAAATTTACTGTATAAATTATACATTTATCACATATATGCTATTTGGTTCAAATACATTACAGCATGCTACTTATCAGGTTTATGTTTTATTTTACAAAATACCATCAAGCTCCTGAGATCCATCTTTTGGAGCATAAAATGTCAATTTCACTTTTTAACTCCTTTTATGGTGCGTTTACTAACAAAAAATTCAATTGGGAGAAGTGAATTAAGTTCCTAATTTTAGATTAATTGTTTTTTTTTTTTTTTTTCAAAGCTGTTGTGTATTCTCTATAAAATAACTAGAAAAAACCATTTTAGAGAAGGAGTACGTGGGGATTTGGAAATTTTAAAGCCTGTGTGTTTTGTCTGAAATAAAAATTTGTTTGGATGAGGAAATCAAGATTCCTCTAAATTTAATAAACAAGGGAGAAATTTTTTAAATTATTTAGTAGAAAAATGAATTAGAAAAAGTATGACTTTTTTTCTCAAAATTTTCGGGTTCCATGAAGATTTAATGAAACCATCGTGTTTGATGAAATGATCACAAAAAACAATAGCTTTCGGAAGTAAAAAAAATAAAAAAATCCGTCTCGCTTTTTTCTACCACATTTTGACGGTTTTTTGAAAACCTCTGTACTAAGTTGCCGCAACTTTCTACACTTGACCATTTAAAAACACAAGAATACTGATCAAATATCAACTTAATATGTTATCCAAATTGTCTCTATTCATCAAAGAATTTTCTATAACATGCTGCATAATACATTTTACAAATTAAATATGTCACCCGAACCAACTAAAGAAATTGAGTATTCCAGCCTTAATAAATTAAAATAAGTCGTTGAAAGTCTTTTGTGACTATCCTTTAGATTTTAGCATTTAACTGCAATTTCATGTAATATTAATAGAGATTATGAAATCTTGTGTTTGTAGCTCAAAGTGGGTATGCAACTCATTTAACAAATCTTATTCTCACTTTGATAAATCTTGTGTTAGTTTTTTCTCCCTTTATTTACACTTATGATGAACTCTTGTTATCTAAAAAAAAGAATTGTAGTTGGAAAAATTTAAAAATATAAATGAAATTAAACATTTTTAGAAAAATGTTAAAAACTATATACGGGTCTAGACTTAGTGGGTGGAGAAAGAAGAAAAGCAAATAATTTAGTTATATGGCTTTTGGGGAAAACTAAGTAGGTTGAACAAATTTTCTATTTCTAAAGATAATTTGTTTTGTGGTTTTAGAAAGTGGGTTGTAAAAAGTAAAATATGGAGTGTTAACAGACTCACCTTAATAAATTTTATATATCCAAAAGAGTAAATTACGAGCTGAGAAAGTATTATTTATATGATTTGTTTTTTTTTTTGTTTTTATTTGCTGATGACTTCTATACGATTAGGTTTTGTCTTTTGAACCGCTCTATCTTTTGGTAGAAACCAGATAAGACAATTTTCTCCTTCTTAAAAAAAAATAAAAAAAAGAAAGAATGATAGAAGTTATCTAATATATTGTCAATGAGTGTCGTCAATAAATTTTTTTTTTTGATGCAAAGGCACATTCCATATAAATAAAATCATATTAACTCTGAATAGCGATATTATAACAAGTAACCATAATTTTTTCTTTTTCAAAATTAGTTGATATCCGTCGTTTATTCACAATTTTTGTAGTAGTGGTTCTGTTCATATTGCAATGAAAATAGAGGATACCATTCCGTTTTTTTTTTTTTTTTTTTTGTGTGTATCTCGACAAGTATTTTTTTTTTCTTTTCGGTTCTTTTATTTATTTTAAACAGTAGTATTTCAAAAGTTTCACCATGATTGAAAAAAAATAGCTTGGAACTTTTTTTTTTTTTTTTCTTCTAGTCTTCCATTTTCTTCTAGAATTTAACTTCGTATTCTCCCCTTATTTTAAATGAAACATTGATTTTTTCTTTCTTTTCTTTTTTTTTCCCCCTCTCCCTTTTAATTACTTAGTTACCGAGCAAGATCATGAAAGATGTGAAGATATTGGAAAAACAAATTGTATTGTTCTCCATCATAAAAGGCAAGGTGAAAAAGGCAGAAAAACCTAAGGCACTTTTGAAAAATTAAGCAGAAAAATGTAAAAGCACAAAAGTACCGTAGGAACGACCCCATACTAATAAATATAAGCAAAAAAAAAAAAAAAAAAGACACAAATATATATTCTACAAATCATCAGAATATGTAAACGTAACATGTAGACTAAGGAACAAAATGATCAACTATGAGTTAGTGTCCGCCTCCGGGTCCCATGGGTGTTGATCCCTTCGGAGAAGGGGGAGGGTTGGATTTGGGGGCTCTAACCAATTTCCTGGCCGTCGGATGAAGTCTCAAGCAAACACCGAACATTTAGCCAAAAGAGATTTATTTATATACACACACATATATATCTATGAACATAAATACTTGTGGTTAGAGGCAACCTCGCAATTAAAGCACACAAATTCTACTTACCAGCGTGGATGAAAGTCTTGGCAAGATTAAGGATGACAATAATCAGCATAAAATGAATGGCAGAGGAGACTCGCATTATTAGTCCTTTTCTTTATGTTGCTCATTAGGATATTATTTCGTATATGTCCATAAATAACTTTTAATTATATACACAGAAACGAAGGGACAAAGTCCTAAACCATTACGTAACTAATTTGTAAGCTAGCTAGATTCAACAAGGAATTATGTAACGTTTGGAGAAAATCAACAAGTCGTATGAATTTCACTTTCGCAATTGAAGTCAGTTGCGACGACTTGACTTTAAAAGCACTATTAAAAAGAAATAAAAAAAAAAAAAAAACACTTTGAGCGACTTGGAAATTTTGAGTGAGTAATAACTACGCAACTAATTAAAGAAATTTAGTACTCCAGCCTTAAAAATTAATAAATTTAAAAAAATCACGTGTTAAAGTCTTTTATGACTATCCTTTAGACTACAGTACCAAAATTATTAATTACATTTTACCTGAAATTTCAATGTAATATTATGAGAGATTTCATGAGCATGTTCTTTCTAGTAAATTTATTATTAGACATATATTTAAGAACACTATAGGAATGATACGCTTTCATAATTGTGGTGATAGAGTTTTTTTTTTTTTTTTTAATACGGCAACCCGCTATTATAAGAATGATACGCTTTTATGTAATGACCCTCTTATATAGACCGTTACTTTATTACTTAAACTTAATTTGTACTTATAATTAGTTATACTCTCAAAATATATTTTTTTCTTTTATAACTTAACTTATCATTAAAACACTGTCTTAATTTATTTATACACATTCTTTTCATATACAAGAAAATAACTTCCCATAAGGTTGTTAGGATTGGTGCCCTAAAGCAAAAATTTGTGCATGGTTTTAGACATTTATCTATCAGTAAAGGCCACTTATTTATTTTAATATCGGATGTCCTAAATACTTCTATTAGCATAGATTTGTAACCAAGTAGCACCAAGATTATTGATAAAATAACTTTAATATTATGTATAAGGAAGTATGCGGAAAGATAAATTGAAGTGATAATCTAAATTAAGAATCCCTGGTTGTAAAGCAAAGGTGGACACTTTGACTTTGGTAAGACTGTCATGTTCATGTACTTCCACTTTTGTGGGATAGTTTGTCTTAACTATTGGAATATGGCTTTCCAAGTCGAAACATTGATATATATGAGGGGTTTGTAATAAGTATTGAACCGGACCTAAAGTGATACTGATTTATATAATAATTCCATTAAAGATAAATAAATTCACTTTGATGGATATTCTTGTGACATCTTAATCTTGAGTGGATAAATGATTGCATATATATATGATGTATTTTTTGATTTATCCAAGGGTTAGGCACCAAAGGAGTGACAAATTCTACTTGATAAGTTGCATAAAGGATGACAATGTTATTTATAGATATAGAATCCATAGTTCTTTCATAAGAGTCAATGATATTTTCTTAAAGTGTTATTCGGGACTTGATTAAAAATAAGAGATCTCAGTCGTTCGGTAATTTGTTTACTGAATGATTATCTTTTTATAAAGGACTTGATAAACAGAGCTTGATCTGAATTTCATAACTTTAAAAAAATCCAAAGGAAAATTAGAATAAATTTTTTTCGTTGTATTTCATTTAAATTCTACTTAATTTGGCCATTTTATTTTGCAAATAAAAAATGCAACTCGGTGTAAGACGTGAGGTGACAGCAATAGTTTCGAAGTAGATCGCTTTGATGAGATGCACAAAGACGGCTTTTTATTGCCCGACATGATTAATGAATATGCTTCTTGGTAAGAAATGTAAGTTAAAAAACAGAAGAAGAATAGATCATATAAATATATATATATATTTTGAAAGTGAAATAGGTCATATTTATATATAGCTTGTCTTCTAATTTGAAAAGCAATTAAAAAAAATGAAGAAGAAGAAGAGTTTAGGGCTGGTGGCGTGGAATAGGGGGACAAAGGAATTACCCATGATTTTTTGATCCTGAGGGAGAGAGAAGGTGGAGTAGTGGGTATAGCTTGTCTTCTAATTTCAAAAGTAATTATTCATAAAAGAAAATTTAAAAGTAATTAAAAATTAAAAAGAAAAAGAGTTGAGGGATAGTGGGTGGTATATTGGGACAAAGGAACTAGCCCACGATTTTATTGATCATGAGAGAGAGAGAAGATGGAGTAGTCTCTCAGGAAAAAAAAAATGTTTATTTATTTATTTACTTTTAAAGAGAGTTCTATGAACGTGCTCGATGTTCTGGTATGATTAAGATTCTAAGCCCCACGTAGATATCTTTAGACCTTAAACATAGTTTGACATTTTAAAATTATTATGCCAAAGGAAAAAAAAAAAAAAAAAAAAAAACAAAAATATGACCCCATGTCCACGTTTATAAGTGGGTATATTATTTAATATTTCTAGACTATTGGTTTGTTTGGTTCACAGCTGTAAACCTAAAAACATCTCTAATACAATGTTAAAAGGTTATGCCAATGGTAAATTTTGGTATTTGGATGAAAAAAGTACTTTTCCATGCAGTGCTATATTTGATGTCAAATTTGCAAAGTGCTAAATTTTGTGGCAAATTTGCCATAAGGTATAGCCAATGCCAAATTTAGCATTTGATTCATATTGGTTGTTGCCTTTACTTTTATCATGTGATTATTACACTAGTTTCATTTTTAAATTATTTAAATACTAGATGCTATTTTTACAGGTTCCAAAGCACAATAATAATAACAAAAAGTAAAAATAGTATTAGAAATAGCATTATATACATTGGAGCATAAAGTAAAATAATACTATATTTCACACTTCTTTGAAACAAATATAGCATTCATATGGCTCAATACATTGGAGATGGTCTAAGGTTTTTATCTTAATTTTTGTTTTTTTTCTGAAAAGTCAATAAAAAAAATATAACTAGTTTTTGAAAAATCAACCGACTTTAACTTAAAAATTACCTCTCAAACTCGTATTTCCAATGCATGCTATTTATTGTTCTTGTGTAATGCAACACGATAAGATATGTAGACACATCTAGATTAAATAGATGGAGAATGTTTTTTGTATTATTAATTAATTATACTTTTTTATTAAATTATTATTAATTTTCAAAACTTGAACGTCGTCTATGCAAATATGCAAGATTTTTCGGACATTGAATAGAAAAATGTTGAATTTATTAAAAAAAATAATATCAGTAAACTTTTTAGACAATTAAATGTCATTACGGTTTTGCTAAAATAATTTTTATTACTGAAACGAAATATCATAATGATAGTTACATGTTTGCATGAAAATAACTATTTTTTAAGCTAGTATCCAAGGATTGAAAAATCAACACTTTCACTGATATTTCTGCAAAAATTCTGTATTTTAAAAGTACGGATACATAGATAGGGGTATAGTATCTTTTTCACAAATTATTCGCATAAATAACGATTTTTTTACGAAAATATCGATTTCTGCAAAAACAAATATAGTAGTAAATGACAAAACATAATAGAAAGCTCCTTTTATTGTTAATATATATATATATATATATATATATATTTTTTTTTTGACAATGTAGGAAATAATGAATGTAATATACTTATATTACGTTGCCTTTCAATTATTTAATTAGTGAATGTAAATTTATCATTTATTGTAGCACATTTACTTCTTACCGTGCAAACTTATGATATACTTAGTATTTTAATTGAAAGTTTCATTTAATTGATATATTATTAACTATTTTAGAGTTTCATAAAATTATATTTAAAATTTAAGTATTTTAAAATGAATTTCTATATTTTATATTAATTTCCATCGATATCGATATCTCTGTCAATATTTCTGTAAAATTTATGTACTGATACGTAGACGTTAATATGGATATTTGCATCCTAACCGGTACTCAGATGTGCTTCTTTCTTTTTTTAATTCTTGTTTTTTTTTTTTTCCTTTCCAGGTTTCAGGTTTGATAAGTTAATCGATTGACATTTTTTTCCCTTCTAAAGAAAACGAAGAGCCTAGAATAACTATTCTTTAAGGACATTTTACGATGAATTAAAAGATAAACTATTCTTTAAGGATATTTTCATAAAATTTAAGTACCAATACCTAGAAAATAAAAATTGATTAGTACAAGTTCATATGAGAATCAATTAGAAAAAAGCAAATCTAGATTAAAGACTTATCTAAAAGTAAAAGCTTCTTGATTGCTTTTCCTTAGTTGATAGATAATTGTTACATTGTAAAAAAAACCTTTCTATGACCAAAATAAACAAAATCGCTACTAATTTTTTAGCTGTAAAAATGGTCAATCAATGGTGGTGAGTTTCTTTTCCAGGGGAGGGGGAGCACTTTAAGTGCATTTTGCGAAAATTACATAAAAGATTACGTACACAAGATTACTTTTATTTCCTTAAAAGCTTCTTTGTCTTTCATAATGATGCCCAGGCAAGGCTACAAATCCTAGACTACCTTTCCAACATAATATTCTTTATGCAATTTTCAAATATCAATTTTACTTCCTCTAAAGATCAATTAGGGTTGGGGGAGAACAACATTAACAAGTAGAAGAATCAGATGCCAAGTGTATAATTGTTTGAAAATTTTTATAAATAGATTTGTGAACCACTGTTGTTTCCTTCAAAACATGCTTGGAAATGGAAATCTCTTGTTCAAATTTGAAGTAGACAATTTCAATTATGTTCTACATTCTTTGAAACAAAAGCGATAAGCATTTAATTTAATTTTTCAATGAAATAACTTCGGTAAAGATGGAATAAAGTCTAGACTCACCTTTGGAATATGTGCGTATGTAGCTTCCTGGGAGATAAACCCATGACAAAGATTACGTAGGAAAATCTTGGAATTGCAGTTTAACAAAGTCCAACAAAGTAATAAATAAAAAAACCAATTGAACAAATAAACAAAAAGAATCGTAGAAATAGAATTAAGAAATGCTCATCATGTCAGCACACAACCAAATATCGATGATTTAATATGTGATGGCATGTTGTCATCCCTACAGCACTCACTTAACAGTGCAAGAAAATTGTAGAAAGAGTTAGCTTAGTTAGAATAACTATATATATATATATATATATATATATATATCAAAACACCAACAATAGAGCTAGCCTACTACTTCAGTGGGGACACACACTAATTATTTTTTGAAAAAATAATAAAGAAATAAATAAAAAACGTAAAGTTAAGTACACACTAATTATTTTTTGAAAAAAAAAAAAAGACGTAAAGTTAAGTACTGAGAACATATATATACAAACTTTATATCAATGGGAGTAAAATGTAAAAATTTAGAAGTTTTCAGAGTTTATTTAAAAAAAAAAAAGTGAGGGTGGCGTCAAGGGACTCCGTTACTAATGATAATCTTATAATAATAGGGGATTGGTGGTCTTGTACGTAAGGTCTAATTAACAAATTGTGCACAAGAATTTTTTTATCATTAAATTTTGTTAAAATCCTAGTTCTATTTCTCTCTCTCTCTCTCTCTTTTTGATCCACATCCTAGTTCTCAATCTTTACAACCAATGCCACCATTTTTAAAGATGAGACACTTTAACAAACAACATCTATCTTAATTATCAGCCATAGAGACTAGGTTGCTCGAGCTACGTGTTAGACATAGAGAGCGTGGTTTAATATGTTGGCCGAAAATTAACAAGCTATATATATCAAGTATATTGGTAAACTATATTCCTAGTTCCCACGTTAAAATTAAAAAGCCATTATCATGTGCTAGAAATTTTAACAGCTTCTTTCTCGAATACACGCGTTCTTTAATTAATGGTTGATCTCCCATTTTCCATTTTTTTTTTTTAATTTGGAACTGTTTTGCTCAATTCATGGGACGGTATCTTACATTATTTTATCTTATTTTTAAGTTTGCCAGCTGATCTATCTCTACTCAATTTTGTGTGTTTAATTATCTTTTAACTGGGGGCAGTCCAGCAATTATTTTTTAAATTTTTTTTTTTCAAATTTGCCTGTGTGGTTAAAATAAATTAGCTTTAACTGGGGGCAGTCCTGCAATTGTTGCAGTTGTTGTTGTTGTTGTTTTTTTTTGTTTTTTTTTTTTCCCTGTCAAATGTACCAATGTGCTTGAAATAAATTACGTATTTTTTTTCCTCTTCTTAAAAATACAGAAGATGCATTTTTATTTTGCAAATTTAAAGGGACAAAAGTAAATTTTCAACAAACTCAGGGAAAATTATAAGATTTTTACAATGAAATTTAATTTTCTTTATTTTAATTAAAGGCAATTATGCTGTTAAACGACGGTCGATTAGTTGGGTCCTCATATTGTTTTCATGCATCGGATTTTCTGCCAATTCTAGTGGTCCCGTTTCCACTTTCGCTTGGAAAGAGACATCTATTGCTGAAGTAATAAGTCACTAAAGCTTAATAAATATGCTAAATACGGAAGTGGTTCAAAACCCTGGAATATCAGTTAGAATAAAAAATCGATAATTATAGACTTGTTTAGAAAGAAATACTTGTGTTATTTCAATATTTTAGAATAAATTGACAGGACTTAAATATTTGCTAGGAGATATGATTGTTGATTTTGAAAATTTAAAGTTTATATAAACTTTGTGTTTAAAAGGAAAATGATTTCAAGATATATAAATGAAACTAAATTCTAGTGGGAATAATTTGTTTTCAAGTAAAGTTTGCTTATTATTATTTTCTTTTATTTTTTTTATTTATTTTGTTATTGAGGCTGATTTTTTTTTTCTTTTTATCTTTCTAATAAACTTGAGCGAGGGCATTTATTTCCCTCTCAAATTTTCAAAAAACAAAAAATCACTAAAGTTTAATACAATGGCAAAAAAGAAAAAAAAATGATTGTAAACATAGCTAAAAAATTCTACATTATTTCCGAGAAATCTAGTAGCTCGTGCATTTAATTAAAGCGATCACAACACTTACATATATCAATAAAACAGCTGAGATTTTTTTCGTTTTCTTTTGTCTTTTTTGTTTTATTTTCAGTTTTCAGCTCTCATTACAACTTACTTGGAGAGTTTTGTGATTGCAGGCATAGTCTAGTAGTAATACCAGAATCGATTCCACCTAAAAATATTGAGTTCAAATCTCTTCATTTAAAAAAAAAAAAAAAAAAAAAAAACTAAACTAAACTAGGAGACTTCCTAGTTGTGTTTTTTTGTTTTGTTTTGTTTTTTTTTTTTGTTTTTGTTTTTGTTTTTTTTTTTTTGTTTTGTTTTTTGTTTTTTGTTTTTTGTTTTTTGTTTTTTTTGAAAACTGACTAGGGAGTGGATGCTTGGCGGAAGGAGCAAGGGGAGGAGGCACACTTTGGAGATATGGGAGTGCCGATCATGGAGGAGGTGGAGGACTTGGCTTCTTCCCCAATTTCCGGGTGGCCACGAAATCTGCACAAGTTCCAATATAGTGACAACTTATAAAAAGTAATGTTTAAATAGGCTTAACATCTACCTAAGAATGTATCAATTAGCAAAATAACTCAAATACTTTCTGTTTTTTTTTTTTTGCTAAATAGTCTTTCAAAAAATTTTATTAGTAAAATGACTTTCAAACAACTGAGAACAACATGGAACGACGACCAGTTTTTTAGACTGTCAATCTTATGTTAGATTTTTACAAACAAGAATGTCATTTAAACAAGACATGAGAAGATCTGAAAATGAGGAATGAAGACTCTAACTAGCGCCAATGTAATTCATTGATATTTATAGAGCAAATACATAGTGAAACAGAATTAGTATTCTGTTAGTTAGTTACAAATTCTGTAACAGAATCAGTTACAAGGCTCACAATTAGTTACACATAAACTAATCACTCTAACTATCTCTTAATTATCTCTAATACGCCCCTCACAAGCTAAACCAGATTAGAGCAGAGTGAAAGCTTGGAACACATCTGCTCTTTGCTCTTCTGATAGCACAAACCGAACTTCAACTTCCTTGTTCAACACCTTTTCTCGAACAAAATCAACATCAATCTCAATATGCTTTGTCCTGGCATGAAAGACAGGATTAGAAGCAAGTGAAGCAGCTCCAACATTGTCATACCACAAGACAGATGGTGTATCCAAAGTAATTCCAAGCTCACTTAAAAGAGACTGTAACCACACCAATTCTGTAGTTGCTGAAGCTAATGCTCGATATTTAGATTCAGTACTACTACGAGCAACAACCTTTTGTTTGTGAGAACTCCAACATATGATTTTGTTTCCTAGAAAAACACAAACCCCACTTGTTGAGCGTCTGTCATCCAAGTTACTAGTCCAATCAGCATCTGCAATGCCTTCAAGAAGCATTCTAGGAGCTGGTTAGAACAAAAGACAAGCTGTTTCTGTACAACTGAGATACCTTAGGATCCTTTTACAAGCAGTCCAATGACTAAAGCATGCAAAAACTGACTTAAGCTTATTTACAGCAAAAGCAATCTCAGGCCTGGTCATTGTTAGATATTGGAGAGCCCCAACAGTACTGCAATAATGAGAAGGTAACTCAAATGGCCTACTATTAGTTAGAGATAACTTCTGATTCAAGCAAATAGGAGTGGGGGCTTCTTTGCAGTTAGTCATATTTGTCTTGGCAAGCAAATCATGTAAATACTTTGTCTGAATAAGACACACAGCATTTTCCCCTTTTTTGGCTTCAAAACCAAGAAAATAACTGACTTCGCCTAAAGTCTTGAGAGCAAAAGCCTATCCAAGATCAATAATGATCTGTGAAATCATCTTTGAATCATCCCCAGTAATTAGAATGTCATCAACATTTACTAAGACTAACAGTAACTGACCATATTTTCTGAAAATAAACAGTGAAGTATCAGGCGTAGAACCTGTGAAAACCCAACTGACCAGAAAACTTTTGAGCTTGCCATACCAGGCTATGGGTGCTTGTTTAAACCCATACAGTGCCTTATTGAGCTTGCAGACATATCCCGACTTTGAAGGATCAGTAAAACCTTCAGGTTGAGCTATGAAAACAGTCTCCTGCATATCTCCATTTAAGAAGGCTTTATTGACATCTATATGCTGAATGCTCCATCCACGAGCAACAGTTAAAGTCAACACAGTACATATAGTAGTAGGCTTGATAACTGGGCTAAAAGTCTCAAAATAATCCACTCCTGGCATTTGCTGAAAACCTTTAGGCACAAGACGTGCTTTGAACTTATCCACAGAACCATCTGCTTTATACTTGGTTCGAAAAACCCATTTGTTTTGAACTGCATGCATATCTGAAGAGTATGGAACTACAGTCCATGTGTTGTTCTGCATAAGGGCTTTATACTCACTCTCCATAGCAGATTTCTATTGATGGTTAGATAAAGCTTGCAACACAGTAGATGGCTCAAGATAAGAATCACATGTTGGACGCAAAGCAGTGTAAGTTTTGGGTTTGTGAATTCCATTTGTAGCATGAGTGATCATGGGATGATTATTAACTACAGGAGATGAATGAGGCAAAGAGATGTTTTGTGTTGGTGCAGGAGATGAATGTGACGGTGGTGGTGCAGAAGGCAAAATAGTTGGTTGTGTGAGTGATTGTAATGGTGTAGAATGTATTTCATCACTAGTGTGATTATTAGGACTAGAAGGTTCAGGAGAGGGAGAACTTAATAATGAAACATCATCAACAAAATCACTCAAAGGAAAAAAGGGAAGAACGACAGTTTGAAAACAATCAGAAGAAGAAGTCTTGTTAGGAACAGGAAACAATTGAGAGTAAGGAAATTCTCTCGCATTAAACTGATCAGTCTTAGCAATGTAAATTCTACCAGAAGGACACAAGCACCTATACCCTTTATGATAAGGACTATAACCAAGAAAAATAAATTTAGTAGACCTATATACTAAAATTTATGAGCATTGTAAGGTCTAAGACAGGAAAAACACGAACATCCAAAAACTTTAAGAAAATTGTAATAAGAAACCCGGTTAAACAGCTTTTGGAAAGGAGAGATATTACCTGGAAGAGGAGTAGGAAGTCTGTTAACAAGAAAAACAGAGGAAACAAAAGCATCCCACCAAAATTTAAATGGTAAAGAAGCTTGAGCAAGAAGAGACAGACCCATTTCCCATTCTTCTGATGTGTATGATGACAGGGATGTCTAAAATGAATGCCTAATTGAGACCAAAGAGGAACTAAAGTTTGATACTCACACACCCCCCCAATGTGTTTGCAAACACTTTATCTTAAACTCAAATTATCTTTCAACTAAAGCATAAAACTGCATAAAACTCTTAAAAGCTTGACACTTTGTAGACAAAGGATAAACCCATGTGTATCTTGTAAAGTCATCAATGAAGTGAATATAGTACCTAAAGCCATCAACATACTCAACTGGAGAAGGACCCCACAAATCTGAATGAACAAGTTGAAAAGGCTTAGTGGTAACACTATCAGATGAAGAAAAATGTATTTGATGTAACTTTCCAAGTTTACACGCAGTATAGAAATCAAGATCATTGAGTTTACATGGAATTTGCAGATAATTTATTATAATAGACAAAACAGAAGTACAAGGGTGACCTAACTTTTGATTGCAAGTGGTTGTATCAGATGTACAATGAGCTATATTACAATTGACAGAAGAAGTACATCTATTAGTAACAAACATACTTGGTAATGACAAAGAATTAGAAGACAGTACAGGAAGATTGCAACTTTTAACAGAACAATGCAAATCAGTACATTTAGTGAGAAAAACAGCGGACTCTTGAAGTGTGGAAATGAGATCTTGAAATTTTGAAGGTGAGCTAGACTTCGAGATATCAAGCTGATAAAGTCCATTTTTAAGAGCTCCCTCCAAAAGGACCTTCTTCGTAACTTTGTCCTTAATAATACAACAATCATGATAAAACTCAATTAGCACATCATTATCTTTGGTTAACTGAGAAATAATAAGTAAAGTTTTGGTAATTCGAGGGACATGTAGGATATTCTTAAGCTGAAGAGGCTTAGAAGGTAGATAAGAGGGTAAAGCTGTACTTCCAACATGAGAAATTAAAAGTTTTGAGCCATTACCTACAACAAGCTTTTCCTTCCCCTTGTAATCTGCTTGATAGACGGATTGCTAAGTAGAAGAGTGATCAACTAATGGATCGACTCCTTAGAAGCTTATATCAAACCTCTTGTAACACTGGACAGCAACATGACTTGCTTTGTTACAAATCTGACAAACTGATTTGTTTGCACCACCACGACCAGATCCGCCTCGGCCACCACTAAAACCACCACGGCCACCACGAGAGGCAACAGAACCACCATGATTACTGGATTCACCAGTAAACTGCTTTCTAAAAGCAGCATTAGCAGAAGGAGGATTTGACAAATTAGTTGGAACTTGAGCCATCTGATAGTGAATCCTCATCTCATGAGTTTGCAAAGCAAACTTAACTTCTTGCAGTGAGAGAACATCATTTCTGGAGGTGAGATTGACAACAATCGACTCATACTCAGGACCAAAACCTCCAAGAATGTATAAAATCAGATCTTCATCAGTGATAAGTTGACCAATAGAATTCAGATTATCAACCAAACTACACATCTTGAATATATACTCATCAACAGTCAAAGAACCTTCCTTTAACGTCTGTAACATCAGCCTCAATTGCATCACACGAGCTTTGGAATTGGAAAGAAATCATTGCTGAAGAGTACAGACCACACCTCAGCAGCAGTAAGACACTGATTGACATGGCCGAGAATCGACTCAGTCGTGGAGGAGAGAAGCCAACTCATCAGGAACTGATCACGTCGCCTCCACGGCAGAAATTCTGGATTTAAAACCCTAACCACTGACCAATTCAGAGAATCACCAGGAACATCCACAAATTGAGGCGGAGTAGGGACAGATCCAAGAAGAAAGCCTTCAAAACCATGAGCACGAACAATGGAGATCACTTGACCTCGACAGCAGTAGTAATTCTGACGATCGAGTTGCAATGTGAGCGGATTGAAATTCGGAGTGAGAACAACGAGAGGCAAAGCAGTAGAAGCAGAGGAACTAGCACCAACAGAGGAAGAAGATGATGCCATGGAAGGAGAAATTTTCTCAAGAAAATGTGAAACTTTCCGAGAAAAAGAAGAAACTCAAGATGCGATTGGCTCTGATACCAAAACAAGAAATGAGAAGATCCGAAAATTAGGAATGAAGACTCTAACTAGAGCCAGTGTAATTCATTGATATTTTTCAAATGTAAAAGATCCCTACTGAAATTTTTTCATAAATTTGAAGTAATTATCTTGTAATACTCGGTACAAATAAATACAAATAAAAATGTGGGAGAGGAAAAAAAGATGCAGGTTGTTTGTTGGTTTGGTTTCAAATTAAATCCTAAATTTTTTGTTCAAATCCATGCACCAAATGCATACTAAGAAAGGCCCAATTAAACCCTATTATAGCAACACAATAAAAGAAAATGCTAAAAGAGGGAAAAAGAGTTCATGACCAACCATATTACAAAGCCAAACAACTGTGGGAACATGGGGGGTCGGGGGAAACCCGGTCCCAACAACGGGGGAAATTGGCCTTGGCTCTGATACCATATTACAATCCCTAACTCATCCCAAAAGGCACCTTGTGAAATGAGATTTGGACCCATATATAAAGAGGATCTTGGCACTGTCCACAACCGATGTGGGATCTAACAAACCACGTATTCTGAAGATCAACCATATCCCTACCAATCATCACAGAGCAAATCCAGCATAGTCAACCGCCAAATCTCTAAATGTATTCGTAAAACATCGGAGGATGATTTATTCACTGCCGAAGGTAAACATAATGCAAAATAGTGAAAGTAATGTTGGAGAGATAATCAAGCGCCTTAGACCAACGACCCTTAAAGCGGTGTTCCATGTTGATTTAAAAATGATTTCACATGTTATCCAATAATGCTGTTTTGAAATTACTTTTACATAACATTTGCTTTGCATCTAATCAGAAAAAAAAAAAAAAAAAAAAAAAAAAAACTATTTTCATATTTTCTTAAAAGATATGGGAAAACACTCGTAAAGTGTTTATTTTTTATTTTTATTTTTTATTTTTTATGTTTTTACTTACTGCGGCTTCTGTACAACTCATACTTTCATAAACACATGTAAATAAACTAACTGTGTTACGACAATAGAACTAAGATATTAATTTACTAAACTTATTACTACAAAAGAAAGTTATTTAAGTGAATATATGTCTTTAATCGTTATCAAATTAATAAAACTACAAAACATAGAAAGAAAAATAACAAATCCTACTAGGATCTTCTTTTCCGGTGGAAAGGATGGTCTCAATATGGTACGAAGATAAGAAAAGAGTATTAGGATATCATATGAACTCCTAAAAAATTCAAAGGACCTTGGTTAAATAGAGAGAGAGAGCTTGCAACCATCATTCGAAGGTCGTTTAAAATGATTTTTTGGAAGTGTAATTATTTTCCTTGCCGATAATTATATTGTTAAATATACACTTGAATACTTTTTCTTTTAACTTGCCCCTTTCAAAATTTTTTTTTCAAATAGTTTCCTACTTGAATATTTTTATTATAATCCTCCAATTTATTATTTTTTTAAACTGATAATTGTGAAGACATTTTATTACTTATTATCCCATTGCAATAATACCATCACAATTATTTTTTCGAAGTGATTATTCTAGGGACATTTTATAATTATCCCATTGCAATAATATTCTCAACAATATTGTGATACAAATTTCAATAAATAAAACTTTAATAATGATGAAATTAAAAAATGGATTAAGTTAAATTTCACTAGTTTTACATTTTATATTCAATATTTTTTTCCTTCTTACACATAATTATTAAAAAGAATACAATGATTAATTTATAAGTTCTACATTATTAATTATCATATGATAAGACCACACATTGGCACGTATCCACACATTAGTATATATATTACAGAGACACGTCAACTTTACCTTGGATATTTTATTTTTATTTGTTTGTTTCTATGATTTAAGAGTTTGTAAAAGTCTGCAAGGGCGGAGTCGTTGCAAAATTTCCACAAGCATTAATGCAAAGCCGTAGTCTAGTTTGTTGCTTTGACAGTGGACTTTTGGCTTATAATTTGAACAAAAAAGTGCCTATTCCTATAGTCTAAATCCCAATTATCAGGCATAATCATCAAATGGCACTGTATTTACCTAACCATGTACGCGTTTTCGAACTTGAATACGTATGGTAAATCTGGTGAACATAAGGAGAAATGTACATACATATATTATATATTTACACACACACATATATCTATATATTTAAGAGGAAACCAGAGAGAGATTAGGTAAGATTATTAATCGAGCAGCGCCAAAGGAGTCATGAAGTTTTCATCAGTCATTCGTTTAATAATGCTGATAGTGCTGTTTTTAGCCAACATTTTGAAACGCAGAATCATTTGGCCAATGCTGCAGGTGCGTATAATATACATATATATATATATATATATATATTCCTTTCCTATTATTTGTCAAAATGTATTAGAGATAATTAAGAGATAGTTAGAGTGATTAGTTTATGTGTAACTAATTGTGAGCCTTCTAACTGATTCTGTTACGGCATCGCGAAACTTTTTCATTTTAAAAAAAGTTTAGTTTTTCACTTCACTTCATAATGAGATTAAAAAATAATGCTTCCTTGGACGTGCAAAACATGGATTAGCATTGTGTCATTCCTACAAGTGATCGCCCATCCAGAATACCACGCTTATATAATAAGGGGAGCAACAAGAAAGCATTCGTCGTCAATCAGAATTGGTCCTCAGGCTACCCATGTACAACTTCCACCGATTGCAAAACGGAAGGAGAACTCACTGTCCAAATGGAGGGAAAGGGGTTTGGACTCCTAGATACACATGTTTTTTTTTTTTTTTTTTTTTTTTTTTTAATTTCAAAATTGAATCAATATCAATTAAAAAAAGCCCAAAAGTTAGAGATTTATCAATAGGTAATGTTGTCCAATACCCAACCAAAGGGCTACTGCGGTACCAATCAAAAAGACAGTTGTCACCACTGGACGACTAAACGAAGTTCGACTACTTCTCTTATGATTTAATGGATGACCCTGCAATGAGGCACCTGATTTAGGAATTGATTATTTTTGTAAAGAAGCCAACAAAGCCTAAGCTCGGTTCAAGAATACCCGTCAGAGATCCGTGGTCTGACGAAGATCAGCGTGGGCGGTGCTTTTGTAGCGAAAGGGCCCTCCAAATTAGCCGTGGCTTTGCTCTATACCAACCTACCTTCCTTCTTTTTCCCGACTGCCGTTGAGTTGAGAACTTGAGATGAATGGTGCAATTGGATGGAAGATTTGAGTTGAAAATTTTGATTTGAATGGTGCATTTGGTTGGATGATTTAAATTGTTACCTTATTGGAATATGTGTTGAAATTGGTTATTTTATTTATAAAAAATTGATTATTTTTTATTATTAATAATAAAAAAATTTGATTACTTTTATTTAGAAAATGAAAATTACATGGGGAAGTGAATATGCAAAAGTAAAAAGTGATTCAAAGCACTGTAGACCATTGAAATGGATGATTTGAATTGTATCGCAATGCCAAATGCACGTTCAACTGTTGAGATTGAATTTTTAATGTTGAAACCCACACCCCCAAACACCCGATTAATCTTTAATTTAGAGAGAAGATCACCCAAATGCTATATGTATTTACCTTTTTAGGTTTTTAGGTTTTTGCTCTGAGCTTCATTTCCTTTTGGCTGATTTGTTACCATCCACATTCTTGTATTTTTTTTTTTCATTTTAACTGAGGTTTACTGCTACGCATAGTGAGGATTTAGGGGACAACTTTGTTGAGTTGTTTTTCCTTTCTTTGATACTAGTTATCTCTCTCGTTATTTGTATATAAAAACAAAGCAATCGTACTCAAAACTACAATAATTATGATACAATTGTTTCATTTTATTGAAAATAGAAAACACCACAACCTTATCGAATTAAGTGTTTAACTGATTTCTGATTGCAATCTATAATTTATATATCGTTCGAAATTTTATCTTTCATATATGAAACTTTATCTATAATTAAAAGCATTTCTTTGGTTTTTCGCCTAAGTTTTAACATCATTTTCTTTCAGTGAAATCAAAAGGTTTAAAAGGGTGTTTCCAAAGAGGATGAAGGGGCAAACAAGTTTCGGGAGAGCTAGGCAACAAAACTTCCATTAGCTTTGATTTGAAGAAAAATGGACTTGATTATGTGGATTTTTGGAATCATGGATATCTTTGTTTGTTAAGTGATTGTGGTATGCTAAAGATGATGATATTGTTGGTATAGTTTTGATTAATGAATAGCATACTTAAAGGTGAAGACTTTTTAAAGAAAGTAGTAATAATTTTAAGGAAAGGTTAAACTTTGAGGTTATGGTAGGAAAAATATTAAACAAAATCATAAAGAAAGCATTTTATGTGAATGATTATGGATTTTATGAATCTAGAAATTTCAAATCTGACTCCATTAAAAGATAAATAGTTCAAATCTATCCACCCCAACTAAAAAAAAAAAAAAAGGGATAAAATCTAAAGAACGAGGTAACTACTGGCTGAATTTAGGGCCGCAATTTGCCAGTCAAGGTTAACACTGTAAAAGCTATCATGTATCGAATTTTTTAATGAATGGATGAAAAATGGACCAGAAACCTAAGAGTGACCTAAGTGTCAAAATATGACTTTTGGGGGCCAAACTGTAAATTTTGAAATGAAACTACAAACGAGAGTTTAAGGCAAGAGACACTATCAGGACTAAATAAGTGATAGACCACGAGGTTTAATAACAGGAACAATGGAACACCCGGCAGGAGCTAAAACATAAAAGTTGTAAAAACCCACCCGCGGTCAAAACAAAAAAAAAATGCATATTGTTGGACAAAATAAGTAGAGAAACCTTAGAGCATCTTCACTACAATGCTAAATCGATGTGCTAATGGTAAATTTTAGCATTGGAGGTGAAAAAAGTACTCTCTAATACAGTAGAACCTACATACAAGGAATTCTATTGTCAGCATAAGAACTTCAGCCCAAGAGTAGTCCTCCATACAAGGAATTTCGGAGGAGAACCTCTCAATGCCCTATCTCTTGGTAACTTTCCAAAATCTCAAATGACACATATTTTATTCTACATTTAGGATGCTTAATTTTCTTGCGATGTTGCTCCTTTTTTTTTTTTTTTTTTTTTCCCCTAATTTCTTAAGATCTCTTATAGAAAGCACTATATCTTCACTTTTGTCCGTGGCTACAGGGGAAAAAAAATTAATGTTCTCATTTATATCACTATATTTAATCTTAGTTTAATTTCATTTTTACTTTATCTCTTGAATTTAAAAAATTTTCTTGTAAACCCACTAAATTTGAATTAGTTTCACTTAACCCCTTGTAGTAGAATTTTTGTGTTCTAACAGAGAAAGAGGGGGCTAATTAGGCGCGGTTTCATATGGTCATTTTTTACCTCGGATGTTCTGTGTTTCCCTCCTATCATAAAACTCATATGAAGACTTCACATATGTTATACCATGATCTATATGTCTCAAACAACATTTTTTACCATGTAATGGTCTTTAAATTTGTATTATTCAGATGCTTTCCCTACTGATAAATACCTCCATAAAATAATAAAGATTCTTATTATACTTTACCTTACAATAAAATTACCATAAAAAACCCATTAAGAATACTCATATCTCCACATACTTATAAATAGAAAAATTCTTTTTTATAAAATAATTAAAAATCATACACCACATAACTATAAATCAAAATAATATTTTTCTAAGGAAAAAAAAAATCCCTACAAATTTAATTAACGTTAATTTTGCTTCCCTCCAAACTCTCTCGACGCCTGATCTGCCGCCGCCAACTCCGATTCACTAGCGCAAGCTCTGTCGACAACTTCGCTTCCAAACTATACTCTCTCATATTTGCCCTCGCGTCGCCGGATCTCCTCGCACCTAAACAGATGGTGAGTTAAGTTCATGTTTCCAACCTTTTGATTTATATGAATATTTCGAAACAAGTAACTGAATAAGCCACTAATGCTATAAATTCTGGATGATTATTTGAATTTCGGAAGTCTGCTTTTATGGAGTTTAGTTCAATGGTTTGATCTCGTAATGCTGCTTCAAATGATACAGAGTTTTGTAGCTTCTTGGTGAGAAAAATGGCGTCAAAGCCGATGGCGACAACCTGTTCTGATGGTTGCAACCGCTGCAAATTCATAAATATTCGTTGTGAATTTTTATTTTTTTAGCTTTTTATTTTTTTTTTCTAATTTTGCTATTATTGTTGTTGATTAATTCTTGTCATTTCAATAAATTTTCATTAAATTGAAATGTATTTTTGTGAAATATTTCTTCGGTTATGTGAGGATTGTGGATTTGTTATTTTCTTGTGGTTTGTGACAAAATCTGGTATTTGGTTGAACTTTTAAGTGTTTTAATGAAACAATCTGTTGTTTTTATTAAGTATTCTGATAATGAAAACTCTGAAAATCTGGTGAACTTGGAAGTTTCAGGTCGGTAACCAACTGGTTACTTGCTAGCAATCGGAAACCAACTGGTTACCCACCGGCAGTGGTGGTTACCGAACGAAAACCTGCCAGTGGTTGATAACAAACTGGTAACTAGTAACCAATTGCTTACTGCTAACAATCTGTAACCAACTGGTTATCATTTGGTAATCAACTAGCAACTAGTTGGTAACTAATTGGTTGGTTACATCAGGGATACCAATTAATATAATTACAATTGGTATTTTAAAATAATTCGATAAATAAATATTTATGACACCATCTATAGTATTTCTTGCAAGAATTTTTTCTGGTGTAGCAAAAATCAATCCAAGGCATAATTTTGTGGTATTTATATAAAGTACCCCAAATAATTTAATTATATGGGCTTTTTGGAAAAATTAAGTGGGTGGAACAAGTAATTTTTTAATTCTAAAATTAATTTATTAGGTGGTTTTAGAAAATGGGTGGGAAAAGTAAAATATAAAGTGTCAATAGATCCATCTTAATAAATTTTGTTTATCAAAAATTGAAGAGTAAATTACGAGTAGAGAATGCATAATTTATAAGGTTCGGTTTTGTTTTTTGCTGATGAGTTTTATATGATTATGTTTTGTTTTATGAGCGCTATATCTTTTGACAGAAAACAGATGAGATAATTTCCTCAATAAAGAAAGATAAAAGTTACCTAATCTATTTTTTATAAGTGTGGTCAATAAAGAAATGATGCAAAGGCGCATAACATAAATAAAATAATCATATTAACTCTTAAGAGCTATATTATAACAATTAGTAACGATAATTTTGTTCTTCAAAAATAGAAGATATTCGTCATTAATTTATAATTTTGTAGTTGTGATCTATTCATATTGCAATCAAAATAGAGGATATCATTCCTTTTCCGATTTTTTTGTGTTTGTCAACAAGTATTGTTTCTCTTCGGGTTCTTTCATTTATTTTGGACAATAATAGTTCAAAAGCTATGATTGAAAAAAATAAGCTTGGTAACTATTTTTTAGTCTTTCATTTTCTTCTCGAATTTAACTTATTATTCTTCTCTTATTTTAAAAGAAACTTCGATTGATTTTTTCTTTCTTGTTTTTTTTCCCCCCTTCTACTTCAGTTACCATGTAAGATCATGAAAGATGTGAAGATATTGAAAAGGCAAATTGTATTGTTCTCCATCATAAAAGGCAAGGTGAAAAAGGTAGAAAAACCTTATGGCAAAAGGCAAAAAAAGATAAAGCACAAAAGTGCCATAGACACGACCATATGCACATATATAAGAGGGGGGGGGGGGGGGGGGGGGGGGGGGGGGGGCGGTGGTTGGGGGGCCGCTAATATAATAGGCTACAAATCTTCAAAATCTAATGAAGTGTTTGAAAACATCATTCGTTGTATATTATGTTTTAGTGTAATATAATAGATGTTTGATTACATCAATTATTTTATTTCAATATAAATATATTTAAACAGCACACCAACTTATTTTATTGTTCATCCATTCACTTTTTTTTATCTACTTTATTGAATCACATCACATTCTATCTCTATCTGTCTGTTTGTCTCTCTCTCTAATACACATTAGAATGTATATTCAAATGTAAATAACCCAAGCACACATCATATTTGAATGTATGATGGGGACATTCAAACATATATTGAAAAAGTAGATATTGAACAACATGATCAACTATGAGTTAGTGTCCGGCTCCGGGGGGTGTTGCTCTCTTCGGAGAAGGTGGATTATTTGATACGGGCGCTCTTCCCAATCTCCTGGCCATCTGATGATCTGAAGTCTCAAGCAAACACCGAACATTTAGTTAAAAGATAAATATGTGTGTGTGTGTGTGTGTGTGTGCGTGTGTGTGTGCAGTAGATTAAAAGATTTGCAAGCATAAATTTAGATCAAAGCAATAAGGATAAAATTATGCAAATTCTCCTCACCTGCGTGGACGATACTATGCTGGACGGAAAAAGTATTGGCAAGAATAAGGATGGCAATAAGCAGAATAAAACGAATGGCAGAGGAGACTCCCATTATTATTCCTTTTCTTTATGTTGCTTATTAGGATATTATTTTGTATATGTTCATAGTAACTTCTATATATACAGGAAGTAAAGTTTAGAAAGTCCTAAACCAATATGTAACCAATGTAAGCTCGCCAGATTTGATTGGTTAGGTACCATATGAAAACAATTAGAAGTCAATGAATTCGACTTTGCTATTTGTTAATTGTGATCAATTGCGTCGACTTGACTTTGAAAGTAATACAGAAAAGAATAATGAAAAAAAAAAAAGATTCGGCGACTGGGAAATTTAGACCGAGTAATAACGCAACTAATTAAATAAATGAAGTTGAAAAAATTAAAGAAACTGAATGCTCCAGCCTTAAATTTTTTTTTTTTTTTAAATGACATGGTGATTAAAAGTCTTTTGTGACTATCCTTTTAAACTTAAAAAAAAAAAAAAAGAATTATAATTCAAACAAAATTGCAATACAAACACCAATATTAAAGATGAAAGAATCATGTGGTACAAGATCCATAACTCTCGAGTAAAAACGATTCCATCAGTAAAATCTAACAAAGCTCAGTAAAGAGTACATAAGCCGATAGCTTCTAACAAGAAAATTCATTGAATTTCTTGGCAATCTTATAATCAAGCATATAATGTTCCATTTAACAATCAATGGAATATTCACTAGTACAGAATTCGGATTTCACGACGGAGCTTTCACGACCGTTTTTAAAAAACGGTCATGGAAAGTTAGGCAAAAACACGGGGCAGAACACGGTTTCCGAAAACCGTCGTGGAAGCCGTGGCTTCCACGACGGTCTCGAAAAACTATCGTGGAAGCTTCGTGCTTCCACGACAGTTTCTAACAAACGGTCGTGGAACGCTTCCACGACCGTAAAACCGTCGTGGAAGCCGTGGCTTCCACGACGGTCTCGAAAAACTATCGTGGAAGCTTCGTGCTTCCACGACAGTTTCTAACAAACGGTCGTGGAATGCTTCCACGACTGTTTGTTAGAAACCGTCGTGGAAAATTCGCGATATATTCAGACATAACCGAGTGTTGCCCTGATATTTTCACATAAATACAGCAGCTGTAGTGAACTAAAATCAGTTCAGATCGCTCCGAAAACAGTCGGTACACCACTGTGTGACGCCACCACCATCATCTACCATCGATCATCAATCTCTCTTGTAAGTCATGATCACACAAACTTAGCTTTATGTTGTTTTCCTTTGTATTTTTTATTTATGATTTTAGATTAATTTTGAATGTTTTGGGATCGCTTTTGATACATTAAAGACTGCAATGGGCTGGTGTTTAATGAACTTATCACTATCAAATTGTTATTTTTCCCCGGCCCGGTTTTTTGTATTTTTAGTTTTGTTATGTTTTTTTGATTTTTTTGTTAATTGTTCAATTAATTAATGCGCCGGCAGCAGTGTTTAATTATAACTAAATGAAAATGATATGCATGCAATTTAAAATTATGCACACCTTGACTTCAAAAACTTTGATTTCTTGATTTAGGATTTGCAAATCATGGATAGGAAATGGATGTAGTTTGATAGATTGTCTAAAGCATATGAAGATGGTGTTGAAGAATTTTTGTCATTTTCCAAAGCTCACATACAATATGATAAGATTCCGTGTCTGTGTCAAATTTGTGGTAATCATAGATCTTATATCATTGATGATGTTAAAGGGCATTTGCGCGCTTATGGGATTATTTGTTCTTACCAAACATGGTATTACATGGTGAAGATTTTTTCGATATTAAATATATATCGACGAGTACTAAAGGTAAAGAGCCTATTATTTAGGAAGACATTGGTGATAATATGTTCAATATGATAAATGATTTGGAAGAAAAGTTTGTGCACCGTCTGGAGTTATTTGAGGCAATGATTAATGATGCCAAAACACCCTTGTATGTCGGGTGTACAAAATATATGAAATTAGGGACATTGGTTAAATTATGGAATATGAAAGCGTCGGGAGGGTGGACAAATTCTAGTTTCACGACTCTTTCAGAATTTCTAAAATATGTTCTACCGGAGGATAATAAAGTGCCACCTAGTATGTACGAGGCGAAGAAGACGTTGAGCACGTTGGGAATGGAATATGAAAAGATACATGCTTGTCCAAATGATTGCGTCCTTTACCAGAAATAATATGAAGATTTAGATGAATGTCCAGTTTGTAACGAGTCAAGATGGAAGAAGAGCAAGATGCCATCGAATAGTAGAAAAGGAGTGCCAGTGACGGTGTTATGGTACATTCCACCAGCTCCACGTTTGCGTCATTTATTCCGTAATGCCGAGTATGCTAAGAATTTGACATAGCACCATGATAAACGTGTTGAAGATGGCAAACTTAGGCATCCGGCCAACGCACCACAATGGAAGACCTTTGATGACAATCATCTAGATTTTAGTGCAGAATCAAGGAATTTACGTCTCGGTTTGTTGACGAACGGAATGAACCCACATAGTAACATGAGTAGTCGGCATAGTACTTGGCCAGTCATACTTGTCAACTACAATCTCCCTCCAGAATTGTGCAAGAAGCAGAAGTTCTTGATGTTGACATTATTGATCTCAGGCCCTCAACAATCGGGGAATGACATTGACGTGTACTTGGCACCATTAATCGATGACCTAAAAGCTTGTGGGAAGATGGTTTACAAGTTAGAGATTCTTATCATCAAGATACGTTCAATTTTCGTGCAATGTTAATTTGGTCAATTAATGACTTTTCTACACTTGGCAACCGATCTGGTTATCCTGTGAATAGTTCTATAGGTTGTCCCATTTGTATGAAGGAAACATCTTCCATCCGGTTGAAAAATGGTAGGAAAACCGTTTATCTTGGTCACATGAGATTCTTGCCCAAAATCATCGATATCGCAAACAGAAGAAGGCTTTTGATGGAAATACCAAAGAAAGACCCGCTACTCGGATTTTGACTGGCGAAAATGTATTTGAGATGGATAAAGATGTGAATGTCGTTTTGGGAAAGAGAAAACATGAGGATCCAGTTGTCGATGGACCTTGGAAGAAAAGTCAATCTTCTATGAAATTCCATATTGGATGTCGCTTTACGTTCGTCATTGCTTAGATGTTATGCATATTGAGAAAAATGTATGTGAATCGATAATGGGCATGTTGCTTGATATTCTGAATAAGACTAAAGATGGTGTAAAGGCACGGTTGGATCTTAAAGAGATGAAGATTAGAACAAATTTGCTCCCCGAGAAAAGATCGAACGGAACTTACTTACCTCAGGCCAAGCACATATTATCGAGACAAGAAAAGGGAAAGCTTTGTGAATGGCTTGCTTCCGTGAAAGTGCCAAGTGGGTACTCTTCCAACTTCAAAAGTTTGGTGTCGATGAAAGATTTGAGGCTCGTTGGAATGAAAACACATGATTGTTATATCTTGATGCAACAATTATTACCTCTTGCATTGCGGGGAGTTTTGACGAAAGATGTTAGATATTCAATTACGAAGTTATGCTCATTTTTCAATTCAATATACTCCAAGGTAATTGATCCACTGATTCTAGATTCGCTACAATCGGAATTGATGATGACATTGTGCATGCTTGAGAAGTATTTCCCACCAGCCTTTTTTGATATTATGATCCATCTAATGGTGCACTTAGTTCGGGAAGTTAAGTTATATGAACCGGTGCATTTGAGGTGGATCTATTATTTCGAAAGGTACATGAAGGTTTTGAAGGGTTATGTGAAGAACTGAAATAGGCCGGAGGGATGTATAGTGGAAAACTACATAGCAGAGAAATCGGTTAAATTTTGCTCGGAGTATTTGTCCAACGCAAAACCGATAGGGTTGCCAAAGAGTGTGCTATTGACGTCGAAAGGACTATCCGTGGGTGTTCCTTCACCAATAACTCAAGATGAATGGGAAAAAGCTTCTCTCTATGTTTTGCACAATGCTAAAGAAGTGAAGCCTTTCTTTGAGGTTCATATGGCGGAATTAAGAGCTGCGAATCAAAGAAAAGGAAGAAGTGAGAAGTGGATTCAAGATGAGCACAACCGGACATTTCGGGAATGGATAAGAAAAGATTTGCATATTAAGGCTGGCGTTTCGCAAAACTTAATGAAGCTATCCAGAGGTCTGTCATCGATAGTCACAAGATATACAACGTATTTTGTCAATAGGAACTCCTTCTACACTCGCGAAAGAGATGTGAAGCATCCCGTATAGAATAGTGGTGTGACCGTTCGTGCTGAGTCTATGCATATTTCATCCGCAAAGGACACGAATCCAGTATATAGTTCCATGAACTACTTTGGGTTCATTGAAGATATTTGGGAACTTGATTATTGTGGCTTGCGAATAGCACTCTTTTAAATGCAAGTGGACTGACAATAATTACGTTAAGATTGATAGTGACGGCGTGATTATGGTGGACTTTAGGCGATTGGGATACAAAAATGATCCTTCCATTATGGCGTCGCAAGCGGTACAAGTATTCTATACAACGGATCCCGACAATTTAGAGTTATCTTTAGTTGTGCCAATGAAGCCAAGAATAATCTGGGATAGCCAAGACGATATGGAAGATTGCACCGACATTCCATCATTCACAAAGGGTTTGCCAACGGTGGAGGAGATTGATGATTTTGACAAGGATGTTTCACACTTGCTTTGTTTGGATGTCGAGTGGACACATGTTGAGAAGCCCAAAAAAATAAAACAAAAAAATCTGGAACTTGATTTTAATTTTTTCGTTGTAGAAATTTCTATACGTTTTTTTAATTACACACATTATATTTGAAATATATAGAAATTATTTATACATGCAAATCTGTGTGAATGAAACTAAGAGCTTGAGTGAATGCTGGGTTGTTGCATGCATAACACACAGGTTTGGCCGCCTATGGGAATATTTATAACGTCATCAAAAAAAAATTTCAAAATTTTTAACCTACCACGATGGTTTTTGGGAAAACCGTCATGGTATGTACATACCACGATGGTTATCCCAAAAAACCATCGTGGTAGGGTTGTCTTCCACACAAAAAATAAATTTGTGTTTTACACCCTATCATGATGGTTTTTTTGGAAAACCGTCGTGGTAGGTTAAAAATTTCAATTTTTTTTTTAATTTTTGTAACATACCATGACGGTTTTTCCCAAAAACCGTCGTGGTAGGGTCCAAAATTTTTTTTTTTAATTTTAACATACCAAGGCGGTTTTTGTGAGAAACCGTCGTGGTATGTTAAAAGGCGGGAATTTTGAAAATTTTTTAAGAAAATTCAACTTTTTGGAGCGCATATTAAAACCCAAAGACCAACCCCATACCCAAAGCCGCCAAATTTCCTCCATTTCTCTCTCTCCGCTCCCTCCCTACTTAAAATCTACAAAAACTCTCTCCACACTTCCTCCGCCCAATTTCTCTCTCTCCGCTTCCTCCCTCCACGCCCACGCCCAATTTCTCTCTCTCCGCTTCCTCCCTCCACGCCCACGCCCTCTATGTTTCCTTCTCTCTCTCGCCGCCCACGCCCATGGCCTCATCCATTTTTCCCTCTCTCTCTCGCCGCCCACGCCGCCCTTCCTCCAACGTCGCCCACGCTGCTCGCACTCTACCTTCAGCCCCCACTCCGCCTTCCGCCCGCATGCGACCCACGCCGCCCGCACTCCGCCTTCCACCCCCACGCCTCCCACGCCGCCCACACTCTGCCTTCCACACGCACGCCGCCCACGCCGCCCCCCACTCCGCCTTCCGCCCGTACCCACGCTCGACAAGCCGGTAAGTTGCTTGGGTAAGGCACGAATTTGGGAATTTTTCGTTCAAAATATTGATTTTGTTCTACATGGTTGTTGATTGTGAATTTTCCGTCCAAAATCCAATATGTTCCGTCCAAAATGTTGATTTTGTAGTTTGTTGAGTTGCGAATATTCCGTCCCAAATGGCCAAAATCCGTCCCCTAGATTTTCGGTGATTGTTGATTGGGGTTGAATTAGTTTTAGATTGAATTAAATTGGTTGGGTAAGACACAGATTTGTGAATTTTCCGGAAAAAAGTGTTGATTTTGTGACTTAAATGTTTGCATATTACATGTTCGTTAAAATGCCTATTTGAGTGAGAATTAGTTTTAGATTGAATTAAATTGGTTGGGTAAGACACAGATTTGGGAATTTTCTGGAAAAAAGTGTTGATTTTGTGACTTAAATGTTTGCATATTACATGTTCATTAAAATGCCTATTTGAGTGAGAATTAGTTTTAGATTGAATTAAATTGGTTGGGTAAGGCACGGATTTGGGAATTTTCCGGAAAAAAAGTGTTGATTTTGTGACTTAAATGTTTGCATATTACATGTTCGATACAATGCCTCTTTGATTAGGTTGTGTGTCATTTCCGTAGTTAAGTAAAGTTTTTGTTTAGCATCTTGATTTAGAAAGATTTAATGTATGCTTTCGTGTGCTTTTTATGTGTTTCGGTGCCATGATTTTGTAATGATTTAATGACGATGATTTTTGTTTTTAAAGTGTTTCGGTGCTTCCTTGTTTTAGATTAATTTAAAATGTCACAAGACAACGAGGAGGAATCGTTAACTCAAACTCAAATTGGAAAACCACGAAGAACCAACTCACCAAGATTCAATCCCGACGAAGATGGTAAACGAAGAGCAACTCTTCTGAGAAGAGTCCACGTTGTTAGGTTGAAGGGAGAACGAATTGAAGTTTCGTTCGACATGAAACGGCAACCATTAGGCACGGAAGGAGATGAATTACAGAGTTGGATTGGAGTGCTTGCTGGAGAACACATTCCCATTTGGATATCTAACTTTAGAAGTGTCGATTTAGCCCCAAGGAAAGAAAGAGTGTGGGTGGAAGTCGTAACTTCTTTCACTGTGGAACCATCATTTAAAAAACAAGTTTTAAAGTCATGTGTAGAGTCTGCAAAAAATTTTAGATATGATCTTTACCAAGCTTTTGTCAGGGATCACATTGATGAAGAAACTGTGTGGCAACGACTGCCAAAAGTGGTTCACAATTACCCCACCATCAACCAGGATGATTGGGAAAAATTCATTGCGTATCGACGTACCCCAGAATTCAAAAGACTATCCGAACAAGGAAGTGGATAAGAAAGAAGATCAAATACGGATCAACCGGGGGCCGAGACGGATATAGGAAACGTGACCAAATTCATGTACGTGAATTACTTGGACAAAATGTGTAAATGGTATGTTGTACTTCCAATTTTTTCCTTTATGTTTACTAACGATAATTATTAAACTGCAGTTCCAGAAGACTGGAAAATGGGCAGAGCGGCATACTAGGTGGCTGGACATGCACATCAAACCCGATGGAGAGTTCACGAATGCAGCATTTAAAATTATTGCCGATACAATAGTAAGTTTTCGAATCCATGATCTAATATATTCATTCCGTACACACCTTTATGTTTACGAGTGCATAACTTATTCTCTAATTGTTACAGGATGACTTCAGTGAACAAGAGACACAAGGAAGTTTCGAATCTATGGGGACAGATGACATATTGACCAAGGCATTAGGAAATGCTGAGCATTCGGGTCGAATCCGGGGTCAATCTAAGTTTGTCAAGCAGTCGCAATACTTCAACCTTGTGCGAAGTTTAAGGGAAAATGCTGAAGTCTCAGATATGAAACGGCAGCTTGACGCATTGGAAAGAATCGTACAGAAACTTTGTGCGAAGCACGATATCAACCGAGAGACTATGACCGAGGAGATGACTGCACCGACTGTTGATCAACACAACAACTTCAAGGCTAGTTGCACCCTAAATGAAAAAGCAGCTGGGTCGTCGGATCCGCAGCCCATGCCGAACGCAAGTAAGGAATGCCAGCTCTTCTTACTGATTTAGTTAACAGAGGAGATGTGCTTGTTGCAATCGGCAGGGCATACATGGACTGTGCTCCAACTGACACAGTCCATGGGATTCCTTTAGGTGAGGAGAATGTACGAGTGACAATTACAGTCCCAAAACTAAAACGTGCACTCCTACATGTTCCGACGAACGAAGCCACATGTATTGAAGAAGCTGTCGATGGGTTTGTTGCTTGGCTGAAAAGATTAGTCGTCGTTCAAACAAGTTTGAGCCAGGCAAGTCATGGTCCCAGTCATGATCCTGACCGAGAAGCTGAGGGAAGCAAACAAACCAAAAAGAGAGCAGGGAGGAAGAAAATACAGTCAAAATCGGAGGTACAACAACAACTGGCGCAACAAGAACTACCTTCATTCAACTTTAGTCAAATTCCCTTCGAATTGAGACTTTTGGCATATTACGCACAAAGTTCCATGCGTGACGGTACCCAAATAGAGTGGCCACTACAACAGTTCGTCATTGGCGATGACATGCCTATATATATTGGGTTTGAAGATATATACCATTTCATAACATTTAAAGAAATTAGTGCAAACAACATAACGGTTTACATCAGGTAATACATTTATCCTTAACAAATTTAATTATTTATCCTTCTTAATCTTATATATGTTGTTTTTGCGTAACAAGTGTGACTAATTATTTTGCAAATACTTAACGGATTATTGTGCAAGAGCAGGTATGGATCAACGGTTCGAATTTATTTCTCTAGTCCTTATCTCACCAGTTCAACAGAATGTAGATCGCACCGCCTACATTCGAGAGAGGGCCGAAAATATTCTACAGATCTTAAGAAACGCACCAAAGGGAAAGCTATTTCTCATGCCATATAACAGCGGCCAACATTGGATCTTGGCAGTTATTGATCCATGGGACGACTCGATCCTGTATTTTAATCCTCTAGGAAATGAACCGGGTGATGATTTTAAAACCTAATTACGATGTAAGTATTCTTTGATGTTCATATCTCTGATTGGACATAAAATAATTGTTGTTGTAATTGTTTTGAAATTTGTCAAATTGTTAGGGCACTTAATGATTGGAAATCGTTGGTGGGAAGAGGAATAAGAAAGCGACGCAACTGCGAGACGTTGATTGATATTGTTCGATGTCCAATACAGGAAGGTTATGTAGAATGCGGTTATTTTGTGTTAGCTTTCATGTGAGAAATAACCTTGATTGTTGATGGACTCGCCATCCTTCAAACCAAGGATTTTTATACTGATGTTGATATGAGTTTGGTTAGTCAAGAGTGGGCTACATTTGTCATGCGGTTTATACAAATTGACTAAAAACAATATATAAATTTTGTATTCTCGTTATATTAATTGTTGTACATTGTGATCCAGGTAATTACATATTATTTATCATTTTATTCTTGGCTGTGTAATAATGGATAACATACGGGGTTTGCCACCTGTGGGAAATGAAACGAATTCGCAAATTTTTTTCTTTGTTGTTACCTACCACGACGGTTTTTTGAAAAAACCGTCGTGATACGACACCCTACCACGACGGTAACAGTCGTGGTAGGCACCCTCGATCACGACGGTTTCTCAAGGAAACCGCCGTGGTCGGGGGTCTTACCACGATGGGTTTTTATGTAGAACCGTCATGGTATGTTCCTAAATGTGCACATTTAGGCCCTATTTTTGCCCATTACGCGACGGTCAAAAAACCATCGTGGAATTTAAAAAGATTCCACAACCCTGGTTTCTACAACGGTCAGAAAACCATCGTGAAAATATTTCCACGACGGTTAAAAACCGTCGTGGTATCCACATTTTGTACTAGTGATTACTCTAATCAATTAAGAGATAGTTACTCGCAACACTGTGACTGTAACAAACTCCACCTAGCCATAATACTTAAAGAACCAACAAACAGATACTATTGAAGAACAACTCAAGTGGAACACATACAAAAAAATACACCAGAGGTTAGGAAACTACCTTCTTTATTACAAAAACTAAAACAAAAATGCAAAAGAAAAACACGAAAATAACACTGACTGCAAAATTCTTGCCCCATGCAGAACATCCTCTGCAACTCAAAGGAAAACGATCATGCTCGATTAGAAGTAAGAAATCACTGCACCAACCATCAAATCAGCAAGACCTCGCCGAAGTCACCGAACTGCCAATCACCCTCGCCAGCCATGCCTTTGTCGGACCAAGACACCAGTAACGTCGAACTGGCATGCTCCGATCGTCTTGGTCGACGTAGTGGTGAAAGTCCTATATGCAAAGGGACCCTAGCTAGTATGAGAAAGAGAGACTGCCTCTCGCTCTCTATAACAAATTCAACAGACATTGATCTTTTAAATGTCCTAAAATTGTCTTTTCTACGACATTTGACAATAAAAAAATTGTGTAATAATTATTTTACGCCATTTTTGAATTTTTTGTTGTTGAAAGCAATGGTTTTTAGGTTATCTTTCTTTTAAATTCCTTGTTGTTGAACTTGTTTTTTTTTTTTAGACTTGTTGCTTTTCAAACTTGAAAAACTAGTTTAATTTAGACTCTTTATGATGTTATGTTCTGATTTCTACTTAGTACTTGATATTTCATATTTTTTTCGGCTTAATTTATGGTTTTATATTGAGATTTACGTCTCAAAAGGCATTAAGGCTTATACCTTAACTTGCAAACGGAAAATGCCTTAATAAGCAATTGTGCAATTTTAAACATTGATAATAGGTCAGCAGTAACATAATTTTAAGCTTACAGTACTTACATCGTGAAACTTGAAGGATCTGTAACGCAATCTATACAAGCAAATGTGCTGCAAAGTCTCCATTATGAAACTTTGCAAACTAGTTACCAGTAATCGATGAATATAATGGCTTTTGTAATAAGAAACATATCTTTAATCAAATTTCAAGATAACCAAGGAAGTAATTGAGGGCATGAGTTTCCTTTTCCTTACCTAGAGGCTTGTCATACCAATCTTTTATTAACATAATAAATACTTAAACACCTACCTAACTCACATCGAAGAACCAAGTCTGCAGATACAAGTACATATCACTATAGCGAGAACAAAAACAGAATTAACATTACCTTGGTGATGTCAAATTGTAAAGATCAAAACTTTCCAATAACAGGAAAGATGCCAGGCAGGAAATGAAGTAGATAGTGCTCTGGATATCCTAATAAGACATGGAGAATTGTCAAACTCTGGCCAGCCAACTACAAATTGACTTCTCATATGATTGATAAGATATAGCTCCTATAATTAGTACATACAGATTATAGAGCAAAGAGAGCAACTTCTTAAAAAAAGTGATGTTGCAAGTTAAAAATATTAATATTTTAGTAAATATTATTTCTTTCAAGGGATTTTAGTAAATATTATTATCTACCCTATTATTTTAAGTGTCAATATTAACAACTTTTTATGATTAAGTTATTAATTTTTTCTTCTTTTTCGAAACCAGCCCTAAGTTACGAATAATCCTAAAATTAGCCCCAAATTCCTAATGCCTAATGCCACCACATAGCTGGTCGCCACCAGAGAAGATGATGATTTCGAAACCAAATCTCATGGGGACGGTTTGCGATCTTTAGATCTCGGGGATGGATAGCGATTAATTGCGGTTGCGATCCCACCATCGCGATGCCTAGGGGCCTCACCATTCTTGACGGAGTCTCACCTTGCCAGAATCAACCACGGCCGTGATTCAAACGGACCTCCGCCAACTATGTGTGCAATTCTAATCACGAAGTTTGCCGGCGCCGGTGATGACGATAACGGCAATCTAGAACGGCATTAGACTCAAGAGGAGAGAGACCCAAGAGGATAGAGACATATTCAAGGTATTTAGGGTTTTTTTCGCTTACTATTTAATTTATTTATGCTATTTAATAACAAGAGTTTCAAATCTTCTATTATTTGAAAGGACTATTAACATATATGGCTAATTTGGAACCCTACTCTTAAAATATATCCACAAATCAACTTATTTGCAATAATAAACAAACTTATAATTGTTTATGTATATATTGACAAAATTTCCCCTTACTTAGAATTGGTGGGCGAAGAAAAATCCCATCACTTCCAAATTTGTAGGCGGTGTTTATGATCTTCAAATTTAGGAAATCCCTAAATTAGTGGGATTTATGTTTTACAATAAAACCAAAAATGCAAAACTCGTCGTGATCTCTCCTTTCCCTGTCCATTTTTGATGACTTCTCGAATACCGTATTGCTTTTCCTCTTCCTATATTCATCTAGCATACGATCATCATCGTTGGCTTCTCCGACGTGGCAAACAATCATCATCAACCAAAGGTAAGAAAAACCCTGCACATGATTCACCAAAAAGAGTCGAAAACCACATCAAAGTTGGGTTGGCATCCCCCCACACCAAGGCAATCCAGGCGTATTGGTTCAATATCCAACCGTCCGTCTCCATCTCCTGCTAACGGAAATCAATCAATATGGAAGATTTGGGTCATTTTCATATCAACTATGTCTCTATGGTCATTTTAATATCAAGATTTTTTTTTTTTTTTGGAGAGTAACATGTCATGATCATGTTACATACAAATTTCATCATAGTTATCTAATTGGATAAACCTTGTTATCCAAGGTTCTGTGATTATCTACATAGAGGTTGGTTAGCAACCATTCGGAATATAAGTAGGATGTGAGACGCAGGGAGAGAAAGAAAGAAGAAAAAAAGAAAAGAAGATCGAGAAAAATGTTTCTATTATCTACCAAGCAGCTAGTTGATGAAGCATACCTTCCACTGTATCACTTGAATAGTATTTTATTTTGAAACATGTTTTCAGTTATCTTATCTGTTATTGTCAAGTTTTGAAAAGGTTTAAAGAAGTTGTTTTTATGTATGGTGTGAAATTTTATGTTTATTACAACCAAATGAGATACAGTTTAAAGGGAAAAATCCTTGATGAATTAAAGAGTTCCAAGAAATGGGCCGTACATAAAAGTAAGGTTCTAATGGCATGAGATTAAGATCATACTCCGGGGCCCTAAGCAAAAGTTAAAGAGAAGTATTTTTCATGTACAAAAGTTATTTGGTTTACTTACTAACTATTCGCTCATATAGTTCTTATGATGCAGTTTGCATGGTCAATAGGATTTTGGGGTTGATAGAGCCAGAGGTTCCAGAGTTCCATGACAATATTAGAATTTTTTTTTATAATTGAGATTTTTGTATGATAACGGCAAATTTTTTTTTTGTCTCGATGATAAATAGAATTTTTCAACTGCATAGTATTATTTCTTTGAAATATGAGGTTTAAGTTTGCTAACATTCTTTTTGAGCTGCTAGCTCGAGAGGGGCGTCACATTATGGTATCAGAGCATTACGATTCTAGAAATGTCATGGACCGAGGGACTCAGTCAATCACTATAGTTATTTTAGTTCATTAGTAGAATTCTTTGAATTTCAATTTTTGAGTCTATATATTAAATTGAATTATCAGAGTTGCAGAAAGAAAACATAGTAGGCTCATTGACGGTATTGGACCTAGCTAAATTTCAAGGATGAAATTTTTATTAGATGGGAAGAACGTAACATCCCAAATTAAGGAGCTTAAAAGTAAATGTCGCCTTTTGATATTTCATAATTTTATTGTAAAGTACTTTTACTCTTATTATTTTGTGAGAGATAAGGATTATTTTGGATGCTTGAGTTAAGACTCACCCATGAGTCATGTGCTAGCTGTCAAGTCTCTAAGTCTATCAATTAGTCACCACGTTGTTCAAGCATCATACTTATCCAATTGGATAAACCTTGTTATCCAAGGTTCTGTGATTATATAGGTTGCTTAGCAACCATTTCAAATATAAGTTGAAATGTGAGACGCAGTAAGAGAAAGAAAGAAGGAAAAAAAAAATTTGAGAGAATTGTTCTATCATCTAGTAAGCAGCTAATTGATGTAAGTATATATACCTTTCACTATATCACTTGAACAATATGATGTTTTGAAGCATGTTTTCAGTTATGTTATTTATTATTGTCATGTTTTGAAAAGGTTTAAAGAAGTTATTTTAATGTATGGTGTGAAATCTTATGTTTATTCGAACCAACTAAGATACAGTTTAAAGGGCCAAATCATTGAGGAATTAAAATGTTTCAAGAAGGGGGCCATACATAAAAGTAAGGGGTTCTAAAAGCACAAGATTAACATCATACTTCAGGGCTTAAGCTAAAGTGTGGTATCTTTAATTGATTATTACTAGTGCATGTCATTACCATTGAAAATGTAATAGCCGCCCTTTTTGCTGATTCATGATTTCCTTGTTGAGGAATATGAATGTTTATGTAAAATGTCTAATCTGATTTTATCAGAGTATATTTGAGTTCTTATGGCCTTATAAGACTCAATGATAGTTTGCTTAACTAAGCATAAGGCCTTTTGAGGAAAAAGGGCAGAATAATAATTTATGATTTTATTCCAGTCAACGTTTGACAAGAATAATATGCATGTTTATGATGATACTGTAGTATAGTAAGCAATATGGAAATTATACTGTAAAAAACCATCATCACAGATGAAATAGTAAGAATAAGGTTCAAGACTACTCTAGAAAAATCAAGCACATTATTTAGGACAATAAGAGCTAAGTACCTTTAAGTCATAAGAAAAATCTATACGCAGTCCAATTATACGCAGATGAATTCTGGACTGCAGTCCAGTATAACAGTACTGTTATTAGTTAAAAACAGTATTTGTAATATTTACTTTAGTATGAAAATGGACTGCATATTAGGAGAATGGCAAAACATAGCCTTAAATGGGAGGACACCTCATCATGGATAAATATGTGAATTTTTGGATTTTTGGAAAATTCAGAAAGAATTATGGAACCTCAAGGGATTTATTGGCAAATATTTTGTTTTTGGGGTTAGATGTGCAATTTTGGGAATAAAAATAATTCTAGAAAATAAATCATTTTTCACCTATAAATAGGTGAGGTAGGTCAAAATTGTGACCATTTAGTGAAGCCCTAACTTTCTAGTTCACTCTCAAGTCTCTCTCTCCCTCCCCTAGGAATCGAAACCAAAAGAAGAAAAAAACAAGAGTGAGGGTCGGGTTTTGTGAAGAGTGAAGCATGTAGGAAAATTTTTGGATCCAAAGTCTAGATCCAACTTCAAGGTGTTAAGGTAATCCACCTAAACCCCCTAAGCCTCTCAATTGAGTTTTGATTCAAAGATTTATATGTATTTCATGTTGGGTTTGTAAGAGCATAAGCTCACCCCTTTACTTTCATGCAATAGGTTTAAAATGTTTAATAAGTGCTTGATTAGGGTTTATTGGTCTTGATTTATGGTTTGATATATGTTTTTGATGATATGTTTTAGAGAAATTATGGTATGAGTGTATGCCTAGTAGGTGTTTGTTATATGTCCCCACATGCTTAAGAAAAAGCATGGTATGTATGAATGATGGAGATGAGATTGTATGATGAATTAAGAATAAACAACCAACCTAAAACCCTAAATTGGCAAAAGATTACCACACGGGCTGCATGGATGAGAAACAAATGCATGTTGATAGAAACACTATGTAATACACTGCTTGTTTGACATGGGCTCACGGTTACGACCGTTTGAGGTAGGGTGCGCGTAATTTTACGTAAAAATCAACCAAAAGTAAAACTGTCAGTTTTCAGGTAAAACTGGACAGTAATCTGGAAATGGAATTTTGAGGCCCTTAGAGGCCGAATTTGGAAAAGACTAAAACTACAAAGTTGTAGAAAATTGAAAACCCTAGGTGGCAACATGGACAGATTTTAAAAAATAAGCTCCAAAGGCTTCCGTTTTATGAAAACCCGAGCCTGATCAGCCAAGACCCCTGTGCACGACCAGGACGTTTCAACAAGGGATATGAACAAGTTAAAGGAAAAAATAGGTTTTCTAGTAAAAAAACAAAAGTTGCAAGACTCTTTGAGATCTACAACTTTCATGAAAAAAACTTTTTTAAATTCAAAGCAGATTTTAAGATAAAACTGGATCTTAAAAACTGTGCAGAAAACAGGAAATTCCTGCACATGATTTTAAAAACAGTGCATGAACAGGCATTTCTTGCACATGCACTGATAACTGGGATTATGAAAACTGCTTTTAAAGAGTGTTTTCAGAATTTAACAGTTTTTAACTTTCTTTGCTTAAAAGTTGCAGTTTTATTAAAAAAAAAAAATACAATTTTGAAGAATCAAAGTGTTACAAAAAGATTTTCTAAAAAGACAAATTTAGACAACAAATGTTAGGTTTTGATAAGAAAAGGGAAAATAAATAAATGGGTCAAAAGTATTTTGGAAACAAAGTAACAAAAAGATGACCGATAGTAACCCGATAGGATACCCAAGTTATTGGGTTGGGCCTAAAACCCATGGTTACCAATAGTAACCTAATGAGGTAGTATTTAAGCATGATTAGGCCATGTGCCCTAGGGTAACATCTAGTAACCGAACAATTTATTATATGGTGTAAGGGGGACATATAACTAGGGTTACTTATGAATGTTGGTTAGGATACCAATGTTGAATGATATGGTTTAGGATAAGATAGGATGATTTTTATCTTACGTCCTTTTTGGAAACAGGAAGGTAACATGTTGTTGCGACCTGTAGGAGCAACAAACCCAGGACGTCGCATATCCAGGAAATACAACTCCGCCTATAGCATAGGCGAAAAATGTTTTTACTGCTTGTATGTTTTCAAGCTTATGCATATATGTTGAGGTGCATATGATTTATGATTTATGCTTTATTATTGTGGCATCATGAAGCATGCTCACTAATGATAAATCACTTAGTAAGAATGAGAAGCTAGTTTCAAGTAAGAAACTGTCTACAAGTATAAAATCTTTTTCAAGTATGAAATGGTTTTTCAAATATATTTCAAAGTAAGAACAAGTTTTCAAGTATGATAGCAAGCAAGTTGTCTTGTGTCGTACCGACCCACTCTAGGTCGGGTTTGGTCCATGGTTTGAGTTGGATTGGACTGGCCGCCCTAACCTCTTCATGGCTGCGCCCCACGGTACGTACACTTATGTTAAGTAAGGGGCCCAAAAATGTGCTATCCTAAGACAGCATAATGAAAGCATAATTGGTTCATGCATTGTTCCATTATAAAATGTTTTGCGGATTAAAAGTTGTACTTGCTGAGCGAAAGCTCACGACTTACGTTTATGCGGTAGGTAAGTAACCTATCGGCAATACTTGATACAAGACGGTGGAGCTTGGCACGGCTAGTTGTGAAACTTGGGATGGAGACCGCTACGCGTTTTGTTATATTATATTTGTTATTTATGAAATATGTTGTATGTAAGTTTGATGCTTCAGTACTGAAGTAAGTAAGTATATGTGTATATATATGTAAGTATGTAATGAGATAGATTTCAGTTCTAAAGTTGTAAAATATATATATATATCCCTTATTTTCACCGAGTGAAATAAGTTAAGTATTATGTAAGATATGATAAGTATGGTAACGGCCCACGCTAGGCGGGTCGTTACAGAAAATGAAACGATCTTATTCGAACCATTAATGTAGAGAGACTTTTAATGAGTGCACTATGCATAATGTGATTATGTAGGACATGGGACATGATGTGATAGGAATTGCTGATAATTTCCATTAAATGTAGTAGATTCTAATCACGTCAACCGATGGTCATGTATAAATGATCTTAATTCTGAGTAATTAATAAACTCCTATTTATGGAATCATGTCTTTTGATTAACTCGGTACGGATTTGAGTATCTAATCTTGTACCTTGTATTTTGAAGATATGATGAAGTAAGTAGCTGGGAATGTTAATATTGCAAGATGGAGTCTATTCCTTCTTATTTAAGAAGCAGATAAATAATTCCCTTGCATGTTGATTCAGGGCCTTAAATGGTTTGAGCCTTCAATTCTTGATTAATTTCATGTATTTATCATTCATTAGAAAATCAATTTTACTCAAGGATAAAGATGTAATTAGAGACGTTAATGGGAAATTCTCAACCTTACTAAAGAAGAAGAAGCGTAGGTATCAAAAGAGACAGGCTTAAGTACGGGCGCATCATCCACCAACAATTTTGTTCCAGAGAGTGTTTGCAGTACCTCCCACTGTCCCAACACCATCTGAGACAGAACTTGATATACCAGAGACTTCGTAAAGGGAATCGGATGACTAAAAGAACCTTCAACTAGAGTGCAGAAGAATCATCCTCTTGATAAGGTTATCGAAGGACTCAATGAAGGAAGACACAAGAGATAAAGAAAAGGTAAATTACTAAGAAATGCTCAGGTATGTGTGCTACACTTCTCAAACCTAACCCAAGAATGTGCTGCACTTTATTAGATGAATATTGGGTTAATGCCAAGCAAGATGAATTGGAACAGTTTGTGAGGAATGATGTGTGAACCTTAGTTCCTAGGCCTAAAGATTTTAATGTGATAGGAACCAAATGGATTTTTAAAAATAAAGCTGACGAGTTTGGTAATATCACCAGAAATACGGCTAGGTTAGTAGCTAAAGTATACACCCAAATAGAAGGCATAGATTTTGATTAAACATTTGCACCCGCAGCTAGACTTGAATAAATTAGGTTGCTTTTGAGTATAGCTTGTTTGCTTGGGTTTAAACTATATCAAATGAATGTTAAAAGTGCCTTTCTAAATGGTATTGTGAATGAAGAAGCATGTGTAGAGTAGCCCAAAGGCTTTGAGGATCCAGATCATCCACATTATGTTTTCAAGTTGAAAGAGGCTTTGTATGGGTTGAAAACTCCTAGGGCATGGTATGAAAGATTGACAAAATTTCTCCTTGATAAGGATTACAAGAAAGGGGGAATAGATAAAACATTGTTCATTAAAATATTTAAATCCAGAATCATGATTGCACAAATTTATGTTGATGTTATTGTTTTTAGATCTACTTCTTAGGTTAAATTTGAAGAATTTGTTGATCAAATGAAGAAGGAGTTTGAGATTAGTATGTTTAGGGAACTAAATTACTTTCCTGGATTGCAGGTCAAGCAACTTGAAAATGGGATCTTTATCTCACAAAGTAAATATGCCAAGAACCTTGTTAAGAAATTTGGTTTGGAGAATGCAAAGCATATGAAAATATGGCAACCCACATTACGTGACAGCTACTTCATACTTAACCATACTTAAAATCAAACTTATTTTTCGTAAAACACCCTATATTTTTTTTACCTTTTTTTTAACTTAAATTTAAAGCCTAACTTAACCTCATACTTATATGTAGTACTTAATTAAGTATTGAGTTTCCAAACCATCTTAACACATTTTACAAATCATACTAATTACTAGCTACCAGTACCATTAAATTATCATAAAATAACACAACCATTTTATACAAAACACGTGGCGGTATCCAACCCAAATTTCATAGTCTGCTGTGCCATTCTCCACAGTCTTGCATCAAACATTTCCGGTAGGTTGTTTACCTATAGCATAAATATAAGTTATGAGCTTTCGCCCAGCAAGTACAACTTCCTTTTTCCCGCAAAATGATCTTAGTAAAAGAATGCTTTCTTATGTTAGCTTAGTTTTTGGGCCCCTTACATAACTCAGTGTACGTACTGTGGCACACAACCATGAAGTGGTTGGGGTGGGCTGTTTAATCTAACTCAAACCATGGACCAAACCCACCCTTGTGGCAGGCCGGTACAACACGAGAAAACTTGCTTGTCTTAATACTTGAAGACTTGTTTTAATACTTAAAAACTTGTTCTTGTTTTGAACATACTTGAAAACTTGAATCATATATGTTTCATACTTGAAAACTTGAATCTTGTTCTTGTCATGTGATTTATTAATACTGAGCATGCTTTCATGATTCGAAAGGACTACAAACATTGACTCGAAAGGACTATTCGTCGGCATTCCTTTTTCGATAAATCAAGGTGAATAGGAGCAAGCTTGTCTCTATATTTTACATAATAAGGTCGAAGTGGAGCCTTTTATTAATTTTCACCTAAAGGAGTTAAGAGATGCAAATCCAAGAAGAGGAAGAAATGAAAAGTGGCTGCAAGATGATCTCAATCGGACCTTTCGTCTGTGGATATGAAGACATGTCTTTAAGAAGGCCGACATTTTGCAAGATGTAATGAAGCTAGCTAGAGGACCGTCGACGTAGTTACATGGTATGCATCATACTTTATCAATGGTTATACATTCTACACTCACGAAAGAGATGAGAAGCATCTCGTTCAAAATAGTGGTGTGAGTATCCGTGCTGAGGTTATGCATATTTCATCTGCAAAGGACAAGAATACAGTATATGGGACCATGAACTACTTCAGTTTCATTGAAGACATTTGGGAACTTGATTATTGTGGATTGCAAGTAACACTCTTTAAGTGCAAGTAGGCCGACAATAATTATGTCAGGATTGACAGTGATGGCACCATAGTGGTGGACTTTAGACGATTGGGATACAAAAATGATCCATTCATTATAGAATCACAAGCAATCCAAGTATTTTATACAACGGATCCCAACAATTTAGAGTTGTCATTAATTGTGCCGATGAAGCAAAGAATGATTCATGATGGTCAAGAAGATGAGGAAGATTTCACCAACATTCCATCATTCACAAAGGGATTGCCACCGGTTGAGGAGATTGATGATTTCGATGATGATGTTTCTCACTGGCTTCAACTTGATATTGAGTGGACACATGTTGAAAAAGCAAAGAAAAAAAAGAGTAAAACTTGAACATTTTGTCATTTGTATATCATTATTGTTAATTGACTCCTTTTGATTACTGTTTTATTTTAATTTGTTATGTATTAAAGTTTACTTTGTTATGTTGCTTGATTTATATTGAACATTAATGTTGAACAATGATCAATACTATAGTAGTTTGGGTTACTGTTTAAATAACACACGGGGGTAGTAGGTCGTGGGATGACAGAAAAAAAGAAATATTAAAAAAAAATTGCACGATGGTTTCTGGCTGAAACTGTTGTGTAAAATTTCCAAAAAAAAAGTTTTAAACTTTGAATTTTTGGGCTTTGAAATTTTCGTGTAAACCCTTTACTTATAAATTCACTTTCTTCATCCTTTCTCATCATTTTCATCTCTCTCTCCCTCTCCACTACTCAAAGATTTCTCCTACCCATTCTCTCTTTCACCTGCCGATAGCACTGCAGCCCTCCCCTCTCTCTCATTCTCCTGCTGACACCTTCACTTCTCTCTCATTCTCCACCGACGCTGCCGATGCCATTCCCTTTCCCTCACAAATCTATCGCCCTCAACGCCGTCCTCCCTTCTCTCTCCTTTTTCCACCGCTGCCACCGCCACCGCCACCCTCTCTTCCCATCAAGGCCATGACTCTTTTACAGCAAAGAAAAGCAAAGTGACTTCCATAGTGCTCAATTTCTTGTTTTCCAACAAAATACAAACGCACAATTTTTTAGTAACTTTCTTGGAGTGTAATTTGTGTATTTATTATTGGTCAAATTTTTTTTAGTACTCTTTGTAGATGAATCTTCTGTGCAATTTTTTTTTTTTGGCATGTTTAAGATCTTTGTAGACTATATTCCATGCAAATTTTTTTTTCCACTCACCACCTACTCGATAAAATGTCAAAATGGTATTTTGTTTGGCTAATCATATGAAATTTGTGCCTAGTGTTTTTATACATATTTTTTTAGGGCATTCTCGCATTTGCAGGGGCAATTTGTAGAATTATTTAATATACAAGAAAAAAAGTGGTGTTTTAATTACATAGATTTAGTGTAGTATACTCAAATTTTTTTAACGTTCTTGGTGAATGTGAATTTGATTAGATTAAAATTGTTTGTTTGTTTTGTGTATTTATGTTGCAATAAATATAGGTGAGTGTTGCAATAAAAAATGATACAAAATGGAGCTAGAGTATGTAATATGGGAAGACCACGAAGAAGAGACCCATTTAATCCCAATGCCGATGGTAAACGAATGGCAACTCTAATGAAGCGAGTCCATGTAGTAAGGAAAAGAGGTGAACGAACTGAAGTCACCTTTGATGAGAAAGGACAATCGGAAGGGAAGCATGGTGATGAATTGATGAGTTGGATTAGTGTACTAGCTTGAGAGCACATTCCAATATGGATACAAGATTGGAGATCCTGTGATTTAGACAGAACGAAAGACCTAATTTGGAAAGAAATTATTACTTCTTTCACCGTGGATGAAGGGTGCTTGTTTAAAATCATGTGGTGAAGCTTGCAGGGAATTTTCAACATGATCTTTACAAGACTTTTGTCGAGGACTTCCTATCACAAGAAAGTGTGTGGAATTAATAATTGTATATTTTAGAAACATATATATGTTAGGGTTGTTTTGTGTCTGTGTGTGTGTGAACCATGTATATTGTGGTGATAATTTTTAAATTTTTAATGAATTTTCAGATATCACTACTGCTACTTGAAATTTCCAGATTTTATGATAAGTTTTCCAAACTGTTTTTGAGGATGCAAATGGACTCCATTTTTATCGAATTTGGTATTGTTGGAAAGATGTGTACTTTCATTTGAAATCAGTTTCAGATCATTTGGAGATATATGTGAATTGTTATAACAAAGAGGCAAAGGTTTGGCTACCAGATTCTGTAAAATTTTAGCGATCAGTTTTTGAAATTGTTTTTGAGGGTCAAAACAGTTTCCATTTTAATTTAACGGATTAGATACCATTAGAAAGCACTTGATGTTTACTTTTTTTATAATTTAAAAAAAAACAAATTGTTTTAGGTCATTTGGAGTCCTGTATAATTTTTTATGAATTTTTGAAGGGACAGAGGTCTAGCTGCCAGTTTTTATAAAGTTTTGTAATTTCATGTAATTATTCAATTTTTGTATCTTGATTTTATTCAAATGATGAAATAAACCTTTTTGGTGCTGTTTTAATGTGATGATTGTGTTTGATGAATTATTATGGCATTTTGTTAATTTCATTATATTTATTATTTATGACATGAACGGTTTTTAAAGGCAAGCACTCGAGACCTCAATCGCGTATCACCGTCAAAAAAATTTAAAAAAGGTTAAGTAAGGCATATATGTAAGTACACTCTCTCCTGCAACATGAATCAAAGATTTGAGTAGTATATGTTTTGATGTTAATGATGGTGTTATGATGCTTTTTAATACTTCTCTTCGATGACGTTTTGATGAAAAGTATATATATATATATATATATATGTATGTATATGTATTTTCATATATTAAAATGTTATTGTATACCCTTGATGATGATGATGTTGTCACCGTTGGTTTGGGAATAGCTACCCGCTCCTTCCGTGACTAGCGCACTATATATGATGGTATAACGCCAAGCCCAATATATGACGGTTTTAAAAGTTAAAAAATTTTTAAATGATGTTTATATTTATGATGATGTTTATGATGATAAAGAAAAATATTTGTTTACGTTTGTGAGATTTAAGTGTTTTACTAAGCCTTTGCTTATTTAAAGTTAATTCATGTTACAGATAAAGGAAAGGGTAAGATGTAGCATTTGAAGGAGCTTGGAGCGGAAGCAAGATGATGTGTGATAGGAAAACGAGAGGAATGATCATATTATGGACATTTTAATTTCAAATAAAATTTTGAGACTTTAATTTATTATTGTTTGATTGGATGATTCATAAGGACTTAAATTTTATTTCATGAAATGGTTTTTTTTATAATTATTTTAATTATGAAGGTTATTTTGATATAGTTTAAAAAATTTCTAGAATTTTCTAAAATTATCTAAGTAAAGTTTTCCAATAAGTCAAGATTTTTATTTCAAGCTTATTATTGTCCGTAATTTTATATGAGATGAATGTTGAAAAGAGAAATCAACTGTATTGATTCGTGAGGGGTTGTTACAATTGAAAGTTGCATAATATTGGCTACAATAAGGATGGCAATAAGCAGCACATGACGAATGGAAGAGGAGACTCCCATTTTTCCTTTCTTTATGTTGCCTGTACAAGACTATGTTCATGAAGTGACTTATAAAATATAAACACAGAAATGAAGGGAGAAAGTCCAAATCCAATTTGTAAGCTCACTAGATTCAACACGGAATTTATGTAACATTTAGAAAAATCAACAAGTCAATGAATTTTCACTTTCGCTATTCAATTGTCAGTTGCGTCGATTGGACTGAAAATCAGTATTAAAAATAATTTTTAAAAAAATGACTTTCAGCGACTTGGAAATTTTGAGTTAGTAATACTTACGCTACAAATTAAAGAAATTGAGTTCTCCAGCCTTAAAAATTAAAAATAAAAAGAGAGAAGAAAATCACGTGAATTGTGACTATCCTTTAGACTATAGTACCAAAATTATTGCATTTTACCAGCAATATTTATGAAATATCAATAGAGATTTACGTGCGCGTGTTCTTATTCCTAGTGAATTTATAAGACATATGTATTTAAGAAAGAGTACTTCTCTTTTGTTTTTTGTTTTCAGCCTTATTATTTGAAGGAAAAATTGAAAAAAATAATTTACGTAGCGGAAAACTTGATATAATGGATTTTAAAATTTTTTACCATACTAATAGGATCGAAAAACCCATGTTGTTTTGTATAATAATTTATTTACATGATTACATACCGGTTTGACAATCAATTATAGATTATTAAGCTAGCTTTCAGATTATGAGCATCAACCACTTAAACTTTTCATCTATGACTCTTTCACATACGGGTGTGTGTCGGCACACTTGGTAGAATTTCCACCGGATTATAAGACCTCTATTACATTGCAAGTTAATACTTCGTGAATATGTTGGTAATACGTACAATAACACAGCAGTTCTTATTATTCTTTGATTTGTATTATTAAGATGATATTTCCAACAAATTTATGTACTGATTTCAACTATCACTAATATTTTGAATCCTTTTCTACTAACAATAACTATATATATATATATATATATATATATATCAAAATACCAACAACGGAGCTAGCATACTTCTTCAATGGGAACGCACACTATTTATTTTTTGAAAATATAATAGAAAAAAAAAACAAAAAAAAAAAAACGTAAAGTTCAGTACTGAGAACGTATATAAAAGCTTTACATCAGTGGGAATAAAATGCAAAAAATTACAAGTTTTCAGAGTTTATTTAAAAAAAAAAAAACAAAACAAAACAAAACAAAAACAAAACAAAAGTGAGGGTGGCATCAAGGGACTCCGTTACTGATGATAATCTTATAATAATAGGGTATTGGTGGTCTTGTATGTATAGGTCTAATTAACAAATTGTGCACAAGAATTTTTTATCATTAAGTCTTGTTAAAATCCTTGTTCTATTTCTCTCTCTCTTTCTCCTTAAGTCTTGATAATCTGATAATCTTTTTTTTTTTTTTTTTTGGAATCCACATCCTAGTTCTCAATCTTTATGACCAATATGCCACCATTTATAAAGATGATACACCCTAACAAACAACTTTTATCTTAATTATCGGCCATAGAGAATAGGTTGCTTGAGCTACGTGTTAGACACAGAGAGCGTCGTTTAATATGTTGGCTGAAAATTAAGAAGCTATATATCAAGTATATTAGCAAAATTATAGTCCTAGCTCCCACGTTAAAATTAAAAAGCCATTATAACGCGTGCTAGAAACTTTAAAGGCCTCTTTCTCTAATACATGCGTTCTTTAATTAATGGTGGATCTCCCATTTTCCATTTTTTTTCTTTTTAATTTGGAACTGTTTCGCTCAATTCATGGGACGGTATTTTACTTTATTTTATCTCATTTTTAAATTTGCCAGCTGATCTATCTCTACTCAACTTTGTGTGTTTTTCTTTTAACTGGGGGCAGTCCTGCAATTTTAGTTATTTATTTATTTATTTTCAAATATGCCAGTGTGGTTATAATAAATTAGCTTTAACTGGGGGCAGTCCTGCAATTGTTGTAGTTGTTGTTGTTGTTGTTGTTTTATTTATTTATTTATTTTTACAATGAAAATTTATTTTCTTTATTTTAATTAAAGACAATTATGCAGTTAAACGATGGTCGATTAGTTGGGTCCTAATATTGTTTGCATGCATCGGATTTTCTGCTAATTCTAGTGGTCCCGTTTCCACTTTGCCTTTGGAAAGAGACATCTATTGATGAGGTAATAAGTCACTAAAGCTTAATAAATATGCTTAATACTGAAGTGGCTCTAAACCTTGGAATATCAGTCGGAATATAGAAAATCGATAATTATAGACTTGTTTAGAAAGAAATACTTGTGTTATTTCAAGATTTTGGAATAAATTAACAGGACTTAAATATTTGCTAGGAGATATGATTGTTGATTCTGAAAATTTAAAGTTCGTATAAACTTTGTGTTAAAAAAAAATGGTTTCAAGATATATAAATGAAACTAAATTCCGATGGGAAGAATTTGTTTTCTTTTAAAGTTTGCTTACTATTATATTGTTTTACTTTTTATTTATTTTGTCATTGAGGCTGAATTTTTTTTTTTCTTTTTTATCTTTCTAATAAACATGATCGAGGGGATTTTTTTTCCCTCTCAAATTTTGAAAAAACAAAAACTCACTAAAGCTTAACACACTGGCAAAAAAGAAAAAAAAATGCTTGTAAACATAGCTAAAAATTCTTAACCATTATTTTCCAAGAAATCTAGTACCTCGTGCATATAATTAAAGCGATCACACCACTTACATATATCAATAAAACAGCTGAGATTTTTTTGGTTTTCTTTTGGCTTTTTTTTTTTTTTTGGTTTTCTTTTGGCTTTGTTTTTTTTTTTTTTTTTTTTTTTTTTTCATTTTTTCAGCTTTCATAACAAGTAACTTGGAGAGTTTTGTGATTGCAAACATAACCTATTAGTAATACCAGAACTAATTCCAACTAAAACGCTGAATTCGAATCCCTTCATTCCAAAAAAAAACTAGGAGAGTTCCTAGTTGTGTTTTTTGTTTTGTTTTATTTTGTTTTATGTTTTATGTTTTATGTTTTTGTTTTTGTTTTTTTGTTTTTTGTTTTTTATTTGTTTTTTTTTGTTTTTGTTTTTGTTCTTGTTTTTTTTGTTTTTTTTTAACTAACTAGGGAGTGGATGCTTAAGGTTCAGGAGGTGGCGGAAGGAGCAAAAGGAGGAGGCACACTTTGGAGATATGGGAGTACTGCTGATCATGGAGGAGGTGGAGGACTTGGCTTCTCCCCGAATTTCCAGGTGGCCACGAAATCTGCACAAGTTCCAATACAGTGACAACTATTAAAAAAGTAATGTTTAAATAGGCTTAACATCTACCTAAGAATGTGTCAAATTAGCAAAATAACTCAAATACTTTCTGTTTTTTTTTTTTTTTTTGTTAAATAGTATTTTAAAAATTTTAATTAGTAAAATGACTTTCAAACAACCGAGAACAACATGGAACGATGACCAGTTTTTTAGACTGTCAATCTTATGTTAGATTTTTTACAAACAAGAATGTCATTTAAACAAGACATGAGAAGATCTGAAAATGAGGAATGAAGACTCTAACTAGCGCCAATGTAATTCATTGATATTTATAGAGCAAATACATAGTGAAACAGAATTAGTATTCTGTTAGTTAGTTACAAATTCTGTAACAGAATCAGTTACAAGACTCACATATTACATGTTCGACAAAATGGCCGATTGTATGATATTTACGTACAAGACCACCAATCCCCTATTATTATAATATTATCATCAGTAACGGAGTTCCTTGACACCACCCTCACTTTTTTGTTTAAAATAAACTCTGAAAACTTCTAATTTTTTGCATTTTACTCCCACTAATATAAAGTTTTTACATATACGTTCTCAGTACTGAACTTTACGTTTTTTTTTTATTCTCTATTATATTTTGAAAAATAATTAGTGTGTGTTCCCACTGAAGAAGTAGGCTAGCTCCGTTGTTGGTATTTTGATATATATATATATATATATAGTTATTTTTAGTAGAAAATGATTCAAAATACTACTGATAGTTGAATCAGTACATAAATTTGTTGGAAATATCATCTTAATTATACAAATCAAAGAATAATAATAATTTATTTGTTATTGTACGTATTACCAACATATTCACGAAGTACTAACTCGCGTTGTAATAGAGGTCTTATAATCCGGTGGAAATTCTACCAAGTGTACTGACACACACTCGTACGTGAAAGAGTCATAGATGGAAAGTTTAGGTGGTTGATGCTCATAATCTGAAAGCTAGCTTGATCATTCAGAATTGATTGTCAAACCAGTCTGTATTCATGTAAATTAATTATTATATAAAGCAACATGGGTTTTTTTCGATCCTATTAGTATGGTAAAAAGTTTTAAAATCCATCATATCAAGTTTTCCACTGCGTAAATTATTTTTTCCAATTTTTGCTTCATATAATAACCCTGAAAACAAAAAACAAAAGAGAAGTACTCTTTCATAAATACATGTCTTTTAAATGCACTAGGAATAAGAACATGCACGTAAATCTCTATTGATATTTCATAAATATTGCTGGTAAAATGCAATAATTTTTGGTACTATAGTATAAAGGATAGTCACAATCCACGTGATTTTCTTCTCTCTTTTTATTTTTTAATTTTTAAGGCTGGAGAACTCAATTTCTTTAATTTGTAGCGTAAGTATTACTAACTCAAAATTTCCAAGTCGCTGAAAATGGTTTTTTTTTTATTATTTTTAAATTATACTAATTTTCAGTCGAATCGACGCAACTGACAATTGAATATCGAAAGTGAAATTCATTGACTTGTTGATTTTTCTAAATGTTACATAAATTCCATGTTGAATCTAGTGAGCTTACAAATTGGATTTGGACTTTCTTCCTTCATTTCTGAGTATATATTTATAAGTCACGGACCGATTAATTATGTTGGACTTTTCCAAAAAAAAAAAAAGGAAAAAATTTATGTTATATATGTACTACATTAATGTTATTTTGTAGCTAAGAATATGTTATGATGTCATCTGAAAAATCATAACTATGGACATTCATGTCAAAGAAAAAAGAATTTTTTTAATGAAATTAAAGTTGTATTTATTAAGTAGGTGGAAAAAAAAATACGAACCACTCATTTCGTTAATTGTTAAGTAAGTGAATAGCTGTATTTATTAAATACATAATGGTTATCGTCGTCAATGTTTACTAGTAGAACCGATCATAATAGAGGGTTATGTCTCATTTGTATTGTGGGGTCATTTGTACTCTTTGTTGGTTTATATCTCTTTTTTAAGTTGAATGAAATTTCCTCTTAAAAAAGCAAAAAAAAATACAAAAACACAAAAAAACAAAGGCAAACCGATGCTCTATTTCAAAGTTCTTAGTTGTTTCATTGTATCCTCATCTTTTTTCTTTATTAAGTTGGTGTATAATTGTATTCATTATACAGGTCGTAGTTATTTTTTTTTCTCATTAATTTTTAACCCATATTAATATAAAATTAAAAATATTATGTTTGTTATACTTAAATGTTATTCTCTTACACAATTATGTTATATTATCTTCCAGGAGTATAAGAATATGAACATTTAGTTTAAATAATAAATTATATATTTTATTTAAATTACATATACAACCTCTAGCAGTACACTAATTTACTAATTTAGCCAATCAGTCATTGTTTTTCACCCACTTCAACAGGTTAGAAAAGTTTTATATAAATTAAGACAACAGCCTTACCCGCAAATGTTGTCAGCTTTATAACAAATTACTTCACCTTTTCTAATTAAATCAGCCCATATTGGTGAAGGAACGTCGTTCATGAAGGTTATTAGCGCATGTGTGTACATCTATCTATATATATATTATATTTAAAAATTAATATAATTAAAAAAGAAAAAGAAACTAGGAAACCATGTTTCCTGTTTCCTCCCTCGGCGCACACATACATACATATACAATTTATATGTAAATAATATTATGTTATATAATGACTATAATATAATTAGTTTTCAATTTTGTAGTGATCTCAATTTATTAAATTTTAAATATTGAGAATATTTAAAATTTAAGAGGGAATTTTTGAGTAATCTACCTTACTCTATAAATAAGATTTATATCAAGGTAGAAAGCTTTTAATGGTGGTTAGACCTTTTGTCATTAGAACCCTGAAGAGAGAAAAGTTCTCCTTTGCACTCTTTGTTTTTCTCATGTGTTGAGGCAAAAAATAAAGACACCAAAAAGTTAGTGAGTGAATCAATCTATCAATAAGAACGTCCACCCGTTCATTCAATCAAGCGACAAAGGTAAGGTGCGGAAGAATGTGATATTGGAGGAAACGAGTCATTCGTGGGTTCGTGAGATTTCCCCATAAAGGAGTTTTGAAATTATCGACGTAATCGGACGACAGTACAGTTCTTGCTCTCTTATCTTTTCATATATTAAATTAATATAGTTATAGAATAATGGCAAAAGTTTGAGTAATTTTTGTTGTCCATGATCTTACACTTCTGCTATTTTTTCGACAATATTGATTTTCGAAACCAACATAAAGTTCAAAGATGCCAAAACAAAAATTGACCTTTCGAAGCCATCTTGCTGAACCATCTAGGAATATTTGAAGGCCCAAGCCTCAACTTGCTTTTTCTGATCTCTTTTTTTTTTCCCCTTTCATTTACTGTAATGACTAACTTTTTGACAGACTCGTGATTTCCTTTGATACCAAGGAAATCTAAGTCTGTACTATGTATGCCTGTGTGAAATGTATAATCTGATTTGTCAGAATATGTTTGAGTTCTTATAAGTTATAAGACTCAATGTTAGTATGAGGCTTTTTGTCAAGGAGGCGGAATCAAGATTTATGACTTTGTTCTGGCCTAGATATGACCAGGATAACTTATGACTTGAACATTACGGTACTACAGTGTAATAAGTAGTATATGAATTATACTATGTTTGACTGTACATTGCGGATACAGAGTGAAGAATAAGGAATATGATCACTTTAGAAAAATCAGGAATAATATTTGGAGCAAGGAGGACTTAGTAGTTTCAAGTCCTAAGAAAAATCCATACGCGGTCCAGTTAAGTGCAGATGAATTACTGTTGATAGTTAAAACAATATTGGTATTATCTGAATTATTAAGGAAATATACTGCATATTAGGAGAGAGTGTCAAACATGGCCCTAATTGGAGGACACATAATCAAAGATAATTATTCAATTTTGGGAATTTTTGGTAATTATGGAAAATAAGTGGATAATTATGAAGAGATTTTTGTTGCTCAAGCTTACACATGGCCAGCCACCTCATGGGACTAAAGAGCAAATATTTTATTTTTAGGGTCAAATATGCAATTTTAAGAAAAAAATAATTGTTAGAAATTATGGATTTTTCACCTATAAATAGGTGTTGTGAGATTGAACTTGAACCATTTAGTTGGACCCCCAAATTTTTGGTTCTCTTTCAACTTTCCTCTCTAGCTTTAGCAAAAAAAGAGAGAGAGAGAGCCTTGAGTGGCCGGTTGTTAAGGGGAGAATGTTGCGCAAAGTTTTTCTCATTCCAAGACCTAGAACAACCTTCCAAACTTTAGAGGTATTCCTCTTAACCCTCTAAGAATTTCATTAAGCTTTTGATTAAGGATTTATGTGTATTTCCAAGCATGGCTTGTAAGAGCATAAGCTCATGTTTTTTTATGTTATGGTTTTTATATGGTTGATTTGTGTTTAGGATATCTTGAATGCTAGCCCTAAGCATGAATTTAATTTTTATGCTCTAGAATGGGTTTTATGATTGCATGTGCTCACCAAGTGTTTGTGGATATGTCTTCAGATATGTAAGAAGGAAAACGTTATGTATGATGATGAATGGTGATGTATGATAAAGATGATGTTGATGATGTATATGTAGGTTAAGAAATTAACCTAAAAACACAACTTGGTAATCTAATCCATAGTGTGTCTTTAAGTGAGATGATAAGTGTATGGTTGAATGTTAAATACGAATTTGATGCGCTACATGTTGATGTAGGCTCACGGTTTCGATTGTTTGAGGTAGTATGTGCGAATTTTTAAGCAAAAACCAACAAGATCCAAAACTGCCAATTTTCGGATTTCACTGGACAGTTTTCTGAAAAACCTGATTTTGAGCCCCTTAGAGGCCGAATATGGATGAAGTCAAATTGAAAAGTTTTAGAAAATGGAAAATCCTAGGGGGCAACGTGTACAGTTTTTGAAAATAAGGCTCGAAAGGCCTCTGTTTTTATCAAAATCTGAGGTTGGTCATTACAGACAGTGTACACGACCCGAATTTTTCAAAAGGAAAAACGAGTAAGTTAAAGACAGATTTAGGTTTTGGAAAAAAAAAAAAAAAAAAACAAAACAAAACAAAAGTTGTAGGTTTTGATGTGATCTACAACTTTCATGAAGAAAATTTTTTCAAATTTTTAACCGATTTAAAGATAAAATTGAATTTTCGAAACTGTGCAGGGTAAAGGAAATTCCTGCACAGGATTTTCAAAACTGTGCAGTGTACAGGAAATTCCTGCACACGCACTTTCAACCAAATTAAAAGCAGTTTTCAAGATTTTACAGTTTTACAACTTCTTTTACAAAGAAACTACGGTTTTACGAAAAACAATTTTAAAGGGATTTTAATCCATTAGAAATTTCACAAGTAATTTTTAAAAGACAATTTTAAGTAATAAATCAAGATAATACTTGATTTATGAAATCAAGATATTTTTCAAGAAAACAAGGTATGTTTGAGAAAAATGATAAGATGGGCCAAAATTACTTAAAAAATGTAAGTAACAATTTTATGACAGATAGTAACCAGTTTGGAGACTAACTAGGATCCAAGAAAATGAAATAGTAAGCCCAAGTCACTTATGATATGGTAACAATTATATGACTAAAGGTAACTGGGTAGAATACCAAGTTATTATAATAAAGTTTGTATCTATGAGTACCAAGAGTAATCAGATTGGATACCAATTAAGCATGTCATGGTTTATGTTAACAGGAGTGTAACCTGTTGTTGTGCCTCGTTGAGCAATAGGCCAAGAACGTAGTACGACTTGTAAGTACAACTCCGCCTACAGCATAGGCAAATTGTTTAACTGCTTTGCATGTTTTTCAATGCTCATGCATTCATGTATGTGATGCATATGATTTATGTTTTATTATTGTGACATCATGTAAGCATGCTCACTAATGATAAATCATATAGTAAGAATAAGATCAAGTTTCAAGTAAGAAACTGTTTTCAAGGAACAGTTTTTAAGAAACTGTTTTCAAGTAAGAAATTGTTTTCAAGTATGATGTTAAGCAAGTTTTCTCGTATCGTACCGACCTGTCACGAGGGCGGGTATGGTCCATGGTTTGAGTTGGATTTGGACTGGCCGCCCCAACCACTCCATGGTTGCGCGTCACGGTACGTACACTCATGTTATGTAAGGGCCCAAAAATATGCTAACCTAAGAAAGCATAATGAAAGCATAATTGGTACATGCATTGTCTTATTACGAAATGTTTTGCGGAAGAAAAGTTGTACTTGCTGGGCGAAAGCTCATAACTTACGTTTATGCTGTAGGTAAGTAGCGTACTGGTAATGTGTGATGCAAAAATGTGGAAGAGGGCACAATGGACTGTGAAACTCTGGGCTGGACACCGCCATGTATTTTGAAAAAAAAAAATGTATATAAATGTCGGTATTATGTTATGATAATTTGATGGTACTAATTTCTAGTAATTAGTATATTTTGTAAATGTGTTAAGATGGTTTAAAAAACTTAGTACTTGCCTTGATCAAGTACATATATATGAGTGCGATGTTAAATTGGGATTTAAAGTAAGTTTCGAAAAAAATAATAATAATATTTCCGTATTTTTACATAAAATAAGAGTAAGTTTTTAAGTAAAGTAAATATGGTAACGGCCTACGTAAGGCGGGTCGTTACATTTACACATAACTTTCTCAAGTCCTCTCAACTTTTTATGTCCATTAATTTGTTATCTTTTCTCCTCACTAATTGACAGATAGGGAAAGCCCTCTGGAGGCTGTTGAAGGCTATTTCTCGGGAAGACCTGTCCGATATTATCAATCCTTGACGTTTAACCTATTGCGAAAGACTTCCGAAGCAACCTTGCTGAACTATCTAGGAATCTTCAGTGAACGTTCAGTTGAGCTTAAACACCCACTCAACTTTTGTTTTCTTTCTTTTTCTTTTTTAATTTTAATTTTTTTAATTTTTTGATTTACAAATTTGCATATTGGCCCTCAAGCCCCCCTCAACTTTTTATTTTTCTTTTTTTCCTTTCTTTTTCTTTTTCTTTTTCTTTTTTTATTTTTGGCCTATATTTTTTTTTTTTACAATTTACGCGTAGCTCCTATTCTCTAAATAAAAAATTAACTGAAACTAAAGGTTAACTAAAATCTCTATTTGTGCACTTAAGAGCATGACCAAATATACTATTTTTTGCACTTTTTGTGTCTGTAAATATAGCACTAATATTTATAGGATAGAGGAGAGAAGGAATTTTTCTTTTTTAAAATAGTAAAGATTGAACAAGATAAAAGTTAGATTTGTTACAAATATATATATATATATATATCCATTAATTTATCAATTTCAATCGTCAAGACAATTCTAATATATATATATATATATATTTTATCAAACATTTACTATGATTAGTCCCTCTCAAAAAAATTCCTCACTGGCGATCTTTTACTTGCTCCTTCTAGTTGGTAATTTTTCGAAGAAACCAGTACATTAACAAGAATTTGGTATTTCCAAATCCTACTCGTCGGTCAATATAATTTTGTACAACACCGCAGAGTGACACTTTTTCATCACCAAGACGAATAATTATAATAAGTATAGATATGTTTTATTCCAGGAAAACGACATTATGATTAACTTTCGTATTTTAGTTTTTGTATTTCTACTTTATAACGAACAAATTAACTAATTATTTCTACTTTATAAACACTTTTGACAACGATAGTCATGTTTCATTGTTCTTTCCTCCAGCCTTTCTTGGAACTTTGATCCTAGCGTAACAGCGTAGATTTACCTATAAGTACAACGACACCATAATACATACTGCTTTCATACGCATGAAGATTACAAAGAAAAAGCAAATCATGCTCATTGCAATTCTGATCATCTATGGCCTTCTCGCCGATCACTCGTGCGAGTGCGCTGAAATTGAAAGAAACCAATCCGGTAATCAAAGAATTGAGACGGATGATCATCAAATCCATGTTGGGGTGATTTTCGACACGGGATCAAGAGAGGGGAAGATAATTAGCAGCAGCATCCACACATCAATATCAGACTTCTATGGTCAGCATAAGAACTTCAGCACAAGAATAGTCCTCCATACAAGGAATTCCGGAGGAGAACCTGTCAATGCCCTAACCCTTGGTAAGTTTCTGAAATCTCAAATGACATATTATATACTGCAATTACGATGGTTTTGTTTTTTTTCGCTCTTATTTAATTTAGGGTTTCAACATTCACCTTGTCTATGGCGCCGACAACGAGGCTTGGGTGAAGGCGAGAGGAGAGAAATTTTGGGGTTGGGTAGAGGAATTTTCAGGGCTGGGTGGTACGATTTTTGGGTTATGTATTTAAATGAGAGGAGGAGGATCCAAATCTTTTTTTAAATTTTTAGTATTACAAATGGTATATAATCTATACCACGTCATTTTAGAAATTTTAAATGCTTTATAACTGATTTTTTGTATTTTAAAATCTAATTTCACTATATAATGTGTTAAAATATAATTTGTTAGACATCATTTAAGACATTAAAAAGAGGCCAGCAAAATAGATGCCAAACTTGATTTGGAATAAAATAAAATAAAATTTCTAAAATAGCCTCACTGAAATTTTACATATTCAGAAACTCTAAAGACTCTCTTTCTTGAAAAAAAAGTAACTTATGTAAAAGAAACATAATGTTTGTAGACGAAGTCAATGGAATTTACTAGGTTGAATCAAGCACTTATTAGATCAATCAAATAATATTTACAAGATAATAAACGTTCTATATAACATATAAAAGATTTATCAGGTGAATAGATGAAAATAATTTACCAGATAAAAATTGGTATAAAAAATGAGAGAAAGATTGATATAGCATAATTGAGTAAAAGGTTCTAAACAGGATTGAAATAAATATAACTAAATAGCATAATTTCAGTTAATTACCTATAAAAATGCCAAAATTACCCCTGCCCCCCCTATCTCTCCTCCGAGTTCCACACTCCTCTGCCTCCTTCTCTCGCCGTTCCGGTCATCGTCTCTGTCGACGGCGACGCAACTCAGTCGGCGCCACCGTTGCGACTCCAAGACGAAGATGGGTGAAATCGCATCCCTGGTGACTGAGATCCCGTTCTCCGTGCTCTCCCTCTCTGTGTCGCGTGGATGTTCGATGGAGGATGCCGCCGTCGCGATCTCGCCTTCGTCGGCCATCCCAGACCTGAACAATCGCCGCCGTCCCGTCGACATCTCGCGATGGCGGAGCCCGCCTTGATCTCACCGTTCGAACAGCGTCGGCTCATGGAATCGCCATGGCAGCGGAGGCTACTGTCGCGATCTCGCCTTACGTTCGATCTCGCAATGGCGGCGGAGGAGATCGTATCGTGACGTCGGAACAAGCGCTGCGACGGCGCCCGAGCAATCGCGATTCATGTTCTCGTTGCAACGGCTGTGGTCCACAATCTGTCAGTGTCTTCAGCTTCCGAAGAAATTGTGGTCGTCGGCAGTGGCTTTAAGATCTGAGTTTCAGATCAGATTTGAGGGAGGGGTAGATTTAGGATTTCAATGAAATTTGGGGTTTGATTTTTTAAATTACACTAATGTAAATGATGGAGTAAATAATTTTATTTTCATTCTCTCAATAAGGAAATACATAGATTTACTTTATTTAAAAAGAAATACACATTATTCACTCTTAACAAAAACAAAGAATCCGAGTATTTAGTTTGGTAAATTGGATATTATAAATCCGGGTATTTACACCATATTTACATACTTAAATTATTATTTTTAGATATTTTGGTTCTCTAACAAGTTATATAATAAATTCAGTATTCTCATGTAAATTTAATTATTTGCATGTATATAATGATATTTAGATGTAAATAACGATATTAGTAAAGAGATTTAGGATTTGGATTTGGGGTGTTTTAGGATTTTTTTAATAATTAGGGGGCTGAATATGCAATTATGAAAAAAGGTTAGAAAATAATGATATTTATTAATGAAGAGTGATATTTACCTAATTTGACATATTAAATCTTAATATTTATTGAAATATAGTTAGTATTTACGAGTAAATATAGTATTTACGTTGTTATAAAAATCACTAAGTAAATCAAAATATTTACTTATAAATCTTAGTATTTACTCGGAAATCTTAATATTTACTAGTTTATAAATTAATCCTAAATTGCTTAGATTTAAAATTATATTGTAAATCTATTTATTATCAGGTAAAACTAATATTTATTGGACATGATTTACTAGACAAACACAATAAATTTTAGTATTTATTTGTAAATCCAGTATTTACAAGTAAGCTGATATTTACTAATAAACATAGTATTTGCAAATTTTTTATTTTGGTTTTTTATTTATTATTTTAAAAATGATATCTACTATGTAAGTTCAATACTTACTTTAATTTTAATTTAATTTTTTTTTTCAGTAAATCCACATATTTATATTATAGTATTTACTAGTAAATCCATAGATTTACATCATAATATTTACTAAAAAATGTGATATTTATCGGTAAATGTGATATTTACTCAATGAATCTATTAGTTGATTTAGTTTACAATTTTGTTATTTTCACATAAATCTGATATTTACAAATTCTTTTTTTAGTGTTTATAGGCTTTTAGTATTTCTGTAACGACCCGTTTAGCACAAGCCGCTACCATACATACATACATACATATCGTACTTAATTACTTAGTTTGAACAGCGGAAATTATTATTATTTTTTTTTACAGTGTACATGCATATGAAATATAAACGTAAGCATATCAGACATTAAATAAAGTTGTTCGGGTGTAAAATAAAACTCATAATATAATTACATAATATTATCGAAACGCGTAGCGGTTTTGTTCCCACGTTTCACAGTCCGCCAGTCCACGCCCTCCATCTTGTATCAAGGGTTGCTGCCAGGCTGCTTACCTACAACATAGACGTAAGACAATGAGCTTTCGCTCAACAAGTACAACTATTCTATACCGCGACTCAACAAAACAAACCATACATGTCCTAACTAGCATACCTTACCTAACATAACTTAACCATAACATGATATAACTTATCTTAACATATGCATGAGCCATTTATGCTTCATTATGCTTTCTTATTCATTCATAACTTACTTTCTTAACTTATCTTAGCTTATCTTATCTTATCTTATCTTATAGGCCCCATAACTTAAGTGTTCGTACCAAGCGCGCAACTATGAATTGGTTGGGGCGGCCAGTCCATTTCCAACTCAATCCATAGTCCAATCCGACCTAACGCGGGTCGGTACGACACAGGCAAGCTTGCTTGCCATCGTAACTTTTATTGTCTCTTACTTATTCTTATTCTTGTTAATTGGTGAACATGCATCGTGATGTTTCACACTATTAATTATCAGCCTTATCTCATAATCTTATTATAACTTTTATCATAACATATCTACATAATATGCATTCGTAACATACATCTATAGCATTTCATAAATTCATAGCATTTTTCATGACATTTTCTAAACCCTAGCATACAATCATAACATTTAACTTTTTATAACATATAACATACCATAGCATTTTTCATAGCATTTCCTAACATATAACATATGACTTTTCATATCATTTAACATGTAACATTCTAGAATGCATAACATTTTACACACATACTTAGGCAAGTATACACAATAAAGCCTATACTGTAGGCGGAGTTGTACTTACCTTGTTTGGGTTGGCTGTGTCCGATGTCGAGTTGAATCCCGTTAGGACACTGCTGCGTACTAAATTCTGTGATCAATTAAAACTAAGGGTTAGAAATGTTTTTAATATAACCAACACTCTTATATAACCTTAGTTATATGCCCTTACTTAATTTTACGTTGTCCTAATTGGTTACATTGAGTAACCCTAGGGTTAAATCCACCATAATCGGATTGTTTTTAACTTTAGGTTTCAAAATCCTATTTATATATATTTTTTTAAAACCTTATATAAAATTCTTTGTTACATCTTTTGTTTAACTTTAAAAACTGGAAATCATAAAATAAGATTGATAAAAATTCTTGACTATTGGAAACTGCCTTTGGAACAGCTTCACCATGCTAATTTATCAGTGCATGTTAAAATTTACCTCTTTCTGTACTGTTTCTTAGAAATCCTGTACAGGAATTTCCTATTTCCTATACAGTTTTTGAAATCCAATTCCATTTAAAAATCTAAACCGATTTTAGAAAATTTTTCTTCACAAAAGTTTTAGCTATTAAAAAATCCTACAACTTTCGTGTTTTAAGTAAAATCCAGTTCGAACGTTTACCTAGTCATATGCCCTGTTGAACCAATCCTGGCCGTGCATGGGTCCTGGGCACGGTCAGGCTCGGGTTTTGATGAAAACCAAGGCCATTAGAGCCTCATTTTGCAAATCTGTCTGCAAAGTCCCCTAGAAAAAACACTAATCTACAACTTTCATGTTTTGAGTTTTTCCAAATTCGGCCTCTAAAGGTCTCAAAATCAGCTTTTCCCGAAACCGGCCAATTTCTACCCGAAATGGCAGTTTTCGGTTTTAAATTTGTTTTACGTCATATTTTGCGCAATCTAACTCAACGAACACGCGGGAGCCTAGAAAGCAGACATGCAGCGTACTTTTAACGGTCAATTTTCACCATGAAAATTTAAAATTAACATCATACATCAACATATAAAATCCTAGCCATACAACAAACATTTAACATGCAAAATTGAAACCACCAAACCAAAAACCCTAACAAATCAAGCACATATTCTAAATTCCTAACTAAGGTAGCAAATTAAGGTGAGCTTATGCTCATTACAACCCATGCTTAAATACATTTAAATTTCTCCAAATGAAATTTAAATGGAAGCTTAGGTATTTAGGAGTTATACCTTACTTTGGCTCAAGAACTTGGCTTGGCCTTTCCTCCCTTTTTCCTCCTCCAACAGCCAGCCTTCTTAGGTCAGTTGGCTCCTCAAAATTCCAGCCTTCCTTGCCCTAGAATCCTGTCACCAACTTGCTCAAAATTTCCGGCCACACAAGCTCCAAAACCCGGTCACCCCTTACCTTGATTCTTCCTTGTTCTTCCTCCCCTTCAACCGGCCTCTCGGCCAAATTTGGGCACCAAAATCCTTGGAGCTCTTGATTGATGCTCAAGGTAGAAAACCAAATACTCAAAACCCTAATCTCCCTTAGTTCTAAAATTTTTTATTTTTTCTTCCTCCTTAGTTCCCACAACCGACCTTGGTTGGAAAAATGGGTACAAATTTTTTTTACACTTTTTGGCTTGCTCTCCAACAAGAAACCGACCAACACACTCTCTTTTTCCCTTGGTCTTGGCTTGAATTTCTTCCTTTCCCTCTCCCTCAAGTTCAGTTTTGGTGAGTAGAAAATTTGACAAAGTTTGGTTTGAATTTTCTAATTAATTTTGTTTTGGGGTCACCTATTTATAGAGGTTTTGAACTTCTTGAAATTGCATCTTTAGTCCTTAGAGAAATCAGAAATTTCACATTGGGGAGGGGGGGCATGTGGCTGGCCATCCATGGCTAGAACCACCCAAATACTTTCCAAATTACATTTAATTAGCATAATGATGTCATAATCAAAAAGTGATGTGAGGTAAGCCACTTTAAGGCTTGTTTGTTACTTTTTCCTATTATACAGTCCCTTTTTAAGTTAACACAAGTATTTCCAATACTGGATTCACTTATACACAGTATTGGTTTACTGAACTGCAGTCCAAAATTCATATGTGTAAAAACGAACTGTATAAAAATTTTCTTATAACTTGAATCCACTTGGCCCAAGATATCCTAATTAATGTGCTTGATTTTCTATGGTGGTTTTAAATTCTAAACATATCATTTTATTCATAAAAACGACTCTATAAAGTATAATTTATATATTGTGGATTATTTACCGTACAGTCTTTTCTTTGACTTTTTGGGGTCAATCTTTGGCTTTTTCGTCCACCATTGACTTTCTTGTCAACCGTTGACTTCCTTGTCAAGATTTGACTCTCGTGGTCAACAGTTGACTTTTTGGTCAACCGTCAACGTTTTTGGTCAAACTTTGACCAACATAAAAATTTTGGTAATTTTACTCCTTTTTACCTAAAAGGTCATTTGCTTGACTAAGCAATCATTTTCGAGTTTTATAAAGGTATAAAAACTCACAAAACATAATAAAACCCTTAACCGGGCTTTTTCCATAAATACTTTCATGGTTCGTACAATTTCTTAAATCATAAGAAATCGTAATGTTACTATAAAAACTTGGTATTACAATCTACCCCCCTTAAAATTTTCGTCCTCGAAAATTAGAACAAACTGGGGTAGTTATTCCTCATATCGTCTTCTAATTCCCAAGTTGCTTCTTCCACCTTGTGGTTCCGCCATAACACTTTGACCATGGGAATTGTCTTATTTCTTAGGACCTTCTCTTCTCGATCCAAGATTCGTACAGGCTTTTCCTCATAAGTCAAATCCGTTTGAACCTCCACTGGTTCTTGGCTAAGCACATGAGAAGGGTCTGGTACGTACTTCTTGAGCATCGAAACGTGAAATACATTGTGCATCGATGCTAATTCAGGCGGTAGAGCAAGCTTGTAGGCAACCTTCCCGATCCTCTCTAGGATTTCGAACGGTCCTGTATACCTCGGAGTAAGCTTCCCTTTCTTGCCAAAACGCATCACTCCTTTCATTGGAGCTATCTTGATGAACACCGAATCTCCAACTTGAAACTCCAAAGGCCTTCTACGTTTATCAGCATAGCTTTTCTGACGACTAAAAGCCACGTCGAGCCTTTGCTTAATCTTCTTAATATCCTCTGAAGTCTTTTTGATGAAATCCGTGGTTTGAAGCTGCTTCTGTCCAACTTCTTGCCAATGAATGGGGGATCGACATTTTCTCCCGTATAATGCTTCGAACGGAGCCATACCAATTGAAGCGTGATAGCTGTTGTTATATGAAAATTCGATCAACGACAGCTTCTGATCCCAGTTTCCCTTGAAATCCAGAACGCATGATCTCAACATATCTTCCAGTGTCTGGGTAGTTCGTTCTGACTGGCCGTCAGTTTGGGGGTGAAATGCCGTACTGAACTTCAATCTCGATCCCATGGCATTGTGCACACTTGTCCAAAATCGAGAAGTGAACCGTCCATCACGATCTGAGATGATCGATTTTGACACTCCATGCAGTCTAACAATTTGGGATACGTAGACTTCAGTCAATTTTTCCACTGAATAGTTGGCTTTGATAGCGATGAAATGGGCTGATTTGGTTAGTCGATCAACAATAACCCAAATCGTGTCATTTCCACTTGTAGTTCTGGGTAGTCCTACGACAAAATCCATAGTGATTTGCTCCCATTTCCATTCAGGAAGCTCTATTTTCTGCAATTCTCCACCAGGATGTCGATGTTCGGCCTTAACTTTCTGACAAATTAGGCATTTTGACACGTACTCCGCTATCTCATTCTTTATTTTTGGCCACCAATAATTCTCTCGGAGATCTTTGTACATCTTGGAAGCTCCTGGATGTACTGAATACGGCGTCTTATGTGCCTCTGACAATATTTGATTCTTCAAAAATTCAAAGTTGGGAACACAAATCCTTCCTTTGAAGTACATAACACCATCAGCAGAGGTCTTAAACTCCTTTTTCTTTTCGTCAAAAAGTTGTGCCTTAATCAAAAAGGGATCTTTTCCTTGATGTGTCCGGATGGTTTCGAAAAGATCGGACTGGAGAGTCAGAGAAGATAATCTTCCTGTCAACAGCTCCAAGTTAAACTCAGAAATTTCTCTTTGTAGTGGCCTCAGAAAAGCTTCAATAGACATCAGCATGCCTACAGATTTCCAACTTAAGGCATCTGCTACCATGTTCACCTTTCCAGGGTGGTAAAGGATTTCACAATCATAATCCTTTACAAGCTCTAGCCATTTACGTTGTCTCATGTTGAGCTCCTTCTGAGTAAAAATATACTTGAGGCTTTGGTGGTCTGTGTAGATTTCACATTTATTCCCATATAAGTAGTGCCTCCAGATCTTGAGTGCGAAAACTACCGCTGCAAGCTCCAGATCATGCGTAGGGTAGTTCTTTTCGTGATCCTTCAATTGTCGTGAGGCATAGGCGACCACCTTTCCATGTTGCATCAAAACCGCTCCAAGTCCCGTTTTGGAAGCATCACTGTAGATTACGAAATTTCTTGCATCCACATCAGCAATCATCAACACTGGGGCTTTCGTCAGCTGCTTCTTGAGCTCTTGAAAATTCTCTTTACATTTCGATGTCCACTCGAAATTTCTCCCCTTTCGAGTAAGGGCAGTAAGAGGGGCTGCAATCTTGGAGAATCCCTCGACGAATCGTCGGTAATAACCAGCCAATCCAAGAAAACTCCTGATTTCCGTAACATTTTTGGGTCTGGGCCACGAACTAACTGCCTCCACTTTAGCAGGATCAATGATAATCCCTTTTCTTGACACCACATGCCCCAAGAAATGCACCTTTTCCAGCCAAAATTCACATTTGGTGAACTTGGCATACAGCTGATGTTGCCTCAACGTCTCCATTACCATTCTCAGATGCTGCTTATGTTCGTCCTGGGACCTTGAATAAATCAAAATATCGTCAATAAAGACAATAACGAACTTGTCCAAATATTCCTTGAACACTCTGTTCATAAGGTCCATGAAAGCAGCTGGGGCATTAGTTAGTCCAAACGGCATAACTGAAAATTCATAGTGCCCGTAGCGCGTTCGAAAAGTCGTCTTGGAGATATCTGACTCCTTAATCCTGAGCTGGTGATAACCTGATCGCAGATCGACTTTCGAAAACACAACTGCTCCTCGGAGCTGATCAAAGAGATCGTCTATCCTCGGAAGGGGATACTTGTTCTTAATCGTGATCTTGTTCAGCTCACGATAGTCGATGCACATGCGCAACGTTCCATTCTTCTTCTTTACAAACAAAACCGGCGCTCCCCACGGAGAATGACTCTGCTGGATAAATCCTTTATCGAGCAGCTTTTGTAATTGCACTTGAAGCTCTATAAGCTCTGCAGGTGCCATGCGATAAGGCGCTTTTGATTTCGGAGCAGCTCCAGGTAGCAACTCGATTTCGAACGAAATTTCGCGTTCTGGTGGAAGTCCTGGCAAGTCCTTTGGAAAGATATCCACATATTCCTTAATAATGGGGACATCTTCTGGCGTTAACTCCATCTCCCGATCCTTGTCCACCATGTTAGCTAAGTACCCCTGACAGCCATTAGCTAACATCTTCCAAGCCTTCATTGCCGTGACCAGTCTGGTTACTGAGTTCCGAGACTGTCCATAAAAACTGAACTCCTCTTCATAGGGATTGAAAGCCACACAATGCTTCCAGCAGTCGATCTTGGCGTTGTATTTGCCCAAGAAGTCCATCCCTAAGATCACATCGAAATCCTGAAGCTTGATCGCGATGAGATCTACATACAATTCTCTACCACAAATAATTACGGAAATATTCCGTATCCAGAAATCGGACCATAAAATTTCTCCGGATGGCAGAGAAGTTTTGAAAGGCTGCTCTAATTTATCCACACCTCTTCCTAACTTCTGGGCGAACTCCAATGATATAAACGAGTGAGTGGCACCAGAATCAAACAAGGCAATAGCTTCATGAGTGGCGATAGAGATCTGACCTGTCACCACATGAGAAGTTCCTACTTCGGCATCTCCTCTCGTGTAAGCATAGATCCTGGCTTGGGGTTCAGGAGCCTCCAATCTGCCTTGCGCGATTGAGGGTCCTTCCAGTCTGGCTTGGACTGCGTGTAATTGACTAGGTGCATTTCGGCTTGGATGTGGAGGGTTCTGATTCTGGGGGTTCTGGGTGCAGTTCCTGACGTAGTGCCCCTCCTTGCCACATAAGTAGCAAGCATTCGTCCCCATTCTGCATACACCCTGGGTGCTTCTTCCCACATTTAGCACATGACGGGTAGTCAATGTTGTTACCCTCCCTTCCACGATTATTTCTCTTCTGCGGGAAGTTTCTCTGTTGTCCCTGGCCCGTGAAATTTCCTTTTCTCTTGTTCCTTCCAAACTACTTGGAACTCTGGGCAGGGCTACTGGTCTGGCCTTTCTGGTTTGTCTCAGCGTTCTGACGAGGCTGCATCTGCTTTACCACGGCCTTCTTCTCCTTTCTGGCTTTGAAAATCTGAGCCCTGGCTTCCTTGTCCCGGTTGATCCAATATTCAGCTCGTATCGCTCGACCCACACAGTCGGATACCAGGGTAGGTGGGCTACTGCCAGCGCTCACTTGTTTGGAGATGTCTGTGCGGAACATCTTCATCATTCTTCTGACTTTCTCTTTTTCAGTCGGAACCAGTTCCAAGCACAGACGAGCTAACTGTTCAAATTTCTTCACGGCCTCCATAACCGTCATCGATCCTTGTTGCAGACTGGAGAACTCATCTTGTTGAGCTACCAGTATTTCTGCATTGTAATACATGGCACGGAACTCGGTTACGAAATCCTGTCAACTCATGGCCATGATATCCCGACGCATTTGCACCGTCATCCACCAGTGCCGTGCATCTTTCTTTAAGGCAAACGAAGCACAGAGAACCTTTTCTTGTTCCGTGAGCTGCATGAAATCCAAGATGACTTGGATATCAATCAACCAGTTGTCGGCGGCTACGGGATCGGTTGGTCCTTCAAATTCAGGCGCCTTCATCCGCCTGAATCGGTCATAGAGTAGATCTTCCCGCACCGGCTGTACATTAACTTGTCCTCCAACTGGTGCCATAGGAAACTCAGCATTCCGGAGAATCTCTGGTTGGACCTCTGGGACTGGAGGTACTACTGGCGGTACCTGATGGACTGGAGGTGCTTGGTGAACTGGAGGTGGAACCTCGTTCACTTGGGGTCTCTGATTCATTAGGGCTATCTGTTCCCGTAATCTGTTTGTTTCTTGCTGCTGTTCGAGTAGCTGCCTTTGCAGATTTGCTACAATTATTGCAAAATCCGGCTCGGGCGGATTTACAGGCATTGTTCGGCGTGGGCGCACCATCCTATCAAATTATCAGAAAATATATTATCATACTGTTAATATCCTTTCTTTCATACATAATTTATCATACCATAACATAATATTTAACATCGCATACTTAACATAGCATTCATAATCATAACATCATACATATGCTTGTCATAGCGTTAATAATCACAACATATCAGTTTAACATAATTATCATTTCCGAACTTGTCTTTTTGTACATTTACAAAAAGTATTCATATTTACAATAACGTATGTACATATCTTCTCAGCGTACTATATATACAGGGTCAAAAATATGGGATGGAAGTGTCTAACACTTTACCATCATACACAAGTACAAGCCTATATCCAAAATAATAAGCTAGTACAAACAGTCTCAAGATACAAAAATATTTACATGATCAAGCGATCTAAACCTAATCTAACTCTACTACCGTAACAGCTGAAACATCGAAGTCAGCGTCCCCGTCATCATCCAGGATCTTCTCCGAATCCTCCTCGAAGTCATCTCCCTCATCGAGCCATCCTCCGAACCCTGGCTCATGTTCCGGCTCCTCTTCATCATCCTCGTCATCGCTGGGTATAACGATGATCGGAGGGTCCTCAGGAGCATCCATGTCCTCGTCCGCATCATGGTCATCGTCCTCGGCCTCGAACTCGGCCTCATGAGCAGGTATCTCCTGCACCGGGTCGGTGGGCATCGGGTCCTCTGGGTAGACTGGACCTGGCTCATACACCGGCTCTGGCTCGTACACCGGCTCTGACATCCCAACGTCGTCATCCGGTACCTCGGGCTCTACCATGTAAGCGTCGGCCTGCATAGCGTGGACAATGACCCTCCGCACCCAAAATGTACTCGACCATATGCGCCACTGTCATGTCCAGCGTAGGTATAGGAGTGTGTTGTCGAATCGGGGGAGGTAACCCGTTCCGCAGAATCACTAGGGCCTGCATCCCTGGGCTAGGTATATCCTGAGGAATATGAGGCAACATCGCCTCCTGAAACCTCCGGCAATATTGATCCATCGTCTCCTGAGGGTATGCATGCCAGTCTGCGACAAATATGTAATATCGCTCATGCTGCATGTCCCGATAAATCTCGGGGTCACGATACAGCTCGTCTACCCCCTCCTCCGGTACCGGTCCGTAGCGTGTGATCATAGCGGCACGAAAATGTGCCCAGGTGCGCTCTGGTAGAGTGCGCTCTGGTAGAGTCCCCTCTCCGATCGTCCTCCACCATAATCTCGCGTCAGCTATCAGACATCGACTAGCTAACGAGACCTGAAGATGAGCCTCTATGTGGCAGAGGTAGAAGATCATCTCCAAATCATAAAGCCAGACTGATAACGATACTGTCCGGAAAGTGCCGTCAAATAGCAGGGGCCGTGACTTGTAGAATGAAGCAACCGAGCATCGATCCTCCTCTACTTGTGCAGGGTCCATAACCGTGTATCTATCAATACATAATCGCATAGTAAAGATTAATATATGAAAATAAATTTTTAACTTACAATGATGGCGGCGATGGCAGGCTGACTGTGAAATTTTGATCGCAGGGAACCGCTCTGATACCAACTCTGTAACGACCCGTCTAACACAGGCCGCTACCATACATACATACATACATATCGTACTTAATTACTTAGCTTGAACATCGGAAATTTTTTTTTTTTTTTACAATGTACATGCATACGAAATATAAACGTAAGCATATCGGACATTAAATAAAGTTGTTCGGATGTAAAATAAAACTCATAATATAATTACATAATATTATCGAAACGCGTAGCGGTTTTGTTCCCACGTTTCACAGTCCGCCAGTCCACGCCCTCCATCTTGTATCAAGGGTTGCTGCTAGGCTGCTTACCTACAGCATAGACGTAAGACAGTGAGCTTTCGCTCAGCAAGTACAACTATTCTATACCGCAACTCAACAAAACATACCATACATGTCCTAACTAGCATACCATACCTAACATTACTTAACCATAACATGATATAACTTATCTTAACATATGCATAAGCCATTTATGCTTCATTATGCTTTCTTATTCATTCATAACTTACTTTCTTAACTTATCTTATCTTATCTTATGGGCCCCATAACGTAAGTGTTCGTACTGGGCGCGCAACTATGAATTGGTTGGGGCGGCCAGTCCATTTCCAACTCAATCCATAGTCCAACCCGACCTAACGCGGGTCGGTACGACACATGCAAGCTTGCTTGCCATCGTAACTTTTATTGTCTCTTACTTATTCTTATTATTGTTAATTGGTGAACATGTATCGTGATGTTTCACACTATTAATTATCAGCCTTATCTCATAAACTTATTATAACTTTTATCATAGCATATCTACATAATATGCATTCATAACATACATCTATAGCATTTCATAAATTCATAGCATTTTTCATGACATTTTTTAAACCCTAGCATACAATCATAACATTTAACTTTTTATAACATATAACATACCATAGCATTTTTCATAGCATTTCCTAACATATAACATATGACTTTTCATATCATTTAACATGTAACATTCTAGAACGCATAACATTTTACACACATACTTAGGCAAGTATACACAACAAAGCCTATACTGTAGGCGGAGTTGTACTTACCTTGTTTGGGTTGGCTGTGTCCGATGTCGAGTTGAATCCCGTTAGGACACTGCTGCGTACTAAATTCTGTGATCAATTAAAACTAAGGGTTAGAAATGTTGGTAATATAACCAACATTCTTATATAACCTTAGTTATATGCCCTTACTTAATTTTACGTTGTCCTAATTGGTTACATTGAGTAACCCTAGGGTTAAATCCACCCTAATCGGATTGTTTTTAACTTTAGGTTTCAAAATCCTATTTATATATATATATTTTTTTAAAACCTTATATAAAATTCTTTGTTAAATCTTTTGTTTAACTTTAAAAACTGGAAATCATAAAATAAGATTGGTAAAAATTCTTGACTATTGAAAACTGTCTTTGGAACAGCTTCACCATGCTAATTTATCAGTGCATGTGAAAATTTACCTATTTCTGTACTGTTTCTTAGAAATCCTGTACAGGAATTTCCTATTTCCTGTACAGTTTTTGAAATCCAATTCCATTTAAAAATCTAAAACCGATTTTAGAAAAGTTTTCTTCACAAAAGTTTTAGCTATTGAAAAATCTTACAACTTTTGTGTTTTGAGTAAAACCCAGTTTGAACGTTTACCTAGTCACATGCCCTATTGAACCAATCCTGGCCGTGTATGGGTCCTTGGCACGGTCAGGCTCGGGTTTTGATGCAAACCAAGATCATTGGAGCCTCATTTTGCAAATCTGTCCATGATATTCCATAGGAAAAACCCTAATCTACAACTTTCATGTTTTGAGTTTTTCCAAATTCGGCCTCTAAAGGTCTCAAAATCAGCTTTTCCCGAAACCGGCCAATTTCTACCCGAAATGGCAGTTTTCGGTTTTAAATTTGTTTTACGTCCTATTTTGCGCAATCTAACTCAACCGAACACGCGGGAGCCTAGAAAGTAGACATGCAGCGTACTTCTAACGGCCAATTTTCACCATGAAAATTCAAAATTAACATTATACATCAACATAAAAAATCATAGCCATACAACAACATTTAACATGCAAAATTGAAACCACCAAACCAAAAACCCTAACAAATCAAGCACATATTCTAAATTCCTAACTAAGGCAGCAAATTAAGGTGAGCTTATGCTCATTACAACCCATGCTTAAATACATTTAAATTTCTCCAAATGAAATTTAAATGGAAGCTTAGGTATTTAGGAGTTATACCTTACTTTGGCTCAAGAACTTGGCTTGGCCTTTCCTCCCTTTTTCCTCCTCCAACAGCCGGCCTTCTTAGGTCAATTGGCTCCTCAAAATTCCAGCCTTCCTTGCCCTCGAATCCTGTCACCAACTTGCTCAAAATTTCCGGCCACACAAGCTCCAAAACCCGGTCACCCCTTACCTTGATTCTTCCTTGTTCTTCCTCCCCTTCAACCGGCCTCTTGGCCAAATTTGGGCACCAAAATCCTTGGAGCTCTTGATTGATGCTCAAGGTAGAAAACCAAACACTCAAAACCCTAATCTCCCTTAGTTCTAAAATTTTTTATTTTTTCTTCCTCCTTAGTTCCCACAACCGGCCTTGGTTAGGGAAAATGGGTACAAATTTTTTTTACACTTTTTGGCTTGCTCTCCAACAAGAAACCGACCAACACACTATCTTTTTCCCTGATCTTGGCTTGAATTTCTTCCTTTCCCTCTCCCTCAAGTTTGGTTTTGGTGAGTAGAAAATTTGGCAAAGTTTGGTTTGAATTTTCTAATTAATTTTGATTTTAGGGTCACCTATTTATAGAGGTTTTGAACTTCTTGAAATTGCATCTTTAGTCCTTGGAGAAATCAGAAATTTCACATTGGGGGGGGGGGGGGGGGGGGGGGGGTGGGGGGGTGGGGAGCATGTGGCCGGCCATACATGGCTAGAAGCACCCAAATACTTTCCAAATTACATTTAATTAGCATAATGATGTCATAATCAAAAAGTGATGTGAGGTAAGCCACTTTAAGGCTTGTTTGTTACTTTTTCCTATTATACAGTCCCTTTTTAAGTTAACACAGGTATTTCCAATACTGGATTCACTTATACAAAGTATTAGTTTACTGAACTGCAGTCCAAAATTCATCTGTGTAAAAACGAACTGTATAAAAATTTTCTTATAACTTGAATCCACTTGGCCCAAGATATCCTAATTAATGTGCTTGATTTTCTATGATGGTTTTAAATTCTAAACATATCATTTTATTCATAAAAACGGCTTTATACAGTATAATTTCTATACTGTGGATTATTTACCGTACAGTCTTTTCTTTGAGTTTTTGGGGTCAATCTTCGGCTTTTTCGTCCACCATTGACTTTCTTGTCAACCGTTGACTTTCTTGCCAAGATTTGACTCCCATGGTCAACAGTTGATTTTTTGGTCAACCGTCAACGTTTTTGGTCAAACTTTGACCAACATAAAAATTTTGACAATTTTACTCCTTTTTACCTAAAAGGTCATTTGCTTGACTAAGCAATCATTTTCGAGTCTTATAAAGGCATAAAAACTCGCAAAACATAATAAAACCCTTAACCGGGCTTTTTTCATAAATACCTTCATGGTTCGTACAATTTCTTAAATCATAACAAATTGTAATGTTACAGAAAAACTTGGTATTACAATTTCTAGTAATGTAATACCCAACCTTTTTGTTATAAGGAATTATTGTGGATTAATAAGTTAATTTATCAAAATTTCTTATATAAATTAAAGTTTAGGTTGTAATTTTAACCTAAAGTTATGAAATTAATTTTTATGATGTACAATTATTAATTTTGTCACATAGTAGTTAGCTTAGATCACATATTCATTATTCAAAAAGATTTGAATAGTAAAAAGTGACCAATTGATGCATGTGCAGGAAAGTACTTGTCAAATCACCAAATTCAGTATTTCAACAGTTTAGCAGTATGGGAATTAGTAGTCTTGTAGTATTCTAAACATGATTTTTCTGCATATAAAAATGTAGTATCAAGAATTTGACATCAACTTTTTAGTCAGATGAAAATTATATTGTCGAACTTTTGTAGATAAAATTACATATTACCTTTTCAGTATAGGAAATTAGTCGATGAGTATTGATAAGATTTTTACTGAGTTACTTTATCAGTATAAAAACTTGGTGGGCAAGTTTTGTAATAGATCTAAATTATACTAATTAACTTTTTAGCAGTAGAGGATCTTGGGAGTTGTGCTAGTGGAAGATAAAAGAAAATACTATTAAGTTGAGTTAGTGTCCAAGAATTCATGGTTGATGATAATATCTAGAATTATCTTCAATTAATTTTTTTAGAAAAATAAGAATTTTTGATCCAATGGTTACAAATAGATAAGTATCAAGAGATCAATGGCTAAGAAAAAGCCTTTTTGGACAACGTTTTTAATCACCTTGATTAGAATTAATTGGCAAATTAACCCCAAAGTCATTAGCCAAGGACTATAAATAGGCATCCACCCTCCACCATTTCTTCACAACTCAAGAACCAATTCTCTCTCTCTAGAATTTCTCCCTCTAGAAATTCTTTCTCTAGAAGTTCTCCCAATTTAGTTCTAAGTTTTCTTAAGTTCTCTTAAGAAATTTTCTCTTGCTTTCTTGCATCTTCCTTCCTATTTTCCACTTCCCAAACACTTTTTAACTTTCTAGAATTAAAGGAATCCTTCAAGTCTCCTTCAAGAAGTTCTCTTAAAGGAAGTTCTAGTTCTATTCTCTAGCGGAAACTTCGATCATTGAGGTAGTTTTCCAACTGAAACTCTAATTGTTATTATTTTCATTTAAATTTCTATGGGTTAATATTTAAGTAGAAATGCTGTTGAAATTTAGAATTGGTGGGTTTGACAATGTAAAGATTATGGTTGTTGTTTTGTTATGTTTATGTTAGTGAGAAAAGTTTAGAAATTTCAGTAAGTTAGAAAACTGTTGAGAAGTTTAGAAAAAATTATGGAATATAAGTAATGGTGTATGTGTGTATAATAAGTTTTAAGGTTTCAAAATCGTGATTTTGGATTGATAAAATCAACGATCTAGTAAAATGGTCACAAACCGTTTTCAAAATGATGGATTTTGAATATTTGAGAAAACGGATATTTTATGGGCAAAATTAGATTTGTCGACGAACATGAAAGTTTTGGATTTTTCAAACACAAATATTTTTCCTGAAGAAAGTTTTGTCAAAATCTTACGATTTGAAAGTTGTGACTTTTTTAAAGTTAGTGTTAAAAAACAATTTAAATTTTTGAAACTAAAATTAAGATGATATTTTTAAGAATGTGTACATTTTAAAAATGTCGGTTTTCAAATGGTACAGTGTTAAATTGGTGATTTTAATACAAGTTAGAAAAATGGGTTAGATCTTTCTAATCCAATTTTTATGTAGTTGAATGAGAAATTATAAATTTTAATAAATTTTTGTGATTTTAGAGGCATTCTATACTTTAAAAGATTTGGAATTTCAAATTACAAAATGTCTAAATAGTGATTTTGACACAAGTTAGAGAAATGGAGTTAGAAACCCGATTTTTAAGTTAGGAAATATTCTACAGGTTTATGAAATTTATGGATTCTCAAAATAATAGAATAACAAAATTATTGTTTTCGTGCAAAGTTAAATGAGATTAAATTCTATTAAGTTAAATATAATTATTTTTGAGACTCAAAGTATATCATAACCTTATAACCATATTTAGTAGGAAATTACTTTGAGACTTCCTTTTTTCAAAAAGGAATTTAGATTAGTTTTAATCCAAGGGGGTATGAAGTTAATACTCGTCTCGGATCTATTTTTTAGGCAGTAAGATTTAGACCACCGAGTAGTTTGAAGTATGGAAAAGCCGTATGTACGATAAGAACAAACTTCGCCTACAGTATATAAATATTATTATTTTCAACTCATGTCTTAGGCACATACCATGTTAGGAATGTTTTGCCTGTGTTTGCATGATTGAGTATATGCTACGTTAAAGGATGTCATAATATGTTATGTTGTGCCACAATTATAGATATGCCACACTTTCATAGTATCCCATGATTTTTAATTTATGCCATGGATTATTATATTATGTCGTGTCATTGCATCATGACTAATAAGATCAAAATTAAGGAATGTAAGTCTTAGACCTCGTCTTTGATTAAAACTTTAAGTTAGAGTATGATTTAGGCATACTCAAATTCAGGTAAGGTAGAGAATACTTAGGGGAGCGAGTCAAGTCTCTCTAAGGAACTCGACAAAACAACCCTGTAACTTTGGGGAGAAGGGGTGTCTCCTCACACAGGGGGTCATAGTGACCAGGCCCAGGCGACTGTTTACCAAAAACACAGGTCTCTGCAAAGTCGTAAGACCATGTATGGGGGCTGACGCCTGCCCAGTGCCGGAAGGTCAAGGAAGTTGGTGACCTAATGATAGGGGAGCCGGCGACTGAAGCCCTGGTGAACGGCAGCCGTAACTATAACGGTCCTAAGGTAGCAAAATCCCTTGCTGGGTAAGTTCTGACCCGCACGAAAGGCTTAACGATCTAGGCACTGTCTCAGAGAGAGGCTCGGTGAAATAGACATGTCTGTGAAGATGCGAAGTGTAAGACTAATTTAAAATAAGTTAGGGTGTCGTACTAACCTTCCACGAGGGGAGGATCATGTCATGTTATGTTATGTTAGTTCTGGTTTAAAGTTCCAGATTTATTCACAGAATTGTTAGGGACCCTCGCAAACCCTAACTTTCTGAAGAATGTGCACACCCGGTACGGTACATAGGGGCTCACAAAAAAGAAAGATAATAAGTTTATAATAGAACATAAGACATCGATAATTGAATATAATTGGACAGCGTCTTAATTCCATAGTTGGATCAGGTATCCACACATGTCATTCATGTTTCTAAGCAATGCGAGATCTATGTTTGTACTTGCTGAGCGAAATCTTATTAGTTATATTTATACTGTAGGTAAGTAACTTGCAGCTTAGTACATTGTGGACAATATACGGATGACGATTGTAACGACCCGCCTAGTACAAGGCCGTTACCATACATACATACATACTGAACTTCTCGTACATGCTTACATACTTATGAAAAACAGCGGAATTTTTTTTTTTTTTATATGGCATAAAATATGCAACATATAAACGTATCTTATCAAGCATATTTAACATACATAAATACATAAGGAACAAAACGCGTAGCAGCTCGAACTCCCACAATTCACAGTTTGCCCCGCCATGCCCTTCCATCTTGCATCAACCATTGCTGATAGGTTGTTTACCTACAGCATAAACGTAAGACAGTGAGCTTTCGCTCAGCAAGTACAACTTCCTATACCGCGACATAAACAAACATTATCCCAATCTTATCTTAAAACCTTCTAGCATAATACATCGTAACATAACTTACTATAACATAACGTCATAACATAACCATCATAACATAGACTTCATAGCATAACATCATAGCATAAACTTATCTTAACATAACTTCATAGCATAACATCATAATGCATGGTCCATTTATGCTCGTATTATGCTTAATTCATTTTTCACTTACTTTCGTTACTTATCTTACTTATGGTCCCCTTACTTGAGTGTTCGTACCCGGCGCGCAACTATGGACTTACTCTTGCCACAGCTCAACCCGACCTCGGACGGGGGGCACGACACAGGCGACTTGCTCGCCATCTTACTTCTTTTCATTTGTCATGTCATACTTGCTCTTATTATTCTTATAAGATTTCGTGAACATGCTTCGTGTTCTCATACATACATGCTTCATGTCTTAATAATCATAACATAATGTACATCATGAACTTACCTTGACTTATCATACTTCATAACTTAGCATATAACATAGAATTATCATGGCATATAGCATGGCATACAATAACATAGTATAGCAATAACAACATAATATAGCAACCACAACATAGCATACAAATAGGCATACCCTCCTAGCATACATCTAACAATAACATACTTGGGCAAGTACCACAACAAAGCCTATGCTGTAGGCAGTAGTTGTACTTACCTCTCTTGCTATGTCCTGCGTAGTGCTGCTCCTTTTCTGAGTACAGCTGCAGGTTCCCTCCTGCTTGTTGAAGGACATAGATGAGGTTTTAATTAGTATTTGTGGAATGTTGGTGATCTAACGATCATGCTTATATAATCCTAGTTGTATGTCCGTGATACTAGATGTCTTACTGGGTTACAAATAGTAACCCTATTGTTTTAGAACAACCAAACATGGATTAATTCTTAAAAGGTTACATTGGATAACCTTAAGTGCCAAATCTTTATACATACCGTTAGGGTTAGGTTACCTTTCTAACCTTGGGCTTTATTCTTGTCCATAATTATTGGGTTACCTTAATTAACCCTATATCTTAGCCCAATTTATTAATCTTAGTATCCTTTAGGGTTATCTAGACTAACCCTTAAGGTTAACTGTGGTCAAACTCTTAGTCAACCAAAGTCAACTTTTGGTCAACTAAGGTCAACCCTATATGGGTCAAACTTGAGCTTTATACTTTGGCCCAGTAACTCAGGTATTATCCTTGATTACCGTCCGTAATCGGCTTGATTACAATTTTTATCTTAAAAACTCTATTTTCTTATCCTTTTGTCATTTTGAGATTTAACTTTAAATCCCTTTAATATTTTTGGTAAAAATTCCAATCTTTAAAAAAAATCTTTATAAAGGTCGTTTAAGACTGAGAACTGCCTTTGGAACAGTTTTAAGCAAAAATACAGTTTTCTTTTTCTTTTTGAAACTGTTTGTAAAACTTATGTGCAGGAATTTTCGGTTCCCTGCACACTCTTCATAAAACAATACCAGTTTAAAAATCCATTTAGAATTTGAAAAACTTGTCTTCATGAAAGTTGGAGCTCTCGAAAAATTGTAAAACTTTCATGTTTTACGAAAAATCCAGTTCTGCTTGTATTTGCGTCAGTTTTAGTTTGAAACTGGCTGATCCTGTAACTGGGGTCTGGGCAGACCAGCCACGGATTTTTGTAAAAACGAAGACCATTGGAGACTCATTTTTAAATTCTGCTCACGTAGTCTTCTAGGAAAAATCGCTCCGAGCAACTTTCGTGTTTTATGATTTACCCAATTCGTCCTCTAAATGCCTCTAATTCTTACTTTCCCGAAACTGACCAGTTTTGAATCCGAATTGGCAGTTTTGGTTGTTAAGTCCGTTTTACGTCCTATTTCGTGAAATCTACCTCGACCGATCACTTCGGGAGTCTATATGGCAAACACACAGCGTTTCTAACGTCCCACATGAACCCTAAAAATCGTCCAATTGAAACCATGCAAACCAAATTCAAAAGCCCTAAGCCTAGGTTTGCATTAACCCTAACTTTTTGCATACATCACATACAAGCATCAAACTTTGCTCCTTAAACTAGCATGCTTCAAGCACTGCCCTAGGGCAGATTTTTGGACCAAACTAGGGGACACACAACCCTAAGCATCAAGCATGAAGATCAATCACAAATAAGCACAAACAATGCAAGAATTCAAGCCATACACCCCTAGATCTACAAATCAAGCACATACAACCATACTAGGGCATAAAATGGGAATTGGACTTATGTCCTTACAACCAAATTGAATCACATTTTAACTTAAATTTGAACTCAAATAAGAGAGTTAGGGCTCTAGATTTTTACCTTAGACCAAAGTCAAGTTTGGTCACAAAATCTCTTCCTCCACCTAGCCCTCCTTGGCTCACGGCCACACACCCTAAAAGACCTAAAAAAATTCTAAACTTTTCTTGGCTTTGTCCTAGCTCAAACCCGAACTCTTATGAACAAAAGCCCCAAGAAAATTTCTGATTTTCTCACCCCTTTCTCTTCTCCCAATTTCGGGATTTTCAAGAGAGAATTTTGCAAGAATTTCCCCACATTTCTTGAATAAATGAATAGGTACAAGGGGGTATTTATAGAGGTTGGAGAACTTTGCTTAATTATACAAAAACCCCATGAAAACTAACAATTACACAAGGGGAGAGTGAGGTGGCCGGCCATATGCTTGGTGAACAAGCTAAAATTTTTCTTTCCAAGCTAGAAAAAATAAATTATGATGTCATAATTAAAGGATAAGGTGATGTCATTCACCTTAGGCCTTGTTTGGCTATTTTCTCCAATAACCAGTCCATTTTTAAGCTACACAGATATTTTCAATACTGTGTTTACTTATACACAGTATTTTTATACTGTATTGCAGTCCAAAATTTATCTGTGTAAAAATGGACAGTATAAAATTCTTCTTATTTTTCCGAGCCCTTTTTGTCTTTAATCCTCACTAGGTGTGCTTGATTTTCTAAGGTGGTTTTTAAAGCCTATACATGCTAACTCAATCGTAAAGACGATTTCCGCAGTATCTTTACCATACTGCATTTCATAATTACTGCAAAGTCAACCCTTTGACCATTTTTGGTCAAACTTTGACTTTCTTTGAATCTTGTACTTTTTCGTTCTTTGACTCAAAAGGTCCGTTGCTAATCTAAGCAATCCATTTTGAGTTTTTATTGAACCATAAAAACTCATAAAATGTAAGAAAACTCTTAACCGAACTTTTTCAAAAATACCTCCATAGTATACATTCAATTCCTTTGAAGGAAATAATGATATCGGAAAAATCCAGGTATTACAACGATGATGAGCAAGCGAAGGAGCTATGGAAACCACTACGCAATTTATTCTGCAAAAGCTATTTTGAAAATCATTATTTATATTTTGAGATTAAATACAAGTTTATGACATGTAAGGTCATATGAAAAATTATTTTCTTAACGTATGACAAGTATCTGACAAATGTTTTATGATAAATTATAAAACAATTATTATGAGATTTTAAGTACCGACTATAGTAATTATAACTAAAGATTTAGTTCAAGCTGTAATGTAACAGCCTACGTAAATGGGTCGTTGCAACTAAATCCAAATGTTTACTATTTCAATCCAATATTTACTATGTAAATCCAAATATTTACATTGTTTCTAAAATATTAGTATATTTAGTAAATCTAATATTTACTTTAATTTCAGATTTTTTATTTACAAGATAAAAATAATATTTTTTGTAAATTCAATTAGTTACCAATTTTTCAGTGAAAATTAAATTTACAAGCTTCCACACAAAAACATGTAATAACAAAAAAGCCCCAAAATCCTACACAATGCCAAAAACCTATCCCAGACCCAGCCCCACGGCTCACCCTCGTCGCCCCGTCGCCCACCCTTGCAGCCCACTGGGGCAAATCGACAACGGAGTCTCCACCCCCGGTGAAGAACCTAAGGGAAAAAAAAAAACCCAACCACATATCGCGACAAAAAGCCAACGAAGACAACAAAAACCACCATTTCTGCATGTCGCCGGTTACCGGAGAGAGAGAATGCCGTGGTCGCCATCTCGGCATCTTCGCAGCTCGCGCCGGATGTGTTATAATTGATTTCATGTAGAACTACGACACTGTTGTTGGCGATGTAACGATCACATCCAATAGATCCTTGTATGTTGATTTTACGTTACCCTTTTCCGACCTTGGTGTTGGAATGTTGGTCAGACGCGGAAACAAAAACATGTGGTTTTTCTTGAAACCTCTTTACACAAATCTGTGGCTAAAAACCGGTGGCTTCTTTCTATTAATAGGTTTTGTTGTATGGGTCATTGAGCATCCCACAATGAAAGGAATTCAAGGCTCGATATCGAAGCAGCTGGGGACAACGCTTTGGTTCTCTTTGTCAACAATTGTTTTTGCTCATAGTAAACTCTCAGTCTCGCCTTTCTTAGGATAATGCAACAAAGTTTGGTGGTAGCAGTCCGAGCTCGTGCTCATATGATATGCTTCAGATATTAAATTTTGAATTTACAACGGCTTAAAATTCTTCTTTTTCTCGTAATGCAATCCTCTTTTACGAATGAAGGTTCTTTTGTTCTTAATTTTTATCGTAAGAAACACATGATATATTAATCAAACCATTGTAAAGCATAAAGTATGTAGACTTGCATACAAGCAAACATATGATAATATACAGGCATATATGTGCATTTATAATTTTTCGTGTTAAAAGGAATGAGAAAGAAATTTAACAATTTTTTTTTTTGGGGTCTGTTGCAGAGGTCAAGACATTAAGCAATTTGTCAAAGTTCGTGGTGATTGTATGGGTGTTTGTGGTGCTTATACTCACATCAAGCTACACTGCAACATTGGCGTCGATGATGACTATTCAAAGGATTCAACTAAATGGAGAGGGGAATTTAGGATACCACACTTTCTTTGTCTATCAAGGTCAAATTAACAACTTAAATTTCAAAGGACTCAGGCCACTAAATACAATTAAAGAGTTTGCTGAAGCTTTGTCAAAAGGAAGCAAGCATGGTGGTGTTTCTGCTATCATTGATGAGATTCCATACATCAAGGCATTCCTTTCTAGATATGGCTTAGATGATTATTCAATGATTAAGTATGTGGCTAGCACCAATGGTTTTGGCTTCGTAAGTCCCTTTACCCTATGAAAACCTAATATTCCAATTTTTTGCACACATGCACACACAAACATATTTATTGATATATAGAAATTCCATGTCTCTCGATATATAAATATAGAAAAGATTAGGCATAAAATTAAACTTCATACATTGAAACCATAGGGCAAGTATGAATCAAAACTATGACAAACGCCCGCACATCTAATTTTATGCACAAGAAATAAAAAATTATTGCTGATCTAAGTAAATTTCCATGAATCAAAACTGAAAACTTATTACATTCAAATTGAAAAAAATAAAAAATAAAAAAGAAGAACTACGGTAGTAGAAACTAGGGAAATAGGGGCTACAAGTCCCAACTTTTGAACTTGTGACACTAGGATCTCTTTTTTGAGAATCCTGGCATCCGTGTCCTTAAACATGCAACTTCTTGGCATCCATATGTCCCTCTATTTGTTCTGCCACAAACACCACGGTGTAAGGTACATATGTTTTATCCCTTTCACTAACATTATGCCCAAAAAATAAGAAATAAAACATATAAATCTATAAAAAAATTCAAAAATTACACAAATACTTTCCCCGCAAAAAAAAAAATAAAAATAAAAATAAAAATAAAATAATAAAAAATTACACAAATATTTTGGAAAAGAAAACACATGATTCAAAAACTCAAATTCCATGGGTCTCCGATCATGCCATTGCAATGGTCACCCTATTACCCAGATTTTTTTTTTATTTTCAGAGAACTTGCGTCTTTCAGTAGTTATTTCCTTTGAACTTGTCTCTCAAAAATTTGTAAAAGCTCTATCTGATCAATGTCATATTTCCCCTGTGAGCAATCTCAGTGTCTATACCATTGTAAATCTCAAAGCAATAATCTTTTCTTTCTTTTTGGGATTCAACATCTTATATGTTTGCAAGGATCCAACTAGTTGTCAACTTGGCATGAAATCTTTTAGGGAGACATCGTAGAATTTTCTAAATAATCTTGGCATTCGTGTACTCTTTACCTAGAAGGAAGGAAAAAAAAAAAAAAAAAAAAGACAGAATTAACAACGTCTTATAATTTGAATAAAAATCAGCAAAAGCTTCTTTTTCATACGTATCAATATTGTCAGATTATGTGACAAGTAATTGAAGTTTAGATCTTTTCACACTAGATTATCCTTTATATGTCACTTCTAGTTTCTTCTAAGCTACTTATACTTCTACACAAATAGAAATCGTTTTAAATAGGTTTCGAATAAACAATACATCTTGATTGGTTATTAGTTCGGCCACGGCCACACCAAATAAGAACTAGAGCATACATCAAACTTGAACATTGAGCAAGAAATCTTAGACATTAAAGAGGACTATTAAGCAAGAAATGTTGGACATTAAATATTAGTATCAAACCTGAACTTCATGAGTATTAAAGCCCGAAGGACATGCATCGGATTGGATAACTTATTTAACGTTTTTTTTTTTTCTCTCTCAGGCTTTCCGTAAAGGTTCACCTTTAGTCAAAGACATGTCGATTGCAATCATGAAACTAAGGGAAACAGGAGAGTTGGAGAATTTGGAAGGGAGATGGTTTAATAGTAAATCGTCTCTTACATCTGACATGTCTTCCAATGATCCGAATGTTCTTAATCTTGAAACATTTCGGGGCTTATTCATCATAAGCAGTATCACTTCCACCTTGACGCTTTTCTTATTCTTTCTTTTCTACCTTAGAGAAAAGCGAGATGTTGTGAAGAACTATTTATTGGTTCGATTCAGATGTTTATTGTTGAGTTTTGTGACAACGTACTACTCAAACAGTAACATGGTACAAAACATAATAGATCATAATGAAGAAATGAATAACATGTAGTACCCAATAACATTGTCTTAAGCTTTTATTTCAGTCAAGTTGTGACGCTTTTTCTTGGCTAAACGTGAATTTCTTATGGATTAAGTCATTGAAACACTTCTTACTGATAGTTATAGTAATATGGATGAGCACAAAGCAGTTTATTAAAGTTACAACTTGATAAATCAAACTTCATAAGAGTTACAAAGGTCTTGTTTCCAACTTCACTTGTTTATTGTTGGGAAAAATCCCCCCAAGAAAGCACAAATGTGAGATCAAAAGCTTATATACAAGAAAGCATGAGTTACTTAAAGTAAATTATTCAAATGAAAATTGATAATTTATCATAGTTAATCATTGATTTACCATAATTTATCATTGATTAACCGGAAAATTGTTGATTATGTGATGATTAATAAATGATTGACTACGAAAATCTACTTGGTCAATGATTGTCTATGGCAACCCAAATTAACTATATTGTATAGTTGATCACTGATTTATTATTAAACAAATTGATTAGCCATTTTAGGAAAAAAAAAAAAGGGACTTTTTTAATTTTTAAAAATTTTGGTCATTTATTAGAAAATTAAAAAAAAAAAAAAAGGTTTCATTTAGCTATCAATCTCTATTTTATTTACTTTTTACTATAAAAAATCCCTATTAATTAGTTAGTGAACCATCATTATTGAAAAATGTAATTATTTAAATCAAAACTATAAGTAAAATTTAAATAAATAAAAAAAATAGCATGAGAAGGTCGTTTAGTAAAATGACTAATTACTTTCTTCAATTTGTTAAACAATCTTTCAAAAGTCATTATTATCAAAACGACTAATAGTTTATAACTAAATTCTGGGAATGGTTGTGGAGACTATTTAGTGTCAAAACGGTTGCTAGTAATATGATTTGTACCTAATGATCAACATTTAGCAATAACTTTTATTTTGTCACTGAAAAAATTGTATTAGGTACGTACATATGTATGTCGTAGCTAAATTAGAAGTCGTTATATAGCTGGGTGAACAGCGTGTTCACCACTGAAATTTTGGCACGACTTAAGGTGCTTCCTATGATTATGACATGTCATGACCTTCCCATATTAACTTTTTTTATTTGTTTTTCAAAACAAAATTCGTGGGTAACATAATAAAACAACTTAGACACAATTTTTAATTATAGACGTTAACAGATATTTAAAGAACGAAAAAAATCGTCTCAACTAATAAATTGACGAAGTACACGTAGCTAATTTTTATGTCCACTATTTTTCCTAGCAACTCATAACAATTTGTTGAACCTGTCTCGCAGTATTAATTGACCGATGGGGTGTAACGACCCGCCTAGCACAGGCCGTTACCATACATACATACGTATATTTTATACTTACTTATTTGACATAAACAGCAGAATATATATATATATATTTTTATAATGTAACATACCCACAATGACGTATGTGAGATATAACAAATATTAACTAAAGTCGTTCGGCATAACTTAACTTAATAAACATAAATAATATATAAAAATTACAAAACGCGTAGCGGCTCTAGAATTCCCACGGTTCACAGTCCGCCAAGCCTCGCTCTTCCATCTTGTATCAACAATTGCTAGTAGGTTGCTTACCTACAACATAGACGTAAGACAGTGAGCTTTCGCTCAGCAAGTACAACTATCCTATACCGCGACACAACACAATATGACATGCATACATAGCATAACTAAATCATTGCATAACATCATATAGCTTAACATACATAACATAACGTAACTTATCCTACAATGCATGAGCCACTTATGCTTTCTTATCATTCATAACTTGCTTTCTTAGCTTATCTTAACATATGGGCCCCATAAGTGTCCGTACCGGGCGCGCAACTATGAATTGGTTGGGGCGGCCAGTCCAATTCCAACTCAATCCATAGTCCAACCCGACCTAACGCGGGTCGGTACGACACAGGCAACTTGCTTGCCATCATAACATTCTTTATCTTGTATTTGATCTCATTCTTTGTTAAGTAGTGAACATGCTTCGTGATGTTTCACATAATTAAATTATAGCATATCTTAACCTTAACATGTTTCTAACATTATTTATAACATACTTCATAGTATTTTACCTTTCATAACATATTTCATGACATTTCATAATTCATAGCACTTAACATTTCATACTTAGGCAAGTATACACAACAAAGCCTATGCTGTAGGCGGAGTTGTACTTACTTTGTTTGTGATTGATGTGTCCACTGTCTAGCTTGAGTTCGTCGGGACACCGTCGTATATTATATTCTGAGATTGAACAAAAGTAAGGGTTAGATATGTTGGCAGTATAACCAACATTCTTATATAACCTTAGTTATATTCCCTTACTTAATTTTACGTTATCCTACTTGGTTACATTGAGTAACCCTAGGATTTAAATCTATTCTAATCGGATTATTTTATTTTGATTTAACTTTAAATTTTCAAAATTCATTTTTGTTTTCTTTTTAGAAAACCTTATGTTTTGGTACAAAACCCTTTATTTTACTTGAAAATTGAAAATCATAAAATAAATTTCATAAAAATTATTGACTATTGGAAACTGTCTTTGGAACAGTCTCACAATGCCATTTTATCAGTTCATATAAAATTTTTTCCTCTTTCTGTACTGTTTTGGGAAATTCTGTACAGGAATTCCCTATTTCCTGTATAGTTTTTGAAATCCCATTCCATTTAAAAATCTAAATAGATTTTAGAAAAGTTTTCTTCACAAAAGTTTTAGCTATCAAAAAACCCCATAACTTTCATGTTTTGAGGAAAACCCAGTTTCGCTTGTATCCTTGTCAGTTTTCATTTGAAACTGACTGGTCGTGTATGAAGTCTGGGCACATTAGTCTCGGGTTTTCATGAAAAAGGAGGCCATTGGAGCCTCATTTTGGAAAACTGTCCATGTTTCCCCTTAGGAAAAACGGTGTTCTACAACTTTCATGTTTTGAGTTTTGTCCAATTCGGCCTCTAAATGCCTTAAAATCGGTTTACCGTAAAACTGGTCAGGATCCACCCGAACCTGGCAGTTTTTCGGTTTAGAGTTCGTTTTACGTCCTAGACGTGGAACCTAGCTCAACCAGCCACCGCAGGAGCTCTAATACACACATGTAGTGGTTTCTAACGTTCCGTTACCATCATACCAATCAATATTAAAATCATACAACCAATCATAAAACCCTAATCAATAATACAAGCACCTAGCATGCACATTCATCAACCACCAACCAAAACCCTAATCTATCAAGCACATAACCTATAATTCTCAACTAGGGCAGAAAATAAAGTGAGCTTATGCTCTTACAAACCTTGCTTAAAAAATACATTTAAATTTCTCAAATGAAATTTAAATGAAAAGCTTAGAGGTTTAGGGGGTTTTACCTCACTTTTGGGTCCAAATTTGGCTTGCTTTTCTTCTCCTTTTTCCTCCTTTCACAGCCGGCCTTCCAAGGTCAGTTGGTTCCCAAAATGTCCAGCTTTTCTTGCCCAAATTTCAGGTCACCACAGCTGCTCAACTCCGGCACCCCTTGGCTCCAAAAACCCGACCTCCCTAGCTTGTTCCTCCCTTGCTTTCTTCCTTACCATAACCGGCCCCTTGGCCAAGATTGGGCACCAAAATTTCTTGGGTCCTTGGGTGGTATCCTAGATGGAATTTCAAGCTTTCAAAACCCTAAATCCCCTCTTGGATTCACTTTTTTTTCTCTTGCCTTGCCCTTGCTCCCACAACCGGCCACTAAGCCTAACAATGGGTTCCAAAAATTTTTCAACTTTTTTGCTTGTTTCTCCTTCACAAAAACCGACCCACTCAATTTCTTTTTCCTTGATCTTAGCTTAAAATTCTTCCTTTCCTTCTCTCTCTCAAATTCGGTTTTGCTCAAAAAAAATGACAAGAGTTTAGCTAGCTTTTTCCAATTTTTTTTTGAATTATGACAACCCCTATTTATAGAGGTTGGAGACTCTTTGAAATTGCAACATTTGGTCCCCAAAATTTTTGGAAATCAGCCTTTCCCCCCCACAGCTGGCCGGCCACCTTGTTCTAGAAGCAACCACAATTCTTTCCAATTTTTCATAAATAGGAAAATGATGTCAATTATCCAATTTAGGTGAGGTAAGCCTACTTTATGGCTTGTTTGCCACTTTTTTCCATTAAACAGTCCATTTTTAAGTTAACGCAGGTATTTCCAATACTGGATTCACTTATACACAGTATTGGTATTTTGAACTGCAGTCCAAAATTCATCTGTGTAAAACCGAACTGTATAAAAATTTTCTTATAACTTTGAACCACTTGGCCCAAGTTATTCTAATTATTGTGCTTGATTTTCTATGGTGGTTTTTAATCCTAAACTTATCGTTTTAATCATAAAAACGGCTTTATGCAGTACAATTCTTTACTGCGAATTATTAAATCGTACAGCCTTTTTCTTTAACTTTTTGGGTCAATCTTTGGCTTTCTCGTCAGCCATTGACTTTCTTGTCAACCGCTGACTTTCCCGCCAAACTTTGACTCCCGTGGTCAACAGTTGACTTTTTGGTCAACCGTCGGCGTTTTTCGGTCAAACTTTGACCAACATAGATTTTTTTTTTTGGCGATTTTGCTCCTTTTTTCCCAAAAGGTCATTTGCTTGACTCAACAATTATTTTCGAGTCTTATAAAATCATAAAACTCACAAAACGTAATAAAAACCCTTAACCGGTTTTTTCATGTATATCTTCATAATCGTACAATTTCTTAGAACAGAAGAGATCGTATTATTGCAGAAAAACTTGGTATTACATGGGGAAACCCTCGGGAGTTCGTTTTACATGAGAAGACTTGGAACTCCAAAGTCTTTTTAATCCTTGACGTAATTAACCTATTGGAAAAATTCAAAGAAGCAAATACAAAATTTCTTCCGAAGCAATCTGGCTGAATCTAGGAATGTTCGGTGAAGATTGAGTTGAAAATGTGTGTTTAGGGAGAAACTTTTGAAAAAAATTCTATAATATAGAAAATAATGCAAAAATTTAAAATGTGATTGGAAAAAAAATACAAAATAAATCTTATCTTGTTCCTCTCATCGTTACAAGCATTTTGACATAAATATCATATTTTTCTGATTTGAAATGAAAAAGTTAAGGACTTTTAAAGTTTGAGTTTTTTTAAAATAGAAAAGAGAGAATATTTGATATAGAGTTGAGATTTTAAAATCCAGATTGTATTTTACCATCTTCAGATGACACCCCAAATGAGCCCTAAATATTGGTCCCTCAAGCACCCCTCAACTTTTTCTTTTTCTTTTTCTTTTTTTCCTTTTGGCCTTTATTTTTTTTAATCCATATTTACATGTAGCTCATTTTCTCTAGAAGATTAATAAATAATAAACTTAATCTAAAGGTTAACTACAATCTCTACTTGAGAACTTAAGAGCATGATCAAATATGTTTTTTTTTTTTTTTTTGGTGCAGTTTTTGGGTAAATATAGCACAAATACTAAAAGGATAGAGGAGAGACGGAGTTTATTTATTTTTAAATTGTAAGATTGAACAAGATACAAGTTAGATTTTTTACAAAAAAATAATAATAAAAATAAAAATAAATCATTAATTTATCAATTTCAATCGTCAAGACCAGTGTAATTTATTTATTTTATTCACAATCTATTATAATTAGTCCCTCTCAAAAAAAAAAAAAAAAAAAAAAAGAAAAACCCCTCACTGACGATCTTCAACTTGCCCTTTCTAGTAGGTAATTTTCAGAAGAAACAAATATATTAACAAGAACTTGGTATTTCCAAATCCTTCTCGTAGGTCAATATATATAATTTTTCTACCACGCCGCCCCGAATGATACTTTTTTCATCACCAAGACCAATAACAATAATCAAGTATAGTAATGAAAAGGACTTTATAATTAACTTTCATATTTAGTTTTTGCACTTTCTACTTGTTACGAACAAATTTATTAATTGTTTTTGAAAAAAAAAAAGTTCTTTTATTTCTTTTCTGTTCTTTTGACAATGATGGTCGTGCTTGTTTTTTTGATTTTTTCTAGTCTTTATTGGGAACTTTGACTGTAACATAACAGCATAGACCTACATATTACAACAAACACCATATTTGCATATTACTTTCATACATATGAAGATCACAAAGAAAAAGCAAATCATGCTCATTGCATTTCTGATCATCTATGGCCTTCTCGCCGATCACTCGTTTGCTGAAATTGAAAGAAGCCAATCCGGTAATCAAAGAATTGAGACGGATGATCATCAAATCCATGTGGGGGTGATTCTCGACATGGGATCGAGAGAGGGGAAGATAATTAGCAGCTGCATCCACACAGCAATATCAGACTTCTATGGTCAGCATAAGAACTTCGGCACAAGAATAGTCCTCCATACCTGGAATTCCGTAGGAGAACCTGTCAATGCCCTAACCCTTGGTAAATTTCTGAAATCTCAAATGACATATTATATACGACAATTACGATGGTTATTTTTTTTCTCAAACACATTTCAAGTTTTTTTTTTTTTTTTTTTTTTTTTTTTTGCACTTTTTAATTCTAATAGTTCAAACACCTCACTAAAAGTACATTCAATTGAATTCAATTCCAAAAAAAAAAAAAAAAAAAAAAAAAAAAAAAAAAGAACTCAAAACCGTACACCAAATGCATGCTCATTTATTATATATTTAACTAGTGTTTGTTGAAATGTATGAGAGATGGTCAATTTAAAGTTTTTGCAGAGAATTATATGGATAAGTGGGATATACAATAAATGAAATCTATGCAAAAGCTATGGTAAGTGGGATGAGACATGTCTCTGTTCAATATGATAAGAAGTCAGGCATAGTCAATTTAAAGATGGTGATTTCATCTTAAGCATGATTCCTTTGATTTCATCTTTATAGTGAACAGAGATGGTCATTTATTGTATATTTAGTGTTTGTTAATATTTGTTATCACTACTAGCGTGGGAACATATTATATTTTTCTGGCTGGGATTCAATGATTGTTTATTTTTCTATTGGGAAATCTAAAGAAAAAAATTTCAAAATAAATTAAGAAATCTAAATAAAAAAATTATTTTTCATTATAAAAAAGAAATCTAAAATTCTTTTGTGACAACATCGCGTACAACAAATGACTTGAAATTCAATTAGTAAAACAAAGCTATTATGGGGGGGAAAAAAATCTTCCTTAACAACAACTTTAAAGCAAGAAGGAACACTCAAAATCAAGGACTGTCTTCCTGCATTTTAAAAAAATATATGTATGTATAATCGAATCATATAAACAAACCTAGCAAGAAAAAATAAATTAAAAGAAGAATCATATAAATAAAAACCTCAAAAAATCATTTTCAAATACAAAAAGAAAAGAAAAAAAAAAACAACATAATACTAATGAATCAAAAATTAAAAATGCATACTTTAATAGTTGTTAGCATTTTAAGTGATTTACTTTCTTTTATTTTTACTTCACTTCAATCCTCCATTGAAGTTTTTTATGTAGTAATAAAAAAAATTTAAGGAAAAAAATTGATGAAAAAAAATTTTGAGTTTATAAAATAAAATTAACATTAATTAAATTTGTTGGGATTTTTTCTTTAAAAAATATTATTTCCATTTATAGTTAATGTGTTGTATATTTTTTTAATCAATTTTTATATTTATAGGTATGTGTGGGTATAAAGCATTGTTATTGGATTTTAAGGTAATTTTATTGTAGGATAAAACTATGAGGTGTATGGCATGAGGTCATTCTATGGATGGGAATGGGAACTTGAAAGATTCTCATGGTTGGTACAAGTATTGGTCTTTTTTTTAAACCAATGAAAGTGAAGCCAATGGATTTCATTTTACTAGACTTTGGGATAACCATAAACCTATTCATAAAGGTATTATTCATATCCCTAAGAATCTAAATATTACGATTAAAAGCATCAAACCCTAACTCTTACTCACATCTTCCAAGCCACATACCCAGTAGGTCTGTTCTTCCTCCATCATCGCCGGAGTTCCTTCAACTGCATCGCCCGGAGTTCCGCCCACTATGCGATTGCCGGATCCATCCACATGCTGCCGCCGCCGCTACTGTTGCCGTCGGATTTCCGCTATTGCTGTCATTCATCTCTTTGGTAAGATTTTTGTTAATTTCAACAAACACTCATTGAATCCCAATCCAAAAAGAAACAACCCCGCCAGAAAAATATAACATGTTCCCACGCTAGTAGTGATAACAAATATTAACAAACACTAAATATACAATAAATGACCATCTCTGTTCACTATAAAGATGAAATGATCAAAGGAATCATGCTTAAGATGAAATCACCATCTTTAAATTGACTATGCCTGACTTCATATCATAGTGAACAGACACATGTCTCATCCCACTTACCATAGCTTTGCATAGATTTCGTTTATTGTATATCCCACTTATCCATATAATTCTCTGCAAAAACTTTAAATTGACCATCTCTCATACATTTCAACAAACACTAAATATACAATTAATGAGCATGCATTTGATGTACGGGTTTGATTAAGTTTTTTTTTTTTTGTTGGAATTAAATTAAATTGAATGTAATTTTAGTGAGGCGTTTTGTGACGCCCTGACTTCCCAAGCCAGGTCGACACCATACATACTTGTTCTTTACTTGAAAATTTAAGAAATTTTTTTTTTTTTTAAAACATATTCACATAAGTGATCTTGTAAAGAAAAACTTGTCATGCATACATACCATTCTGAAAGTATAATCTCAAGTCTTCAAACTTCATACATACTACATAACATAATATACTTTTGAAATATATATATTTTAACTCAAAAGCGGTTGCGGAAAATTTTGCGTAGTGGTATCCCACACCGCCCTTCACCCGTCGCATCGTCCGCATAGCCCACCACTTAAGCTGTAGGCTTCTTGCCTACAGTATGGAATATAAGAGTGAGCTTTCGCCCAGCAAGTATAAACATAATCTCACAAAATATTTCAAACATTTTAGAAACATGCCAATCATCATGTAACTTATGCATAAACCATTTATGATTGATTGAATGTCTTATACTTCATTATAGACTCAATCTTTAACATATTATCTTGTCTCAATCTGTGGGCCCATAGTGTCCGTACCAAAAGCGCGCAGCCTAAAGACAAAGCTAGGGTTTGCAAGGTCCTAACAGTTCTGGGAATTATAACTTGACCCTTCACGATCACGAAAGGTAAATGTCACAACTGAAACATGTAGCCTCCACGATCACGGGAGGTTGGTACGACACCTTACTTGATTTATCTTACCATGTGATTTAACATTAGTGAACATGACTCATGATGTCACTATATCATATCATACTTAACACTTGCCATAACATAGCATTCTTGAAAACATGGCATTTTTTAAAACCATGACATTTTTGTAAACGTGGCATTTTTGAAACCATGAAATTTTTAAAAACATGGCATAACATGTCATAGCATATCTTACATATCATCGCATGACATCACCTATCATAATATAACATAGCATGTATACTTGAAAATATAGTATAAATAGCATAGCTTAACATAACATATTTGAAAATAGTATTTACTATTCTCATACTGTAGGTGAGGTTTGATACTTGCCTGATATGCTATGTTCCAAATTTTGTTGCGTTAACTCAGATCGCAACTGCAGGTTACTTCCTGCTACATACAAAAAACATAGGATAAGGATCCTATAAAAATGTTGGTAACCTTTCCAACATTCTAGTTATATGTCCCCCACACATGTCTTGATCATTTACTAAGTTACTAATCGTAACCCTAGAGTTTGTGGTTAGCCAAACTCGATCCCTTGGGTATTAAACCCATGTATATATGAATATTATCAGGTTACTATCCCTATTATCGGTCTAAGCTTTAGTAACTTAGGTATCCTTCCCGGTTACTATCCGTCAACCTCTTGTTACTATACTTTGGCTTTTAAAATCCAAATTTGGAAAATTTGACAACAATCTTTTGTTTAACTTGAAAATTCGTGGTTTTCAAAGCGTGACTTTATAAAAATCATTAAAGGCTGAAAACTGCCTTTGGAACAGTTTTTATAGTCAAAACATGGGTGTTGGTGCAAAAATACAGTTTTTCTGCATTGTTTCAGAAAATCCTGTGCAGGAATTTCTTGCTCTATGCACAGTTTTTATAGTTCAGGTTGTATTTAAAAATCCAGATTGAATTTGAAAAACTTGTCTTCACGAAAGTTCTTGCTCTTGAAAAATTCTAAAACTTTTGTGTTTTAAGAAAAATCCAGTTCTGCTTGGATTCTTGTCAGTTTTAATTTGAAACTTACTGGACGTGTAGACTAGGTCTGGGCAGATCAGCCTCGGATTTTCGTAAAAACGGAGGCCATTGGAGCCTCATTTTGCAAATCCTTTCGTGAAGTGCCGCTAGGAAAAACTATTCCGAGCAACTTTCATGTTTTAAGTTTTTCCAAATTCGGCCTCTAAAGGCCTCAAAATCGGCTTGCCGTAAAACTGGTCAGGATCCACCGGAACCTGACAGTTTTTCGGTTTAGAGTTCGTTTTACGTCCTAGACGTGGAATCTAGCTCAACCAACCACCGCGGGAGCTCTAATACACACATGCAGCGGTTTTCTAGCATAAATTTTCTTTAATCACAATTTCTAACATCACCATGCAAACCTAATTGATATTGGATCAACTAAGTTGCATGATTTTGGTTGCACAAAACCTAGCAAGCATACTAATTAAATTCTAGCAACCTAGCACAAAATTATCATTCACCAACACTAGGGCAGATTGGGGACATATAATAAACTAGTATTTAGCATGCAAATTAAGAAAATTAAAGCAAGCATGCACATAAAAATCAAACCACCCCTAATTCTAGATCAAGCACAACCCTAGATTCCTAACTTTGGGCACAAAATAAATTGAGCTTATGCTCTTATAATTTCAACTTGAAATACATGTAAATTTCAAATTGAATGCTTAATTGAAAGAGATTAAGGTCTAGAATGGTTTACCTTGATTTATTGAAGAAATTGAGGCTAGGGTTTGGTCACAAAAAGTTTCCTCCTAGGACACCACCCAAGGCCGGTTTTGTTGCACCAATTGGCACCAAAATTGGCTGATTCTTGGTGGCTGCTTACACCTAAACTAAGCACTCTTAAATCCAAATTTTCTCACTCACTCACCCCCCCTTGGAAGCCGGCTGTTGGCCCCAAAATTGGGCACAAAAACTGCCAAAATTTTTGCTTGAACTTGCTAGGGGAAACCGAAGACTACAAACATCAAAACCCCTAAGTTTCTCAATTTTTTTTTCTTCACTCAATCACCCACTTGAGATTGCGGATTTTTGGAGAGGGAAAATGGGCAGAATTTGGCTGCTTTTTCTGAATTTTTTATCAGCCAAAACTGATCCCCCCCATGAGCCTATTTATAGGTGAAAAATGGGACCTTTTTGCAAAATTTTTTGTTCAACATTTGCTCATAAATCCATAGAGCAAAATTAATTCTATTTTGACCCCTAAATGGCCGGCCACCTCACCATCTAGAATAGTCCAAGATTTTCTAATTTAGATTTTTTTTTATTTAAAACCTTAATGATGTCATAAATCCAAAAGGTGATGAGGTAAGCACAAGTAAGGCTTGTTCGCCTTTTTCCTTAAAAAGCAGTCCACTTTAAAACCAACACAGATATTTCTAGTACTGTGCTCACTAATACACAGTACAATTCAGTATTGTTATACTGAACTGCAGTCCAAAATTTATCTGTGTATAGTTGGACTGTATAAAAATTTTTCTTTTTATTTAAAGCCCTTTGGCCTTTAATATCCTATTTTAGGTGCTTGATTTTTCTATGGTGATTTTAAAACTTAATTATACTATCTTGCCTATAAAGACGGTTTTCACAGTATATTTCCCATACTGCTTATCATAACACAGTACCGTCTTACTCTGGTCAACCTTTGACTTATTCTGGTCAAACTTTGACTTTTTGGTCAAACTTTGACCATTATAAAGTTATGAAATTCCGTTATGCCTTTTTCCTTAAAATGCCTATTATGGAGTCTCGTAATTAATTTACCGAGAACTCAACCCTATACTGATAAAATTATGAATTTTGTATTGGTAGTCATAATTTTCATACAATTGCACATAAACACATAGTACAAACTATAGATTTCTTATATACAAGAAAATCATGAGTTCGTGAAAATTTTTGGATATTACACGTTTGAACTATTAGAATTAAAAAGTGTAAAAAAACTTAAAATGTGTTCGAGAAAAAAAAATCACTATGGAGATTTTCGTTCATCTCGAAATTCAATTTGTTTGGGAATATATATGTAATTTGATTGTTTATCTTCACTATTTGATTTCAATTTGTTTTCAATATACAAAAAACATTCCTGATAAAAAGTTCAACATTGAGGAGGTTATCTAGAGCCCTTTTTTTAATAATCTGAAAAGTTGTGCTTTTCAATGAAGCATCATCTAAAATGATGGCAGGCACATCAGGGGCTATCTCCTGTAATTTGAAACAGCCTGAGCTTGAAGGAAATAGAAGCAAACTTAGTCAATTAAGTTCCTAATATTACGAAAACAGAAACACGCCACCATTGAGGGCAGTCACTTAAACCATTCAAACAATCAACCGCTATCCTCGAATCACTTTCTATAACGAATTCAGACCACTCCATCTGGATAGCATAAGAGATAAGTCGGACCGTGATAATAAATTACTAGAGTGCTTAAGTTCCAAGTTTAACTTGAGGACCAAACGCAGGACCTGGTCCGGAAAGGTATGATCCCCGCCATGCAGCTTCCGGTTCCTAGCTCACCAAATTTGATCACACACAACAGCACTAAATCGAGTCCACTCCTCTCCCTCGTCACCATTCCGAAGGATAGCTGGGGGAGAAACAAGCCACTTAACCAACTCCAACCCAGAGCCGAACGAAACATTGTCTGTTCTGATAAAGGAACCAGATGAACTTCGCCAAGGAACACTGAGAAGACAAATGAATAGCTGATTCTGGAACCGCACTACAGATCAAACACTTCCCATTTCCTTCAGAATTAGCCCTCTGCATTCTCACCTTCGTCGGCAGAGCACCACTATCTATTTTCCGAAGAAAGAATTTAAGCCTCTCATGCAGCATTGCTTTCCAGATCTTCTTCCAAGTTACGGCCTGCGAATCAAAGAAGCCACAAGCAATCCGAAAGGGACTTTTGATAGAGAACTTACCCGAATTGTCCCCTATCCAAATGAGCTTGTCTTGCTCCCAGCGATGGTCGAGGGCGAATACAGAGAATCGCATCAGCAATAGGAGGATCGAACACGTCCCGGATCCGCTCAACACACCAATTACAGGAGGAGGCTTCCAACAGAGAGCACACCTTGGAAGAGCTCACGGAGGCATTCAGATTGAAGGGCGCTCGTCAGCTTTAAGTAATTATCGGGTACACTTTTTTGGCAAGGAGATGAGAATGGTTGTTACTAAGAGCTGAGCTGATCAAGTACTGGATGATGAAGGGTTTGCTTTAGTGACTAATTAAAAATAGGGAAAGAATTCAAAAAATTATTATGACGGGACTCTATAACATGAAAGCCAAAGATCTAGGAGATCAAGTCTTTTTGACGCATCGCAGCTTTGAAGCAGACTACAAATTCAACAATCACATGGTCCCCCTCAGAAAGATAGGTAAATTGTTGCTTTGGATTCTTGGAAAAATCTAGCAATGGCTATGATATTTTGAGAAAAAAAGTTGAACAAATCTTAATGATTTATCATTGATTGTTTCTTTCTTCGTTTGCTAGCTTCCAGTTGTTCTAGTTTTTGTTTTGTTCTTCTTTTGTGTAACACCCCCTAGCCAGTTTAGCTTTTAACTAAACTTAACTAGAACATGTCACTAACCCATACATTTATAAAATCTGCTATAATACAGAAACATAGTAAAACCAAGATAGTTGTATGATAAGAGATCAATATAAAATATTTACAGACTCTTCATCATAGTTTAGTCAAAATATGAAGAGTCGAGATTACAACTATCCCAGATCATTAGCACTATTCCAAATCAAAACTTTTCCAGTATAGCCCACAAGGTTCTTTGATAATAATTTTTCATGAAACAACTTTAGTTTAGTATGTACACAGGTTCCATGACATCAGGTTCCCAAAAGAGGTTCAGCCCGCCACTATATCGCTTCCTCATTCCTTTCTTCCTCACCTGTATCATGAAAACTTTAAAGTGAGCTAAAAGCCCAGTAAGCGGAACATAGTTAAATACCAAAAACCTTTAAACTACAATCTGTAAATAAAATACAGTTTTTTTCAATGGATTTCGAATCTTCTTACAATAAATAGAAATCCAAATCAACATTTAAAACATGTAATGAAAACCATTGAGATATGGCACAAATTGGGCTTAAACTACAGAATCATTTACCATTCATTTCCTTTAAGTTTGGCCAAACACTTTCATTACTGTCATTGGGATCCCAAACGTTGGTATCAGTCATGTCCCTTTCGGGACCCATCCGTGGGTATCAGTCAGTCCCAATGACATCATTATATGGGGTTACACATCATGTAGATATTCCCATCATTTCATAGGCCACATCTAGAACTTTGCAAATCTTTAAAACATAATAAACATGTCATAAAACTTTCAATAAACCATACTTTCCTTTAGCTTTCCTACTTGCCAATCATACTTTTTCCAATGAAGGGAAACATTTTATCCATATTCTCATTTGAAATGTTAAACATTCATCAAAAACATTAAAACACTATATCATATACTTTTTAAGTTTCTATGACACAGTAAGTAGAATTCTTAGTTACCTCTTTAAAATTGAACTTCCGCAGAGAAATTGACTCCACCATACGAAGGAAGTTGATCGGGCTTGTCCTAAGATCCATGATCAAGTCATCATTTTATATTTAAAAGCATATTCAATCCATTACCAGTCATATAAAATAGTAATATATGCATTATAGTATCACTTTTCAACGTTTTAAACAATTTAAGGTCCTTTAGGACAAATTCTAAGCACAAACAAAATTTCTACCTAGTTGCTGTCCACAGATTTCCAGGTACAGGACCCAACTTTTGAAAATTCACCAAAAATCCGTTTTACAATATTTTCATCTGAAATTTTGTGGGGAGCAAGATCCATATGTATACTTTAACTTCACAAAATTTCAGCTTCAAATACCAGGTATAAACAGAGAAATGAAATTCGAAATCCTAGTGCCCTGTTTTAGCAATCTCCGTCAAGCATTTTCACAAACACCTCCTATACAGCTTCATAAAATACTTTAAAAACAATCAAATCTCTTTTCCAATCAGGCCCCACAATGCTTTACATCTCAAATAACATAGAACCATCAAGAATTTTGAATAAAATCAGAAATTTCACATTTAGATGAGAAATCACATCACACTTTAACATAAAACTATCTCAAGTAATTCAAATTACACCTAAATTAAAACCTCATCTCTCTAGCTTTAAATAGCTTCAAAATCCATTAAAACCCCTAATTAAAACTGACCTTAGATAGCTTATAAAATTCGGACTCCAAAAATGATGCCAAATTCCACTTTGAGCTCAACTAGCTTGGAAGAAAAATGGGTATTCGGTGGACTCCAAGAATGAGCTTTTGAATGAAGTTTAGTCTTGATTTGTTTTGTGATTTAGGAGGGGGAGAAGGTCCTATGATGGAGAAGAGCAGTTGTTGGAGTTTTGTGGTTTTTTTTTTTTTTTGTTTTTTTGTTTTTTTTCGCTCTTAGAACCGTCTGGAAACAAAGGGAGAGGGAGAAGAGGATTTGGCTTAAAACAGCTTAATAACACCCAAAAGACAGCTGTAAACAATTATAAAGACAGCAGCAAAACTGTAATACCTAGTTTTTTACGATACTATAATTTCTTAGTAAAGAAATTTAAGCTGTACCAATGGGGGGCTTAACACCCCCCTTCCTTCCTTCCCTCCGTGTTCTCTATTTCTGGAATCCTGGCATCTGGGTACTCAATATGTGCAGCTTCTTGGCGTCCATAGGTCTCTTTATTAGTTCTGAAACCAATACCTCGTGTAAGGTACATATGTTTTATCCCTTTCACTATCCAACATTACACAAAATAATAAATCAGTAAATAAAAGAAATAAAATAAAATAAATCTATAAAAAAAAAATTTAAAACTACACAAATATTTTAGAAAAGAAAACACATGATCCAAAAAACTTAAGCCTTGTCTGGATCGCATGTCAATTTTTGGAAAAGAAAAATTTTATATTTGAAATAAGAAAGTCATTTCATTTTAAGAGTGAGATGGCGTTTGGATTTGTAAAAAATTTTGGTTTTTTAAAACAAAAAGTTGTTTTCAATGAGAAAAAATAGTATTAAGAATAGAACATTCGATGAAGATTTTAAAAAGATTCCAAAATGATTTTAAAATGGTACTATAAAAAGTAAGTTTAAATGTGAGATAAGTTTTATATTTCAAAATGAGAAGAATTATGGAAAAAGTAAGGGAAAAAAAAAACATGCTTATATTAGTTTTTTTCTCCCTTTTCTGAAAATGGACATGCAAAACAAACAGTGGGTCAAATACCGGCAAAAAAAAAAAAAAAAAAAAAAAAAAAAAAAAAAAAAAACCATTTTCTGTAAAACACGCAGGCCATTGGTGGTTGTTGGGGGTGTGGGCTCATCATCTTGCGAGGGTCATCCAATTGCCCTGATTCTTTTATCAGAGAACTTGGCGTCTTATAATAGTTCTTTGCTCTGAAGTTGTCTCTAAAAAATTTATGAAAATTCTGTGTGATCAACGTCATCTCTTCCCTTGTGACTTCAGTGTCAGCAATCTCAGTGTCTACGTAAACAATCATCTTTCCTTTCTTTTTGGCTTCAACTTCATCTTATATGTTTGCGGGGATCTAACTAGCTCTTCGACGCTCATGCTATCCAAATCACTGCTCTCTTCAATGATTGTTACCAGGGCATGAAATCTTTTAGGGAGAGATCATAAAATTTTCTGAACAATCTTGGCATTCATGTACTCTTCACCTAAAGCAAAACAAGAATTAACATGTCGGATAACATCGAATAAAAATCAGGAAAAGCATTTTTTTTTTTTTTTTTTTGTTTTCCTTGCATACCAATATTGTCATATTATGTGGCAAGCAATTGAAGTTTAGATATTTTCAGTTTAGAGGATCTTTCATGTGTCACTTCTAGTTTCTTCCAAGCTGCGCTTATGCTTCTACACAAATAGAAAACGTTTTAAATAGGTTTGAATCAACAATACATCTTGATTGGTTATTAGTTGGGCCACGCCAAATAAGCACTAGAAAGCGTCGATCAAACCTGAACATTAAGTAAGAAAATGTTAGACTCACTACAAAGCTGTTATGCAAGAAAAGTTAGACATTAAAGACTAGTGTCAAACCTGAGTTTCAGGAGTATTAAAGCCTGAAAGAAAAGTTAGACATTAAAGACTAGTGTCAAACCGAGACATGTCGATTGAAATCATGAAACTAAGAGAAACAGGAGCGTTGGAGAATCTGGAAAGAATATGGTTTAATACTAAATCATCTCTTACGCCTGACGATGCTTCGAAAGATCCGAATGTTCTTAATCTTGAAACATTTCGTGGCTTATTCATCATAAGTGGTATCACTTCCACCTTGGCGCTTTTCTTATTCTTTGTTTTCTACCTTCGAGAAAAGCGAGATACAGTGAAGAACTATTTATTTCTTCGGTTCAGAAATTTTTGGCTGAGTTGGGTGGCAACGTACTACTCCAATAGTAGCAGAGTACACAACAGAGTAAATCATGAAGAAGAAATGAATAAGATGTAGTACCCGACAACATTATCTTCAGCTTACATTTCAGCCAAGTTTGGTTTTTTCTTGCTGAACATGAATTTCTTGTGGATTAAGTTATTGAAGCACTTCTTTCTGAGAGTTACTAGTAACATGGATGAGCATAATTACAACTTTATAAATCAAACTTCAAAAGAAGTACAAGGTTTTTGTTTCCAACTTTATTTGTTTATATAAATTTCTCATACTCTATCTTCACTAAATTGCTTGATACCACTTGAAACTTAAAGCAAAGGGCAAAAAAACTGTAACTTAATTGAACTTATTGTTGGGGAAAAATCCCACAAATTTAGAAATACTATCCGAGATACACAAAATGTGAGATCAAAAGCTTATATACAAGAAAGCATGAGTTCCTCAAGGTAATCAAATAGAGTTATCCAATCAGTAGAGGCTTAACCGCTTAAGGCCACATTTTTAAGAAGGCGCCCAAAATTTTTATTTGTTACAGTATTGGTTTTTTCTTTTCTCAAGCAATAATCTTAATATTATCATTTAGTTTAGCTTAAGTCTTAACAAAAAATAACCTCTCACGTGGTTGCAAGTATAACCTAAAGTAATTGCACATCTAACTCTACTATTAGATATAGAGTTCAAATCACTGCATCCTAACACATAGGTCATTAATTTTTGAATTTTCCATTTTTTTTTTTCCGCTGTCTTATGTTATGCTGATTGTGTTTTCGTAGGTCCTACTAGAAAATATTAGTGGAAAATTCAAAATTGCAAAACTAACATTATTTAAGAAAAAACTCAATCTTATAGAAAATTAATTTTGAAAACACGTCGAACAGAAAACATACATTGGGCTAATAAAATTTGTAATTTTAACTTATAAGTTTACTTACTTTTTCAAAATTATCCTTGATAATTTTTTTTCCTCAAATGTGATCACTTTTAATATATATATATATTTTCCTCTTGAACGTATCTCAATAGTGCCCCTATTAAATTAAAATCTTGTCTCCGTCGATGATCAAGGAATTGAAAGCTCAAGAAACAATCTTTAGAAAACATATATTAGGGTACTAAAAAGCTCTAGAAAAAAAGGATGTGAAGCTTCTTTACATTTTTTGAGAAGATATTTTTCATTTAAAAAAAAGGATCTTTTTGAGATTTTTCTTAAGGGATATAGTTAGACTTATAACCAAATCTTTGAAGGGTAAAATAAACCATACATGTAGATCAAATTTTTTTTTTTTAAATTATTCATAAAAAGATATTAAGGAAAATTAGGTTGGGTCATCCAATCTAATAGATATCTGAACTTTTTTTATTCAATAAAATGGTTGTTTGTCCCTTTTTTTGTCAATCAATTTGGGGAAGAGCTCTTCCTTATGGGTGAGAAAAAATGGGTGACAAGGTGCTGCAAATCTTGATCCCGAGTTGAGCATCTCTAGCGTGCGAACTCCGGTGCAAACTCTGATGTAAATCCGGCACAATCTCTAGCAAGATCTCATGGTGGCGATGGAGAAAGGGAGATCGATATCTACCAATCTAGATTTGGTTGAGATTTGCATAGTGCATGACAACTCAAGCAAATTCTGTCATTAGATTACTTATTCCGATGCTAGATGTAGAGTTGGTTTGGTGGCCGGTTTTGAAGAAGATGAAGTTCAAAGTTTTTTTTTTTTTATTTGGTATTTTATTTATATGATTTACCATAATTAATCATTGATTGACCGGAAAGTTGATGATTGATTGACCAGAAAATTGTTGATTTATATTATGTTCAATCTATAATTGACTATGAAAATCAAATGATGTCAGTGAATGTCTATCACAATCCAAATTAACTATATTATATGGTCAATCACTGATTGATCATTTTAAAAAACAGAATTATTATTAATTTTTAAAAGAGTAATTGGCATAAATGGTCCCTAAACTCTTTAAGATATTACACTTTGGTTCTTGTTCTTTTTTTTTTTTTTTTTTTGACCGTGCTGATCCTAAACTCTTTAAAACTGTATTGGTATGGCCCTGTCCGTCCACATCCATTAATTTTCTAACGGAATAAGTCACATGCAATGCATGTGATATAATTTGATATGGTATTTGTTGGAAAAATCGGATCCGATATCAGAGTTACGGCGCAGCGAAAGTTTTAAAATTTTTATGCCGATTCGGAAAAGAAGCTCATGATGCATATAACAATTAATTAAATTCATGGTCAAGTGCACCTTAATTCTTGGATTCCGGAATTGCTGGAGCGTTTGACCAACGTGTCTTCTCTACTATTCTCGAGTTCCACATCTCAGAGTGTGTGTGGGCACACATTATATGTATCCAAGCGACCGGTAATGCTTTTCGAAGTCTAGATCATTCCTTCTCAATTCCGATATTCCTCGTTGAGAATATGATCCAGGTTCTTTTTTCAAAACTTCAAATCAAGAACCAGTTAATCTCCTATGAAAATTATTACTCGGTTTAACCTTCTTCACAGTTTTGATTCAATGGAATTTTCTCTCTTTTTCTCTCTCACAAGGGTGGCCGAATTTAATGAAGTAGAAGAAACCCTAACTAGTTTTTCTCTCACTCCCAAAAACGTTTTTGCTTTAGTGTCAATCACCAAAATTAGTTTTTTAAGAATCCCTAGCCTTTATATAGTATTCCAATCCTTTTTCAAAATTTATCTCCTACTTGAAAAATAATTATTTTTCCGGATAATATTTTGAACCAAAAGATCATACAAATTAGGCCTAGATTCTTTGAACCTAAAAACATTTTTCCAAGGAGAGATCTCTCCTCCAAATTTTCGGCCACCTTTGAAATTCAAAGGTTGATTGGTGGTTCAAATCTTAAAACTAGAATCTAGACTAGTCTAAAGATCCTAGTCCTATCTAGATTCAAATTTCTTTTAAACCTTTTTGAATTTAAATAAGATTCACTTATTTGAATAAATATTTTCCACAAACATCAACCATACTAATTAATTTAAATCAATGGAATATTTCAAATTTTCTTTCCTCACAAAAACCATGCACCTATTTTAAGGAAAGAAAAATTCATTAAATAAGCTCCATTAGTTAAATCAATTAATAATTTAATGTTAGGAATATATTTGAACAATTTTGAAACAAAATTTTCTTCCCTCCACTCAATTAAAACCCGTGCACCTCTTTTAATTAGGAGAGAAAAATTTTGTTTTCCAAAATTAAATAATTCAAACACAATCTTATTTCCAAAATTCAATTAACCAATCACATGTTGACAAATCATATTATTTGTCTGCATTAATTTCACATGTCCAACCATTTCGGGATTGCATGTTAGAGAGTATTATGTCTTAATAGACATTATTAAATTCCCGTTTAATTTACCGATCACATTAGGAACATATCCCGAGACGCTTCATGGAACTATATGAGCTAGTAGAGGGACCCGATGGAAATATGTAAAAAAGCTCTTATAATTGTGAAAAATTAATCCCGGATTAATTATTCATCAATTATCAACTTTAGGACTATTCCACTAAAAGTCTGAAGCTAAACTCCTATTTACTTACCGTATTACGAAAACTCTCTAATGCAATGCTTTTTTCATGATTTATTTATCGCTTGCTTAATCCCCATATGTTATCCATGATTAAATTAAGGACTTTTTCCATTTTACCTTTTCAATCATTTTAACTTAAGTTTCATTATTCTCCATTGAAAGAACCACCAATTGTAAATCCATACAATTGGTTAACCATCAGAGAACACAAAGTAAACCAATGGCCAAGATCTTGTTATAATATCTTTCAATCCCCGAATAATACCTTTAAGTAGATAACATGTACTATTGTTAAGATAGCTATGGATTCCATATTTATGAATCTTGATTTCTACATCCATAAGTCATGCACCCAAAATACAAGTATATTAACCATGAATTAACAGTGTCTCACCTGTAGTGCATTAAAGTACATAAATCATGGATACGAACTCAAGTAATCATTTCAGGATTAAGATTAATGTGAGATGATAATCAAAGTGTCAATGATTCTTATAAACGGAATTATTAAACCGAATCAATTAACACTTTAGATCCAGTCCAATGTCATACCTCAATACTGGTATACATTAAAGTTTCTACTCGGAACCTATCCGATGGTCAAGACAAACCATCCTTCCAAGGAAGTAGACAACTTTTACAATCTTATCATGAATAAGATCCTCAAATCTTATTCCATCAATTGCGGACTATTTATTTAGACTGTTATAAAATTATCATGTCTTCTATATATACCCCGTATACATATGGTAATCCGATATATTACCAACAACCAAGGAGTGTTTTATGTTTGCTCAAAATAATCATACAACCAACAAATGAAAGTAAATAGGACACAACTTATTAAACTTAAATAACCTCTTTTTATTAATTACAAAATGCCATATTTACAGAAAATCCCTAATATTGATTTTCTATACTTAGGGCACATATAGATCCCAACAATATTTTGGTAATCTAACAATAATTAATTTAAAAAAACAAAAAAAAAATTATTAAAAAAGAGTAATTGGCCTAAATGGTCTCTGAACTCTTTAAGAGATCACACTTTGTTCCCTATTCTTTTTTTTTTTAGCCGTGCTGACCCCCAAAACTCTCTAAAAAGGTGACAATTTGGTTTTTTTCCATCTGGTTCCATTAAAAACTCACGGAATTATCATATGTGCAGCACGTTTTGTGCTTTTTGAAAGAAAATACTCCCAAAAAGATGAAAACACCCTTATTCATCTCAATTAAAAAAATTAAAAGAGAGAGAGAGAGAGAGCTGAATTAAAAAAAATCAAACCCAACCATATCTCCTTCGTTCCCCTTCTTCCCTCTCCCCCACAAGTCCGACGCTGGCCGTCTCTCCCTCCCTCTCTCCCCCCTCCCCCCAATGATCTGACGCCGGAGACCGAGAGACAGTCTCTCTCCCTCGCCCTCCCCTCCCCTCTCCCCCGAACATATTCGACGCCGGATGCCAGAGACCACCCTCGTCTTCTTTGTCGCCGGGCCTTCGCGTTCGCGACGAGTGTGAACGCCTCCCCTCCCCAACACAACCCAGATCTGGGTTTGCTAGGAGCACGAACGCCGACATGCCCATAATGTCGTGTGTGGGGTGGGGGGGGGGGGGGGGGGGGGTGTGGCCAAGACTAGATCATGACTTTGGGGGGGGCAACCCAGATGGAGAGTTGGTGGGGGGTGCCCAGATCCAAAATCGAGGGTGAGGTGGCCAAACCTAGATTTCGTCGGGGGGGGGGGGGGGCAAACCCAAATTTCGTGAACTCAGTGAGAACTCATATCACGATGATATTGGGGGGGGGGGGGGGGTACCATATCAGAACTTGGGGAGGGTAGGGGGGGCCGACGGTCGAAGATGGAGACTGTGGGGGACCTGTCTGCAAAGGTAGGTGGAGAGAGAGATATAGATGGGAAAGAAAGAAAAGTAAGATATTTTTTTAATGATTTTTTTAATTTTGTTTAAATTAAGTATTGTTAGATTACTAAAATAACCTCTCAAATAGCATTGCACGTGACTTATTTCGTTAGAAATTTAACGGATGTGGACGGAAAAGACCAAATCGTCACCTTTTTAGAGAGTTTAGAGTCAGTGCAGTAAAAAAAAGGGGGGCAAAGTGTCTCCTCTTAAAGAGTTCAAGGACCATTTAGGTTAATTACTCTTTTGTTTTTTAATTTTTTAATTAATATGAATAAGGGTGTTTTCATCCTTTTAGGTGTATTTTCCTTCAAAAAGCACAAAACGTGCTTCTCACATGACCATTCCCTGAGTTTTTTAATGAAACCAGACTGAAATGACCAAACCATCACCTTTTTCGAGAGTTTAGGATCTGCATGGCCCAAAAAAAAAAAAAAACGAACCAAAGTGTCACCTCTAAAAGAGTTTAGGGATCATTTAGCACAATTACTCTTTTTTAAAACTTTGACCATTTGTCAAAAACTTAAAGAAGGATCATTTAACTATTAATCTCTATTTTTTTTTTTTAACTATAAAGAAAAATCCTTAGGAATTAGTTAGTGAACCCATATTATTCCAAAAAAAAAGGAAATTTTTTAATCAAAACTAAAAGGAAAAAAATAAATTTCAAAAAAGAACAAAAGGGGATATCAAAGTCAATTAGTAAGATGACTAAGTTACTTTCTTCTATTTGTTAAACAATTTTTCAAAAATAATTATTAACAACATGACTTACAACAACTAGGAAAACTAGTTTTTTAGTCAGTCATTCAAATGTTAAAAGGAAAGAAATTCTATATTACTAATTTCAATTTTCAAAGTTGTCACTTTGGCAAATTCCTCAAAGATGTTGGCATGGGAGCAGAGGGTTTTGCATGGCCGTCGGAGGATGAAGACAAAGACGAGGAGTTACCGAAACTAATGCAGAGGGAAGATCATGTCTTGTCATGCTACCATTGAGAGATCACATAGAACCAAATCTGGTAGCTAGGGGGCGGAAGCTGGATTTTTAATGTTGTCGTTGGGGAGGGTAGGTTGGGGTTCGCGCTTCCATCAAAGGAAGGAAGACAAGGAGTTAACGGGGGTGGTAGAGGAGGTCGTTGCTGTTGGGATATGTGCCCACAAACAAATGAGATTTTATTATTTTACTGATTTAGCTTTAGAAATTTTTCAATATTATTTTTGCTGCAAGGTTTACATGCTTTATAAATATCGAAAACCCTAGATTATTTAAATGTGATTTTAAATATTGTATATAAGTGTTATATACAAAAGAATAATATTTCAAGTAAAATAATCTAAATTTGTCCGTAATTAATGATTAAAATTGGGATCTTTAATTTAAAATCACTAGCACGATTCATTACATTTTGAAAGAAATGATCTTATTCGAATTGTTAATAATGAGATTATTGGAATGAAAGCGCTTTATATAATTTGATTATATAGGACTAGAACACAATTAATAATGAATCTCTAATAATTTCGGTTGTTATATAGAGCACTCAAAATTAAACATTGATGGTCATATATGAATCGATCTTAATTCTAAGTAATTATTAGACTCTTATTTATTGTATTATGTCACAGCCCCGACCTATGCTACGTAGGGCCGTGACTTCCGTGCTTACTTACTTAACTTACTACTTGAACATATGCCTTAAACTTACTGAAAATTCCAGAGTAAATTTTTTTTTTTCTTTTAAAACTTTAAAAGACTTTATTTTAAAACTTGTCTTAGTCTCATACTTATACTTATACATAAAACTTCACTTATCCTCATACATATTCATATGTACTCACTCGAGTACCAAGCTTCCACACTCATTTGAAAGCTATCATATTCAAATCGTGAACCAAACCCGACCTAGTACGGGTCGTACGACATGAGGCAACTTGTTGCCATCATACATGAAAACTTTTCTTTAACTTGTTTTTGAAGACAATTTCTTAAAAATAGTTTTCTTCATGAAAACAATTCCTTGCCCATACTATCACTTTATTATAACATAACATAAATACATTTTACAAACATATTTTACATAACATATTTGTCAAAACTTGTGGCGGTGTCCATCCCACATTTCACAGTCTGTAGCGCCATCACTTCACAATCTTACATCACGCAATTGTCGGTAGGTTGCTTACCTACAACATGAACGTAAGTAATGAGCTTATATCCAGTAAGTACAACATTCAATCCGCAAAACATTTTATAAAAGAATGCATGAACCATGGAGTGATTGGGGCGGCCAGTCCAATTCCAACTCAAACCATGAACCATACTGTATAACATGGAGTAGTTGGGGCAGCCAATCCAATCCAACTCAAAACATGGACAATACCGTTTAAACCCGCCCTCGTGGCAAGTCGGTACATCTCAATACATTTACTTGTCTTATCTTATGACTTAAAAACTTATTCTTACCATGTGATTTAATATTCGTGAACATGCTTCATGATGTCACGATAACAACACATATAACATAACATAATAACAAACCGTAACATAAAACATCATAACATAAACATCATAGCATATAACACCATAACATATAACCTCATAACATCATAACATATAGCACCATAACATATAACATATGTAAATCATGTAAATCAATACATGATTCCTTGAAAAAAACATGCCATGTAACAAAAACATTTGTCCATGCTGTAGGCGAAGTTGTACTTACCTGTTGTCCCATGCTCTTGGTTTGTCGTCCCAATCATGACACGACAACAGTTCATACTCTTGTTTCCAAACAGGGTGTTAGATAAGAGTCATTTACATTCTATCTTACCATAAATTAAAATCATTAAATGTTGATATCCTAACCAACATTCATGAGTGACCCTAGTTATAAGTCCCCCACATCTTCTAAAGAGAACTCGGTCAGTTACTTGCCGTAACCCTAGGGCTCATGGCCCAACCAGACATAAATAGTAACTCGTTAGGTTACTAATCATACTAAGGCCTTATCACTTTTAGAGTAACACCCTGTTAGATTACTATCGATAATCATAGGGTAAGGCCCAACCCAATAATTCGGTATCCTAACCGGTTACTACAAGTTATCTCTTATAAAAACCGTATTTTAATATAATCATATCTTTTAAGTAAAGACAGTTAAAAACTGTCAAACTCTGAAAACAATACTTAAAAACAGTTCTTAATTTAAGTATCAGTGCATGTGCAGGGATTTGCTGCTTTTGTACTGTTTTCTGAAAACCCTGTGCAGGAATTTCCTATTACCTGCACAGTTTTGGAAAATCAGGTTTTATCTTAAAATCTGTTTAGAATCTAAGAAAACTTTCTCATGAAAGTTTTAGATCTAAAAAAAAACTACAACTTTGGTTCTTTACTGAAAACTCGGTTCTGCCTTTAACTAATTCGCTTTCCTTGTTGTAGTCCCCAGGCCGTGAGCACAAGTCTGACTCGCCCAGGAGTTCCCGGTCTCGGATTTTAATAAAAAGAGAGGCCTTTGGAGCCTAGTTTTCAAAATCTGTCTGCGTTGCCCACTAGGAAAAACCCTTATCTACAACTTTCATGTTTTAACTTTTTCCAAATTCGGCCTCTAAGGGCCTCAAAACCAGCTTTCCAGAAAACTGGCCACTTTTACCCGAACCGGCAGTTTTCTTACTCAAATTCATTTTACGTCCTATTTCGCGCACTCTACCTCAATCAGCCACAGCCAAGAGCCTATACCAGACATGCAGCGTTTCTAACGTAAAATCTCATCATACATAACCATACATTCAGCCATGAACATAATGGGACATATAACAAGCATATGGTGAGCATAACTAGCATACACCCTTAGCATATAATTCTAGAGCATAAAATCTGAAAATTCTAAACTAAGGTATTGGAAATAAAGTGAGCTTAAGCTCTTACAATCCAAGCTTCAAATACACTTAAATTTCCAATTGCTACATAATTTAAAGGGCTTAGGGTACCAAGGAAACTTTACCTTGATCAAACACCAAATTTGAACTAAATTTGGTTCACCCTTTCCTTCCCTTGCCACTTACTAGAACCGGCAGCCTCCTTGCTTGGTGGGTTTCCGAATTTTCAGCCGTCTTCTTGGTGCCTAAGCCAACAAGCCGAACACCACCTTCCTTGGTGTTTCACTCATCACTTTCTTGCTTCTCACTTTTTTTTTTCCTTCCTTCTTTATTGGCTCGGCTTTTCTAAGGAAAAATGGTGAGGGAAAATTTTGCCATAGTTTTGGGACAATTTCTCAATTTGTGAAGCAAATGGCACCCCCCCCCCCCCCCCCAATCACCTATTTATAAGTGATAAATAATTAAATTTTTGGAATTATTTTTAATCCAAAAATTGCATAATAGCCCTTAAGAGAAAAATATTTGCCCATTAATCCTTAAGAGCAAAATATTTGCCCATATACCCCCCTTAGATGGCCGGCCATTTACTTGGAGAGCAAGGAAATTCTCTTGCTTACATCATCATGACATCATCATGCTTACATCATCAAGCTTGCATCATGCTTAAATCATCATGCTTACCTCACTTTTTCTTGAAATTGCACTTTGGCCCCTAAGGATAAAATATTTACACTATAGTCCCTGTGGGTAATCGGCTAGTGTGGAGCCACTTAGCTTCCAATTCTTGCATAATTATCCACTTGATTCTAAAAATCCATTAATATACTCATGCAGTCCATTTCCTTACTAATTTAGATAATTTCAATACTGTTTTTTACTAAAACAGTATTGTCATATTGGACTGCAGTCCAGAATTCATCTGCGTAAAATTGGACTGCGTATAGAATTTTCTTAGGACTTAAAACTATTTAGTCCATATTGCTCTAAAAATTGTGCTTAATTTTTCTAGGGTGGTCTCATAGCTTATTCTTGCTCATTTATCTGTAATGACGGTTTTTCACAGTATAATTTCTATACTGTTGATTATACGTAGTACCGTCTCAGTCAAACCTAAAGTCAACCTGGTCAAACTTTGACCGGAATAAAAATTATAAATTCATATTCTGCCTTTTTCCCAAAAGGCCTCATGCTTGACTTAAGCAAACTATTATTGAGTCTCGTAGCTAATTAAACGAGAACTCAAACATATACTGATATTCAACTCAAATCATGAGCTTCATATCGACATACAAGATTCAGACTTGGATTTTCCTTTAATCTAAGGAAATCGCAAGTTCATCAAAATTTCGGGTTCATTAATTGTCAAATCATTTGAATATAATTAATTTAATAATTTTAAGAGTGCAATTCCAAATTTTTTGAGTAATTTTGGAATTAATAACTTTTATAGTTTAATTAAGGTGTTAATTAATTGTCAAAATTATTATAGCTTAAAATTATAATGTCCATAGTTCCTCTCAATGGCTCCATTGAATTATGTAAACATTATTTTATGTTAGGTTAAATTTATTAATTTGGACTTGAGAATTCTAAATTAATTTTCACACAATAAATTGATTGGATTAATTTATATATTAAATAATATGATTAGTTAAAATAAATTTAAAATAGATTTAAATTGAAAATTATACAATTTGGTAAGGATCACACCGTAGATTTGCATCATAGGATGGTTTACGTTTTATCCACAGAAAGAGTTATTTTCATTTTTTTCATTTTACATTTTTGTTGGTAGAGAGAGATAGCATCTGATGTGATTGCTTAAAATAAATAGAAAATAAAAATGGATGAATATAGTAAAAATGAGCGAGTTTATAGTTTCAATATCTATGTATTGCAATGAAATATAAAAGGTACTTAAATAGACATTACATTGTACTGAGATATAATATATAATAAATGTGTTTTCCAAACACAATATTAATTTATACGAATTATATTTCTTTTGGTTACGCCCTTTTCTATGATTCCTTTCTTATGCAACGGTAACGCATTCACAGAAACAGCCAAAAAAAAAAAAAGGCGGGGTGGGGGGGGGGCGCGAAGAGACCAAACATTTAAGTTTACTTTTTAAATGCATTTGATATAATATAAGAGGTACTAAAATGCATATTGTATTATATTGTGATATAATATAAAATAAATGTGTCTTTCAAACGTAATATTAATTCATACGAATTGGATTTCTTTTGCTATCACCCATTTCAATTATTCCTTTCTTATGCATATAATAGGATGACGCAATCACAAAAACAGCAAAAAAAGGGAAAAAAAATTGTAAATAATTAATAATAATAATAAGAAAAGAAAAGAAAAGAAAACATTTACATAGATTCTCTAACGAAAATGTCAAAGACTCAAAATTTGAACACCATTCCAATTTCCGAGAAGAAAATGTAGAAAAAGAAATGGATTTGATAATGAATTGGGTTTGGTAGGGGAGGTGTTCTGCACTGCCGTTTGGGCAAACGGGAGGTTGCGTGACCGGAGGAAGAAGATCTTGCTCGGGGCGGTGGATGGGGAGATCGCACGAGAGCCGTAAGATTTAGATTTAAATATATATATACACACACACACGTCAACCATAGAAGTCTTAAACAAAATACATTTGCATATATATGTGCGCGTGCGCTCGCGCATCAGGAGAACTGCCGAAATCACAAGTTGCGTTCTTGAGGAAAATTTATGATTACTGGTTACTCGTCTTTATATACAAAATAATCAGCTTTTAATTACCTTTAATACAAGGGTTAATTTCATTAATAGCACCTGTAGGAATTTTATTATTAAAAATAATATCACTTTTTTTTTCCTTCATTACTAGCACTTAATATGGGGCCCAGCAGCATTTAATGTATATCAAATTACGGGTTTACCCTCATCTCCTACCTACCAGCTCAAATATCCCTCTCCCTCGCATGGCCCAAAAAAAATTTTCAAACCAACATCTACAGTGTTTTAGAGAGAGAAAACTGAAATCTAGAGAGAGAAAGAGTTGCCACCCACTGGAATCTTATTTTTTTTTCACTCTTCCGTCTAGCCCCCCCCCCCCCCCCCCCCAATTTTGAAACCCAAATCTTCATATAATAGAGAGAAACTTCCATCTAGAGAGAGAAACTCTCACCGTCGGGAAAAAAAAAATTAAACACTTCCATTTAACAAAAAAAATAAACAAAATCTAATATTTTTGGTCATTTTTGAGTAAAAGTCATTCCTGTTGTGGACCTATGTCTAAAAATTTTTTTTTTAAAAAAATCTAACTGTTATGACAGAGTGGTCATAACAGGGTGGTTATAACTGTTATGACCAGGTGGTCAAAACTGTTATGACCGGATAGTCATAACAGAGTGGACATAACTGTTATGACCGGGTGATCATAACAGGGTTGTCATAATTGTTATGACCGGGTGGTCATAACTGTTATGACCGGGTAGTCATAATAGAGTGGTCATAACTGTTATGACCGGGTGGTCATAACTGTTATGACCTGGTGATCATAACAGGGTGGTCATAACTGTTATGACCGGTTGGTCAAAACATGGTGGTCATAACTGTTATGACCTGTACTCAAAAATGACCAAAAATGTTAGATTTTTTTTTTTAATTTTTTTAAACATAGGTCATAACTATTATGACCGGGTAGTCATAACAGGAATGACATTTACTCAAAAATGGCCAAAAATGTTAGATTTAAAAAAAAAAAAAACTTTTTAGACATAGGTCATAACTGGTTATGACCGGGTGGTCATAACAGAAATAACCTTGACTGGAAAATGGCCAAAAATGTTAGATTTTTTTTATAAAAAAATTTTTTAGACATAAGTTCACAACAGGAATGACCTTTACTCAAAAATGACCAAAAATATTAGATTTTGTTTAATTTTCTTTTTTTGTTAAATGGAAGTGTTAAATTTTTTTTTTCGACGGTTAGAGTTTCTCTCTCTAAATGGAAGTTTCTCTCTTTAGATGGAAGTTTCTCTCTATTATATGAAGATTTGGGTTTCAAAATGGGTGGGGGGCTAGGCGGAAAAGTGAAAAAAAAAATAAGATTCCGGTGGGTGGCAACTCTTTCTCTCTCTAGATTTCAGTTTTCTCTCTCTAAAACACTGTAGATGTTGGTTTGAAAATTTTTTTTGGGCCATGCGAGGGAGAGGGATATTTGAGCTAGTAGGTAGGAGATGAGGGTAAACTCGTAATTTGATATACATTAAATGCTGTTGGGCCCCATATTAAGTGATAGTAATGAAGGAAAAATAAAAGTGATATTATTTTTTAATAATAAAATTTCTACAGGTGCTATTAATAAAATTAACCCTTAAAACAATTGAAACTAAAATATGGTGGGTTTTAATATTAATCTGAGATGATAGTCTCGAGCTATTAAATGCTTTTGGAGTAAAAGACGCAACACTGGTAGCTAGGGATCAAATAAAATTCCTCATGAGAATATTTATCAAGGTATAAGATTACTCGGGAAACGTTTATGTTATAAGTAGGAAGGAAAATAAAAACATCATCCTATCTGCAAAAAAACAAAAATACAAAAATAAATAAAGAGTAACAAAAAGATAAATAATTAAACCAAACATTTGCAAGCCAAAAAGAACATGTCGTACAACTGAAAATCAGATGCAAACGGACCTCAAAAATAAAATACAAGAAATACATAAGTATTGATATTATTAAAATACAATTTTTGTTTCGCTAAATGAAATTTCATTGAAAAACAGCCAATGGATAAAAGGGAACAAAGGACCAATAAAAACGACAGTCCAATCCGAAGGTAACAAACCTATAAGAGACCGACAATACCAACATCCAAACATATTAAGAACGATCTCGACCAAATACGCTTGTTTGTCCACCTCACCAATACAAGCTAGGCTTTCTCCAATCCATAGAACCTACATGAGAATATAACAAACATGCAAAAATAAAGAAAAAAATTACTAAAGAAATATCTGTCGAAAATTTTCTTGCCTTTTGGGATGCAAAAATATTAACTAGATCTTTGTATTCAAGTTTATCTAATCTTTTTCAAAAGAGAACATAATTAATCCATTTAACCGTTCTTGCGACATACGTGGTTGATCTGAAACAAGACTTTATTAATTTCAACTTGAGTGAATTACACTGATAACCACTATGTTTTCTAAAAATTACAAAGACACCTGTTCGTAATTTTCCCACATTTAATGTTGTTGGGCCCCACATATCGGAGACGATGCTGGCGTGACAGTGCTAGAAATGAAGGGATGAAAAAGTAGTGCTGTTTTTAATATAATTTATCCCACAAGTGCTAAAAATGAAATTAAACCTAATAATAATAATAGTAAGAAGTTTTTTTTTTTTTTTTCCTAAAAGAAAATATGGAGGTGGCCACAAGTGCCTTAATTTAGAAAGTGACTAAGGGTTGTCGACATCAGGGATTGCAATCAAATTTACATTAAACACCGTAATTAAAATAATCCTAACCTTATCTACAAAATCGATGACCAAAATAATTGTAAAACTAAAATAAAAATTAAAATCAAATAACTATTGGCGAGACAATCAATGGAAAAAGTTTCTAGTGGTTCGATTTCACCTATCCATCAACTATGCCTCTTTATTGTCAATTTACTAATCAATTTTCGAAGTTTAAAGCAAAAGAACCCTAAGATATTCAACTCACTCTCCCGACTGCCAAGCTAAAAATATTCTTAAAAGCCGATTTTGATATTCCTATAAAAACCAAGAAATTAAGAACTCATTACGAGCTATTATTCCTTTTTATTGATTTTAAAGGAATTATAGGCCTCCAAACTCTATAAAATCCTAGGTTATATTATCCAATACCTGCATCTAAAATCTCCTCACCTGAGTGCCAAATTTTAAATACGAAAACAATAAATTTATAGCCAGTGAACTAAAAGTGTTAAAAACAAGATAATATAAATAAACTAATGGAAAACTTCATAGAATAAATTAAACGATAAAAGATATAGTGTAAAAGAAAGGTTATATCGTTCCTCTAGAATAAGAAAATTGGTTCATTATGACATAAAATAAAACTCTATTCATCTTAAATATGAATAAGAAAGAGAAGAACAAGAACTAGGATAGAAATTGATGATGAACTACTCTACCTCCCGACTCTGTTGTCATCTCCTCCTTTGCTCCAAACTTTTTCTCTATCTTTTTCTCCACTCAAAATCTGCCAAAAAGTCCCCTAAATTTGCCCTAAGATTGCCAATTTTTAAGCTTTGAGACTTGGAGGTGCAAAACGGGTAACTTTCCCACAAAAGCAACCTAAAACATAATGTTCTCACGTCGCAAGGCCAAGGTGCTACGTACCCATCACCTAGGCGCTAGGTGTTCTATAAGGAGTTTCCAGTCCATAGCGCCTTAGGTACTACATACCCAGCACCTTCTCTGCTACTTTTTCCTTTTCTTGCTCTTACGTGCGCCTAAGCACTTGTTGTTTTTCCTTCATCTGGATTCCCTTCAAAAACCACTCTTTAACTTATTCCAAATCGCTCCAAACCTTGATCTGATTAATCTCCTAACCTGCAAACAAAACACAAAACACAAATAAAAATTAAATAAATCCCAAGAATTAACCAACTAACTATCAAGTTTAAGTGGTACTTAATTCGTGAGTAAAACTCACTCATCAACACCCCCTTGACCGAAACTAAAAATTGAAACCGTGAGTTTGACTGTTAATTATACTAGAAATACTAGAAATACTCCTCCTTGCCATAGAAAACGTTTTCGGCCATTAATCTAATTATAGAGTGATAATTTTACCCTTCTTTGACCCAAAAAAATCATTTATAATTGATTTTTAACATTTACAATCATAATTTGCACTTTCGTTATTTCTTTTTAAAAAATCCTTCTCTTTTTTTTTTTTGGACAATTCACACTTGTTAGAGATATTTAGCAAGTTGACCATTAAACAACACAACAAGATCAAATTCAAAAAATCTAACCAAAAAAAAAAGACACATTCTAGCAAAACTACTGTTTATCAAGCTTCCACAATAACAAATGCAAAAGGGAACGTCCAAATCGCATAACGAAAACAAATCAAACTACATTATATGAAGTTCTAACCCCAAAAAAAAAATCACATATTTTGAAATTATTCAATTAAATTCGAAAAGAAAATTCACATCACACAAAACGATTAGACAAATTTTATCAATATTAAATTGAAAGAAATTCTAACAAAACAACAACTAGTATTCTAGCGTGAAATTCGTATACAAATAAAAAAAATAAGTGAAAAAAATCATTTTCAAATGCTAGGATGGGCGGGCTCACAGAGGGGGACTTCTGGAGGGGTTGACGGATGGGCTCACGCCGGAGGCCTTCATGTGGCGACAGATGGGCTTCACAGGACCATTGCTCCTCGACTCAGGCTCTAGCGAAGGCTAAGGCAGCCATGGCTTCGCGACTCTGGCAAAGGCAGCCACGACTTCACAAATCGGGCTCCAGCGAAGGTGAACTCTGGGGTCGGTAAACCTCAAGCAGGCAAACTCCAATGCAGACGAACTCCAACATAGACACGGTAGTATAGGGTGCCAGATCCGCCAAGGAGAGGGATGAGAGATGTTGTGGTCGATCCTCCTTCTTTGGCAGCTAGAGGGTTTTTTTTTTTTTTTTTTTTTTTTTTTAAGACAAAAAAAAATTTTGAGAGTTATGTTCTACTCTCACGATAAGAGCAGCGGCTGAAATTTATTAGGGTATTTTAGTCGTTTCCTATACAAATTTAATAGAGTTAAGTAGAGGGGGTCTTGGTGTTATTAGTTTCAATCGAGGGGATGTCTCTATAATTTCAAAAAAACATAGGGGGTGTCAGCGTAATTTACTTTTTCAACTTTGAAAAACTCTATCTGTAGAAGTAACAGTCACCGGAATGGTTAGGCATATTAGATTACATGTAGTACACAAATCTATACACAAATCTATACATTTCCTCGATCAACGCTTCATTTTTATATTTAAAATACCCAAAAATTCTTAAAGAATCAAATATTTATTTTTTTGTGGAGATCGATTTGAACACCGTTTGGTTCAACCATTTGTAAACATTCACAACTGCCAATTTGAGTTGCCATTTGAATATACGCTTGTTTCTCAATATTTGAAATATATAATTTAAAATGGTAATATTTGAAATATCCAATTAGAATGGGCCATTAAAGGCAATTACGCACTTAAACGACTTTGGACTAGTCGAGTCTTAATATTGTTTCGATGCATCTAATTTTGTGCTATTTCTGTCCTATTTCCATCTTGTCTTTGGAAAGACATGTCCGTATAGTAATCTCTTTCATGAGATATGTATAAGTCACTTAAGCTTAATAATTATGCTCAATACTGAAGTGGTCCTGAACCCCAAAAACATCACGCTGGGAGAAAAAGTCGATAATTATACAATTACTAAGAAGGGATGAAGAATATAATATTTCATAATATTGGGACAAGTGGACCGTACTTATTAATTTACGAGGAGATGTGCTAGTTTTGTAATGAAAAGCTTTTGTAAATCTCTTGTTAATTTGAAAGAAAAATGATTTCAAGATATATAAATAAAACCAATTGTCGTTTGGAGTCGCCTTCTCTCTGCATGGTTTCTTTTTATTTTCTTTTATTCCTTGTTTAGTTTGTCATTCAAAATTGATTCTATTTTTTTTTTTTTTTTCTGTTTTATCTTCTTTAATAAATTTGAGTGAGGAATTCAGTTCCTTCTCTCCACTTTTTCTTCAAAAAATGGCCACTAAATCTTAATAAACTGGCGAAGAAGGGGGGAAAATAAAAAAATAAAAAGAATTGCTCGTGGACATCTTAGCTAAAAGTTATTGTAAATCATTTCCAGAGCAACATAGTAGTTCGTGCATATAACTAGACCGATCACAACATTTCATATAACACGTAACAAAGAAGAGAATTTTTTTTGTACAGAAAAAAAAAAAAAAATCATATAGCGAGGGTGATCTGTGCTGCAAGACCGGCGACGGCAACGGCGACGACGACCTGGCGACGGCGACTTGCCGAAGACGAAGGTTCTGCAAGACAGAGAGAGAGAGAGAGGGAGAGAGGAAAGTGAAGAAGCCTATGGCGGAAATAATAAAGCGTGAGAAAAAAAAAATCGAAAAAAATTATACCATGTCAAAAAAGTAGTATGTTACACTACGGTAGCAATATTTTCCAAAATAAAAGCAAGAGTGGCTACGACGGAAATTTTCTAAAATAAAAATGGAAGAGATCCCAATTTGTAATGAGCTCAAATCTTTGAAAATGAAATATCTTTTTATCTTTCCGATCTTAATTTCTCTTTTCCTCTGTTAACAATCGAAAAAAAAAAAAAAACAATAAAATGAGAGAAGAAGAAGAATAGGCATAAGAAGAGGAGACTCGGCATTCATGAACGACTTCGAGAGGCCTCGGATTTGGAGTTCAAACCCTCCAAATTGCTCCTAACTTCAATCTCAGATCCCAATCAGATCTCAGTAATATCTCAACAAATTTCTTCTTTCTTTTGTCCAAATTATAGAGATCATGAAGGGAAAGCGTCGGGTGGGAGGAAGATTCAGGTCCAGTTGGTTCTGACTTCTCACAGTTTTAATTTTATTTATTTATTTTATTAATTTTATTTTTTTATTTTTTGAATATAAGTTCCGATAAAGTTCGAATGAGAGGACAGTCTGACAAGTTGCATGATAGGGTGCTTAAGTGGCGAATGTCCTTGATGCCCACATAGGAACGGGTTGTAACCCGCTCGGGATACTTAGGATTACTCAGCCCATTAATAGGCATTAGCAAATCCTAGAATTCAAATAATCTAAATCCTATGATCATTAAGAGATCAGATCATTACATAAGAAAGCTGACAATCATTGCCACGTCCTCAAAACACTCTTGATTTAGGGTTAGTTTGGTATTGCAATGTTTTTGTCATAATTTTACTTTTACTTTTACTTCTAGTAAAATCATAAGTAAAAACTAAAAACAAAAGTTACAAATTCTTACTTCTTCAAATAATTATTAAAATATATTGATGTTTGTGCAAATAACTTTTAATTGTTTTTACTAAACACAATATTTATATCATAGTTTTTGTAAAGGTTTTTTAGAGAAGCTAAAAACATTACCAAACTAGCATTAGACTCCTCTATTAGAAAAGGACTAAATTCAGAAATTTCCTGATAACACTATAACTTCGTGGAAAATATATGTTTCATGAAAATAAGTCTAAAAATTTCATAATTTCAATCTTTCTATGTCAGTGTCAACATAAACAATGCAATTTAATACTGTAATAATTTTAACGAGTTAAATTGTAGTCGGAAAACTATATACATATAAATAACATTAAAAAATTTCCACTCAAATCATGGCTGGACACATTATTATTACAGAAATGTCCAAAACAATTTAGAAAATGACAGAGTGTAAATTAAACAGTAAACAAATTGTGCAACGTAACATCGTAGATCCAAAATTTTTTCTAACAGGCATAATCATGGTAAGTCATGGTTTTAAAACAGCTAGAAATTATATTTATTAGTTAATTATGAATTAAGTAAAACGGAACATTTTACACTTTTCAAAATACTGTCAGAAAACTTACACATAAATACCTAGACTGTTAGTCAAGTTTGGACTGCAAGCCCTCCCTACACTGCCACCCAGGATTGAGGAAGAGCCAACAAGGCTTGGAACAAGCCTTCCTCAATTTGAGGAATCATGTGGGTACTACCATGGCCTCTTCATGTTGCGGTTGGAACCCAAAAAAAAAAATGTAAAAAGAAAAAAAAATATACTTTTGTAGCTAGTGATCCTCCCAACATTATGCTCCAAAGGATATACGTTGATTTAGTAGGATTGCCCTTTCAAAAAAGTTCATTTTTGTATTATTGTTCCATTAGTCACTTCAAGTTTTTTGACCTCCAATTAGACAAGTGTAAAGAGTAAAAAATTCAAGAAAATATCTGGGGAGATAAAATATATATACATGTCTAGTTGAGTTGTTGTTTCACAATTTTATCAAGATTTATAACCGTTCACGTGGGAATATTGTTTCTCGTTTATCTAACATTATACGAGGAAGAAGAGAGAAAAAAAGACAATAAATTCAACATTTTCGTAAGCTGGGTTACTTGGGTAACTAACACATATAGAGAGGACAAATTCATGCATTTTGGGAGTTAACAAACGCATTGCCATCGTTTTGTCACAAATCACCCACTATTATATTATTATCAAACGTACACAAAGCCAGGAAAATATGTTTCCCAAATAACGATATGAAAAAAAAATAATAATAAATCAATATATATTCCAAAAATTACTCTCGTATTGGCTGTCATACGGTGTGTCTCTATATTATAACATTTCTTTTATTTCTTTCTTCTTCCTCTTTTTGTTTCTTTTTTTTTTTTTTTTTTTTTTTTTTTAAAGTTCATCGAGAATCTCATGAGTCCTTCAGTCTTGCCAATATTTCAGTGGTGAACATGATCCCTTGGGTTTACTCTTGGGGGAGGGGGTGGACCTGGCAAGCCTTCACGCAATTTCCTCATCTTAAAATCTGCAAATTAAAAAAAAAATAAATAAATAAAAAGCTTCATCAAAAGCTGAACACTTACCAGCTGGTAACAGTAGGTATGTTTTAAAAACATGTTTGATTACGTTTTAATACTCGTATTCACAAATACATACTATATTAACCGTACGCACATATACGGCCCGGATAACTTGGAAAGATTAACTAAACTAAACCAGACACATAACCAGTAGAAGAAGAAGAAGGAAAAAAATAAACTAAACCGAAAAACAAGAAACAGATCACAATCGGAAGAACATACGAATTAATTACCGGTTTCAGCATATGTTAAATGATTTGAAACGCAAAAACAGCCGTGATGAGGATAATTAGCATAATATAACTAGGAATGCCAAATGAAGTTAAGATTAGAGTAATCTCTTCTGAGTAAAAATATAAACTAGTGAATGATATTAGGATTTTTGTATCCAAATCGTTATTTATTGCTCGTTCGTCGCCTTCATACATCAACCATTATATAGGAGCAAATCGACTTGGAGAAGGTGGAGGAATTGGCTTCTTCCTAAATTTCCTAGTCATGAAATCTGCACAACCACCGATAGTGATGACAACCAAAAAGATAGCAATTCCATTGATTTAGAAAATTTTAAAACGTTAGGGCTATGTTTGATTTCTCATGATCCAAACCTGAATTTTGCAAAGGAAAAGGACAATTAAAATCTAGCAAAGAAAATGTTCCTAAATTAATTTTCAGCTTAGAGAAAAATTAAGAGAAGTAAAAAATAATGGCGTTAATTTTCCTTTATCGAGTAAACTAGAATTAACCAGCCAAAAAAAAGTAAATTAGAATTCCTCCATCTCTGTATAAGAAATATAATATGAAGTTAAGAAATTACTAAAAATGAGCATAACCTACATTGATTTCGTTAAAGTAATGTTTAAATAGGCTTAACATCTGCCTCAGAAAGCATATACACACATATATAGCTATATATCTATATATCATACGCACCTGCATTGGCCAAATGATTCTGCGTTCCAAAAACGTTGGCCGCCAACAGTACTAACAGCATTATAAAACGAATGGCAGAGGAAATCTTCATGACTTCTGTGGCGCTGCAGCTTGAGAAATATTTCATCTATAAATATGTATATGTAGTGTGTGTACATGTGTATGTGTATGTGTATATATATGTGTGTGTGTGTGTGTGTGTGTATGAGGACCTACACCAATATTCTTATGTTCACCAGATTTTACCTTGAGAATTCAAACATGAAAACGCGTACATGGTTTGAAAATGTAGTCATTTAAGTTAAGGTAATGTCGTTCCGTTTGTGTTTGACAATAATTTCCTAGAAATTGACATTTAAACTCAGCACAAATTACAAGCCAAAAGTCAACAGTCAAAGGAACAAACTAGTGTAGAGCTAGCTTTCGCAACGATTTCTAGTCCTTGCCGACGTAAAGACAAATAATGGAAAATAAAATTAATTATTTTATGTAAAGACAAAGGTGAAGTTGATGTATGTGTCTCTTTAGTATTTGTCATTTCACTTGATTAATTATTTAATCATGATCCTTTGAATATTTTTGGAAATCTTTATATATTATTCTAATTCTCTCTTCTTATTTTCGCTATGACGATCCTTCCCACTGGAAACGGAGATCCTACTAGGATTTTTTTTTTCCAACTATTTCGTAATTTTATTAATTTTTTAATAAATTAACATATATATATATATTCACTTAAATCTCTTTTAATTAATAAGTCTGACCAATTCATAACTTAATTTTAAAGTGGTAACACAATTAAGTTTATTATTATTATTTTGTATGATTTTGAGATCTATGATTTTTATTAAGGGAAGACTTTAGTTAGGTAAAAGTTGACTTGGACTGTAGTTTCATTATCATATCAAATTAGAAGAATCTACTTTGGCAGTGGAGGGCATTCTGAAAGAATAAATTTTTTTTTTTTTTTGGTGGAGATTAATTTTATCTGAATGTGAATGTACGTGTGCATGTCAATTGCTAAGAGTGCGCAAAGAAATCCTTCTATACTTTAATAAAAACTAGTTGGCGAGCATGCACGGATAGACAAAGAAAGCAAAGCAAAAGCAAAAGGGAGAAAAAAAATGTGGCGGTGACTAAACCGTCATGTGACAATAATTGGACTACCATGTAACAGTCTAGAAAAAAAAAAAAAAAAACAAAACAAAACAAAGCACTATCGATAGTGCATTCATCCTTTTAAAGTTAGGTAATTGATTAGAACCAAGTGTTTGGCTATTGTTTTAGTATATTAAATTTTAGGAAAAATTATGTAAAAGGTGATAACTCTACGAAGATATAGTTATTTCACTTTTTTGTGCATTTAATTGAGCTATGTTCTTCAAAATTATTTTATTTAATTTGTCCCTCTAAATAAATTTTTTTTTTGGTCATTTGTGCAGGTTAATTAGGTGAAAAGAGGCAAAAAGGGCTATATATACTCAAGTTGTGGGCAAAACGGTAATCCAAAAACTTAACAAAAGATCAAAATTTGATTTGAAATTCGGATTAAGATGAAACGCACGGGCAAAAAGCGTCACGCATGCCACATGTGGGAAATTAGGGTTTGATGCACTCCTGATTCCTTCTCTGATCATCATTTGCATCACTAGAATCCACCTTGGCGCTTTGCCTTTGAAACCTCCATTGAACGCCATCGAAGGCTCTTCTGAAGCTCTGATACCAAGTTGAAAGATCAATTATAAGTTGAATGGAATATGAGGGAATGAGGAAAAAATGTCTATGCTTCATTAATTAGATACTTTTGTACAACAGAGATTTCAAATCTAACCTCTACCAATTCTGACAGTCTGTTATAACAGAATCTGTAACTAACTAGGGTCCACCTTATCACCATTCAAGACATAATTTTTTTTTTATTCTTCTTAAAAATACAGGAGATGCAATTTTAATTTGCTAAATTGAAGGGACAACGGTAAATTTTCAATGAACACATGGAAAATTCTAACTTTTTACCGCGAAAATTTTCTTTTCCTTTCTTATATTTTAATTAAAGGCAATTAATTATGTAGTTGGCCCTTCCTAACAGTTTTGGATGCATCTAATTTACTGCTATTTCTATTGGTCCAAGTCACTATAGCTTAGTAATTATGTTGAATACTGAAAAGGCTCTGAGCTCCAAGAATGTTAGGCGAGAAGAGAAATCGATAATTATATACTTGCTTAGAAAGAAATGAAGGTTAAGTTGTTTAAGGGTCATGGGATTAATTGATGAAACCTAATAATTTACAAAAATGTTGATTTTGGAAAGAAAAGTGTTTTATAAACTTCGTGTTTGAAAAGAAAAAGGGCTTCAAGATATAAAAACGAAATCAATTTTTCGGTTGGCGTCACTTGCCTTCTTTGAAAGGTCGCTTCTAATTTTCTTTTATTTTTTTATGTAGTTTATCATTGAGGTTGGATTTATATTCCTTTTTCTTTTCTTTCTTTCTTTTTTTAAATCTTTTTGATAAATTTAAATGAGGGATTTACAGTTTTAAGTTATGGTTACTCTTTTTTTTTTTTTAAATCATCAGTGGTTACATACAAAATTATTAAAATAAATATATGACTTAATTATATTTGATGACATGACATTTTATATGACTTATAATTAAGCAACTGGTTTACTCCAAACATTGATTAAATATAAATATTTTTGAAGTGAACAATACATACCTCAAATCAAAATCCATATTCAGGAGAAAGGGAATATCTTTTTTTATATTTTTATTGTATTTTTTTGTTTTGTTACATTAATTAACAAATTTATTTCGAATCATGTCGAGTATATTACTCTGTTTTTGTTTTTTTTTTTTTTTTTATGAAAATGAAAAATCTTCCTCTATCCTAAGCCTCTTCATGGCACTCCAAACAAAAGAAACTTGCGAGAACGCGTTATCAGTTAATTCTATAAAAGAAATAATATAGAAATGCACCATCGATTATCTTTCATTGGAATTTTTGTCTTGTCAAATTTATAAGTTTTTTTTTTCGGGGTATTATCATGGACTACTTATTTAATAAACTGGGTTTTTTTATTAAAAAAAACTTTTATTTGTTGATAAATCAATCAAATTGTTTTTCTTGTCCAAAGGCTTCTAAAAACTTGGTGGGTATTCAGAACTTAAAACAATTGATTAAAGTGCTTGGAAAAAAAAAATGTTTATTGAAAGTGGAAAAGAAATACCAACAAGCCAAAATGTTCTATGTGATGAAACTTTTTTTTTTTTTTTAACTCTTTTAACAAGATGATTAACGATGGTTGTGATCTTTTGCACAATTTTCTTTTGTTGTCAGTATAAATGGGGCTTAAGGAATTTTTTTAATTATTGTAAACCGAAAATAAAATTTTTGTTAAAAGCATATAAATAGCATTACAAGTGGTGACTTTTTATTTGGGTGACAGTTCTGACTAAATAGAAAAACAAAAATGAAAAAACCATATCAACAAGTCAAAAATAAGTTGTCAATCCAAAATCACATTTAATAAACATTCTAAATATTCAATATTTATTAATTTAAAAAAATCAATACTCATTAATGGGTGTAATATATATATTTTTTGTCAACTACCAAATTTGTTACAATCATCTGATATATAACACAGTCGAACTCGAAAAGTAATTATTAAAGTAACTATTATAACCATGCACCCTTATTTCATTTTCTCCATTATTAAAATAAAAAAAAATTAAAAAAAAAGGTCTGTAAAGCTTAACACACAAAGGAAAAAAAAAATTTTACTCAAAGACATCTTAGCTAAAATATAATATAAATTATTTCTAGATAAACATACTAGTTTGTGCATATAATTAAACCGATCACAATATGGCACATACAAAGAAGAGGTTATTTTGATGCTACAAAAAAAAAAAAACAAAACAAAACAAACAAACAAACAAACAAACTTTTTTTTTTTTTTTGTCTTTTTCCTTTATTTATCTATTTATTTCAACTCTCAGAACTACTAGGAATTGATGTACTAGGAGATGCTGGAGAAGGCATATCTTGGCGATGGAGTTCCGATGATGTTGGAGGAGGTGGAGAACTTGGCTTCTTTCTAGCTTTCCGGGTCATGAAATCTGCACAAGTTCCAATGGCGATGACAACTATTAGGAAAGCAATTCTATTGGTTAGTTTAAAAAAAAAAAAAAAATTTGGGCTATGTATGTTTGATTTGTCATTATCGAATTTTGCCAAGGCAAAAGGACAATTAGAATCTAGCTAAGAAAATTCTCCGTTTTAATTGTTCAGTCCAGAGAATTTTTTTTTTTTTTGTTTATTGTTTATTGTTTTTCGTTTTTGTAAGTTCAATCTGTTATTCTAAACAAGGAATGTATGATACAACAATAGTTTCTAAAGGGGAAGGTGAAACCTTCAACCAAACAAGCTTATCATCTATATGGTTGAGAGCCTAAAATGTCAAGAAATGGGCAGCTCTTTTAGTTTTCCGATATACATGATATCTATTGGAAATAATAATAATAATAATAATAATAATAATAAGTTAGACATACATAATAATAAAAGTTCAAATGTAACGACCCGTCTAGCACAGACCGTTACCATACATACGTACATACATGTTTAACTTGTTTCATAAAACATACTTACTTACTTAGCAAAATAGCGGAATATTTTTTTTTTTCCCATGGAGAGTATGAGCGTATAACGAATATTGACTAAAGGTGTGTGAACATAACATAATATACATAATTTTTTTAACAAAACGCGTAGCGGTCGCCAATCCCACATTTCACAGTTCACCTCACCACGCTTCACCATCTTGCATCAAAATTCGTCGATAGGTTGCTTACCTACAGCACAGACGTAAGATGTGAGCTTTCGCTGAGCAAGTACAACTATATCATCCGCGACACAAAAATATAACATATCATGTCGTAATATAACATAGCATAACCTAATATGTTCTAATCATGCATGATCCAGTTATGCTTCATTATGCTTTCTTTTTCTTTCTTATCATGCTTCCATAATACTTTCATTACTTGTCTTGCTTATGGGCCCTTTACCATGAGTGTCCGTACCGGGTGCGCAACTATGTAGTGGTTAGGGCGGTCAAACCAAATCCAACTCAAACCATAGTCCAACCCGACCTGACGCAGGTCGGCACGACACGGGCAAGCTTGCTTGCCATCATGTTTCATGTCTTTCTTGATATTATTTTTATTAATTGTGAACATGCCTTATGATGTTACACATACATGAATCATAATCAAATCATGGCATGATCCTAATATACATCATATCATAACCATGTACAACTACATCATATCATAACCATACATCATAGCAAGTACAACTATATCATCCGCGACATAAAAATATAAGATATCATGTCGTAATATAACATAGCATAACCTAACACGTTCTAATCATGCATGATCCAATTATGCTTCACTATGATTTCTTTTTCTTTCTTATCATGCTTCCATAATACTTTCATTACTTGTCTTGCTTATGGGCCCTTTACCATAAGTGTCCGTACCGGGTGCGCAACTATGGAGTGGTTAGGGCGGCCAAACCAAATCCAACTCAAACCATAGTCCAACCCGACCTGACGCGGGTCGGCACGACACGGGCAAGTTTGCTTGCCATCATGTTTCATGTCTTTCTTGATATTATTTTTATTAATTGTGAACATGCCTTATGATGTTACACATACATGAATCATAATCAAATCATGGCATGATCCTAATATACATCATATCATAACCATGTAATCAACTCAACATAGCATTCATCATATAATTAACATGCTTAGGTAAGTAACACACCGAAGCCTACGCTGTAGGCGGAGTTGTACTTACCTTGTTTGCTATGTCCAGTAATGTACTGATCCAATTCAGGATACCACAACAGGTTGTCTCCTGCTATAATAAAGGACATAGGTAAGTATTAAAACTGTTGGTAACATAACCAACATTCGTGCATAATCTTAGCTATATGTCCCCACCCATAACCATATAATATCTTGTTGGGTTACAGTAAGTAACCCTAGAGTTTAAAATTTAACTTACTCGGATTAAAACTTAACTTTGGTTTCAAACCCCATTTTCATTTTCTTTTTGGAAAAGCCTAACATTTCAAAGCTTAAAAAAATCATTTGTTCAACCTTTGAAAAATTGTGACTCTTGAGTAATATTTATAAAAATACTTAAGTGTTGAAAACTACCTTTGGAACAGTTTCCCTTAGTCAATTTATCATTGTATGTGCAGAAATGTCATTTTCCTGCACTGTTTTAGAAAATCCTGTGCAGGAATTTCTTGTTTCCTGTACAGTTTTTGAAATCTGATTTTTATTTAAAAATATAAATTGAATTTGAAAAAGTTTTATTCACGAAAGTTTTAGATCTCGAAAATCCTATAACTTTCTTGTTTTACTCAAAACCTGGTTCGGTCTCTTACCCATTCATTTTCTCAGTTGAACACACCTGGCCGTGCATGAAACCTGGGCACGATCAGGCTCGGATTTTTGCATAAACCGAGGCCGTTGGAGCCTTATTTTGGAAAACTTATCTGGTATCCCCCTAGGAAAAACCCTTCTCTACAACTTTCATGTTTTAAGTTTTTCAAATTCGGCCTCTAAAGGCCTCAAAATCAGCTTTTCCAGCAGAAACTGGCCAGTTTCCACCCGAAATGGCAGTTTTTGGTTTTAAATTCGTTTTACGTCCTAATACGTGCACTCTACCTCAACCGACCGCATCGGGAGCCTAAAATCAGTCATGCAACGTTTTTCTAACGTAAACTTTTTTTAAACACATTACCAATCAAGCCCATACAAATCATTACTCAAATTTCACCAATTAGGGTTTGCATGGTTTTAGGTTGCACAAATCATCACATGTTTCTAGCAACCTAATTTACATCATTCTTAGCATAATTAGGGGACATACAATATCTCAATCATTAAGCAAGCAACCCTAATACTCATGCAAACATAAACATAGAATCATGCAAAATTAGGCATATAACCATGCAAGCTCATAAACAAACCACCCTTAATCTAATCAAGCACAAACCCTAGATCTAACCTAGGGCATTAAACTAAATTGAGCTTATGATCTTACAAACCCATTGGAAATACATTTAAATTTCTCTATTGAAACTTGAATTGAGAAGCTTAGGGTTTAAAGGGGATTACCTTGATTTAGATTAAGAAATTGGCTTGGCTTTTTCTTGATTTTCTCCTTTCCCTTTGCCTCTACCAACAACCGGCCACCTTGGCTAGTTGGGTTCCAAAGTTTGCCGCCACCCTTGTTCCCACTCCGGCCACCTCTAGCCTCCAAAATCCGGCCAAAATCTTGACTTTCTCTTCCTCTTTTCTTTCTCCCCCACAACCGGCCACTTGGCCAAAATGGGTCTCTAAAATTTTTTTTTTTTTCAAATTTTTTGTTAGTGTTCTAACTAAAAAATCCGGTCACTCCAATCTTTCCTTTATCTTGGTTTTGCTAAAATTTCTTTCTTCCTTTCCTTCTCAAGTGTAACGACCCGCCTAGCACAGGCTGTTACCATACATATATACTTAATGTGTCTCTTATTACGTACTTACATAGCGAAAACAGCGGAATTTTTTTTTTTTTTTTTACACGGTGCGAACTCACATGCGAAAACGTTCGTACGAAATAACTGTTACTAAATAAAATTGTTTGGGCGTAAAATAATGTACGTAGAATAACGCACATAAAATAACAAAACGTGTAGCAGCACTTATTCCCACATTTCACAGTTCGCCCTGCCACGCTCCCCCCATCTTGTATCAGGTATTGCCCGTAGGTTGCTTACCTACAGTATAGACGTAAGACGTGATCTTTCGCTCAGCAAGTACAACTATAACATCCGCGACACAAATAATTACTAACACAACATAGCATAGCATAACCTAACTTAGCATAGCTTAACATAATCATGCATAGCATAACATAACATAGCATAACATATTCATGCAAGAGCCGTTTATGCTTCATTATGCTCTCTTATTCTTTCATAACTTATCTTGCTTATCTTAACATACTTATGGGCCCCTTATCATAAGTATCCGTACCAGGCGCGCAACTATGGAGTGGTTGGGGCGGCCAGTCCATTTCCAACTCAAACCATAGTCCAACCCGACCTAACGCGGGTTGGTACGACACAGGCAAGCTTGCTTTCCATTATACACTACTAGAAAAAGGGGATACCACGACGGTTAAAAACCGTCGTCGTATCGATTCCACGACCGTTTTCCAACCGTCGTGGAATCCAGAGTCGTGGAATCTTTTAAGATTCCATGACGGTTTTTTAACCGTCGTGTAATGTGAAAAAATTTCACATTCTGCCTGATTTTAAGACCATACCACGACGGGCCCATTTAAAAACCGTCGTGGTATCATGGATACCACGACGGTCTCACATTCAAACCGTCGTGGTATCCCTCGGGATACCACGACGGTTCCAAGTGGAACGGTCGTGGTATCCTGGGATACCACGACCGTCCCGAGGGGATACCACGACCGTCCTCCTCGGGACCGTCGTGATATCCCGAGGGTTACCACGACGGTTTTTACGTGGGACCGTCGTCCGTGCGAATTTTTTTTATAAAAAAAAAAATTTTTGGCAAATTCGTTTAATTTCTCACGGGTAGTAAATCCCGTATGTTAGTACGTTACACATGCAATCGAATTTCCAAAAATATTATGTAATTACTTAGATAAAATTGTACAACAACTAATATAACGATAGGTAGTGAAATGTCTCTATATTTTTCTAGTCAATATTGTATACACCGCATTACAAAATTAGCCCACTCGGTCCTAACCAAACTCATGTCAGCATCAGTATAAAAATCCTTGGTTTGAAGCACGGCTAGTCCATCAACAGTATAGGTTATTTCTCGCATGTAAGCTAACACAAAATAACCGCATTCTACATAACCTTCCTGTATTGGACATCGAACGGTATCAATCAACGTTTGCCAGTTGCGTCGCTGTCTCATTCCGCTTCCCACCAACAGTTTCCAATCATTAAGTGCCCTATCAATTTGACAAATTTCAAAACAATTACAATAACAATTATTTTATGTCTAATCATAGATATAAACACATTCTTGTTTGAAGTTATTGTGCCGCGTAATTCTTTGCTTTAGTTTTGAATTTTATTGTCGTTTTCCCTTACCCGAAATATGCCCTTTCAAAATCCCAACTTAACATGCCCGCAAAAACCAATTCATAAAAAACGTTTCCTTTTAATATGAAATGTGGAACAATAATGAACAATTACAATTGACCAATAAAATCTACTATGAAAAGCTTATAACTAACCTTTGGCGACGTTGGCGACGGCGAGGAGAGAGAGAGGGAGGCCGTGGGTCTCGTGGGCGACGGCGAGGAGAGAGAGAGGGAGGCCGTGGGCGACGTTGGCGACGGCGAGGAGAGAGAGAGGGAGGCCGTGGGTCTCGTTGGCGACGGCGAGGAGAGAGAGAGGGAGGCCGTGGGCGACGTTGGCGACGGCGAGGAGAGAGAGAGGGAGGCCGTGGGTCTCGTGGGCGACGGCGAGGAGAGAGAGAGGGAGGCCGTGGGCGACGGCGAGGAGAGAGAGAGGAAGGACGTAGGCGACGGGCTACCGAAGGAGAAAGAGGGAGAAAAATTGGCTTGGTGGACGGCGTGGGCGAGGAGAGATAGAGAGGAAACTAAGAGAAAAATGGGAGATTGCCAAAAGTTAGATAGAGAAATAATGGAGATTGGGAAGACAACCAATGTAAAATAAGGGGGAGAATGCCGAAAAAGTATGGAAAAGAGAGATGGAAGAGGACAAACAATTAGAAATTGACCAAAAAAAAATGCGCGCGCACGTTTTTCGGGGGAAATTTAAATTCCCCCGATACCACGACGGTTTTGAAAACCGTCGTGGTATCATGGAAACCGTCGGTAGGTACATGGAAACGGTTTTGAAATTTTTTTTGAAAATTTTTTTATTATTTCGGTAGGTACCACGACGGTTTCCATGGAAACCGTCGTGGGTACATGGATTTTTTTTTTTTTTTTTTAAAAAAAAAAATTTTTTTGAAAATTTTTTTTATTATTTCGGTAGGTACCACGACGGTTTCCATGGAAACCGTCGTGGTACATGGATTTTTTATAAAAAAAAATAAAAAAAAAATTTTTTTGAAAATTTTTTTATTATTTCGGTAGGTACCACGACGGTTTCCATGGAAACCGTCGTGGTACATGGATTTTTTTTAAAAAAAAATAAAAAAAAAAATTTTTTGAAAATTTTTTTTATTATTTCGGTAGGTACCACGACGGTTTCCATGGAAAAATAAAAATTTTCGAAAAAGATTAATATAACTCCTGTTATTCTATTAATTCACACATGTATAGTAAGCATTTATATAAATAATTAATATATTGTACATGTGCACAATTAACATATTAGTTTGTATATAACAACTTCTGCACGAATTATATACAACGAAAAATAAACTACCAAGATTTTTTGTTTTTCTTTTTGGGCTTCTCAACTCGTGTCCACTCGACATCTAAACGAAGTAAGTGTGAGGTATCATCGTCCAAATCATCAATCTCCTCGACTGGTGGCAGTCCGCTTGTGAAAGATGGAATGTCGGTGCAATCTTCAACAGTTTCTTGGTCGTCACCGTGCATTGTTTGCTTCATTGGCACAACTAAAGATAAATCTAAATTATCGGGATCCGTTGTGTAAAATACCTGGACCGCTTGCGACGCCATAATGAAAGGATCATTTTTGTATCCCAAACGCCTAAAGTCCACAACCGTCACGCCGTCCCTATCAATCTTAACAAAATTATTGTCAGCCCAATTGCATTTAAAAAGTGCTATCCGCAAGCCGCAATAATCTAGTTCCCAAATATCGTCAATGAACCCAAAGTAGTTCATGCTACCGTATACCGGGTTCTTGTCCTTTGCGGATGAAATGTGCATAGACTCGGCACGGAGGCTGACACCACTATTTTGGACGGTATGCTTCGCATCTCTTTCGCGAGTGTAGAAGGAGTAGCCATTGACAGAGTACGATGTATATCGTGTGACTATCGATGACGGTCCTCTTGCTAGCTTCATTAAGTCTTGGGAAAGGCCAGGCTTCATATGCAAATGTTTTCTTAGCCACTCCCGAAATGTCCGGTTGTGCTCATCTTGAATCCACTTCTCAGATCTGGTTTTCCTCGGATTCGCAACTCTTAATTCCGCCATGTGAACTTCAATAAAAGGCTCCACTTCCTTAGCATTGTGCAAAACGTACAGACAAGCCTTTTCCCATTCATCTCTATTTACTGGTGAATGAACGCCCACGGATAGTCCTTTCGACGTAACTTGACCGCTCGTTGGCAACCCTATTGGGTCCGCGTTTGACAAATACTCGGAGCAAAATTCAACTGACTCCTCGGCTATGTAGTTTTCCACTATACATCCCTCCGGCCTATTTCGGTTCTTCACATAGCTTTTCAAAACCTTCATGTACCTTTCGAAAGGATACATCCACCTCATATGGACCGGTCCACATAGTTTAACTTCCCGAACTAAGTGCACCGTTAGGTGGATCATGATATCAAAAAAGGCTGGTGGGAAATACTTCTCAAGCATGCACAATGTCATCACCAATTCCGATTGCAGCGGATCAAGCATCAGTGGATCAATTACCTTCGAGCATATTGAATTGAAAAATGAGCATAACTTCGTAATTGCATATCGCACATCTTTCGTTAAAACTCCCCGCAATGCAAGAGGTAATAATTGTTGCATCAAGATATGACAATCATGTGTTTTCATTCCAATGAGCCTCAAATCCTTCATCGACACCAATCTTTTGAAGTTGGAAGAGTACCCACTTGGCACTTTCACGGACGCAAGCCATTCACAAAGCTTTCTCTTCTCTTGTCTCGATAATGTGTGCTTTGCCGGAGGTAAGTATGTGCCGTTCGATCTTTTCTCGGGGAGCAAATTTGGCCTAATCTTCATCTCTTCAAGATCCAACCGTGCCTTTTCACCGTCTTTAGTTTTGTTTGGAATGTCAAGCAACGTGCCCACTATCGATTCACAAACATTTTTCTCAATATGCATAACATCTAAGCAATGACGGATGTAGAGTGACTTCCAATATGGAAGTTCGTAAAAGATTGACTTCTTCTTCCAAGGTCCATCGACATCCGGAGCCTTACGTTTTCTCTTCCCCAAAACTACTTTCACATCTTTAACCATCTCATAAACGGCTTCGCCTGACAAAATCCGAGGAGCTGATCTTTCTTCGGTCTTACCATCAAAAGCCTTCTTTTGTTTGCGGTATCGATGATTTGTTGGCAAGAATCTCCTGTGGCCGAGGTAAACGGTTTTTCTTACCATTCTTCAACCGGATGGAAGATGTTTCCTTCATACAAACTGGACAACCGATAGAACTCTTAACAGGATAACCAGAGAGGTTGCCAAGTGCAGGAAAGTCATTAATTGACCAAATCAACATTGCACGAAAATTGAACGTATCTTGACGGTGAGAATCTTTAACTTGTAAACCGTCTTCCCACAAGCTTTTGAGGTCATCGATTAATGGTGCCAAGTACACGTCAATGTCATTCCCTGGTTGTTGTGGGCCTGAGATCAATAAAGTCAACATCAAGAACTTCCGCTTCATGCACAATTCTGGTGGGAGATTGTAGTTGACAAGTATGACTGGCCATGTACTATGCCGACTACTCATGTTACCATGTGGGTTCATTCCGTCCGTCGACAAACCGAGACGTAAATTCCTTGGTTCTGCACTGAAATCTGGATGATTGTCGTCAAAGGTCTTCCATTGAGGTGCGTCGGCCGGATGCCTAAGTTTTCCATCATCAACACGTTTATCATGGTGCCATGTCAAACTTTTAGCATGCTCGGCATTGCGGAATAAACAACGCAAACGTGGTGCCGGTGGAATGTACCATAACACCTTAACCGGCACTCCTTTTCTACCATTCGATGGCATCTTGCCCTTCTTCCATCTTGACTCGTTACAAACCGGACATTCATGTAAAGTTTCATATTCCTTCCGGTAAAGGACGCAATCATTTGGACAGGCATGTATTTTCTCATATTCCATTCCCAAACTGCTCAACGTCTTCTTCGCCTCGTACATACTAGGTGGCAATTTATTATCCTCCGGTAGAACATCTTTTAGAAATTCTAAAAGAGTCGTGAAACTAGAATTCGTCCACCCGCCCGACGCTTTCATATTCCATAATTTAACCAATGCCCCTAATTTAGTATATTTTGTACACCCGGCATACAAGGGCGTTTCGGCATCATTAATCATTGCCTCAAATAACTCCGGACGGTGCACAAAGTTCTCTTCCAAATCATTCACCATATTGAACATATTATCACCAACGTCTTCATCAACAATAGGCTCTTTACCTTTACCTTTAGTGCTCGTCGATGTAGAGTTAATATTGAAAAAAGCTTCGCCATGTAAATACCAAGTTTGGTAAGAACAAATAATCCCATAAGCGCGCAAATGCCCTCTAACATCATCAATGGAATGAGATCTATGATTACCACAAATTTGACACGGACACGGAATCTTATCATCTTGTATGTGAGCTTTGGCAAATGACAAAAATTCTTCAACACCATCTCCATATGCTTTAGACAATCTATCAAACCACATCCATTTCCTATCCATGATTTGCAAATCCTAAATAAAAAAATTTAAATTAAATAATTTATTACAAGGTCGAGTACTCTATTTAATGTAACATGCATATATATAATTTTCATTACTAATTAACAACGGCCCATTAATCGGTTTTTCAACATTTGAAAATCGAATTAAGAACATAACAAATATAATTAAAATACAAAACGATCTAAATCCATAATATAATTAAGCTATCTAACATTACTTGATCACACAATTAATTTATGTCCACCCATTGCACAATTTAACTCCAAATCGATCCCAAAATATATATAAAGCAAAAAACACCTTAATTTATAAAATGATCATATCCACAAATCATCAATATTAAAACAATAACAAGTCAATCACTTACAGATAAATTATAATGATGGATATATATAGATGATGGCGATGGACGTCCACACGGTGTACTACCTGCCTGTATTCGGAGGGATCTAACTTTATATTCGGATGATTTGTAGCTGTAAAAATTTTGACGACAACAATAAACTCTCAGCGTTCATTTTAAATTTTTCGGGACTTTTACACGACGGTTTCTGAAAAACGGTCGTGGAAGCCCGGATATCCACGACCGTCTTTCAGTAAACGGTCGTGGAAGCTCCCGTGATTCCACGACCGTTTGTACAAACGGTCGTGGAAGGAGTGATTCCACGACCGTTTTTTCGAACGGTCGTGGAAGCCTCTTGCTTCCACGACCGTCTTATCTAAACGGTCGTGGAAGCACGAGGGCTTCCACGACCGTTTATTAAAGACGGTCGTGGAAGCAAGAAGCTTCCACGACCGTTTAAGTAAACGGTCATGGAAGCCCCCATGCTTCCACGACCGTTTACTTAAACGGTCGTGGAAGCTCCAGTTTCCACGACCGTCTTTTAAAACGGTCGTGGTATCCTGCATTTCCACGACGGTTTTCGGAAAATTTTTTTCCGCTCCGTGTTTTTTCGAATTTTCCACGACGGTTTTAAAGAAAACGGTCGTTGATATACCGTCGTGGAATGCCTAATTTGTAGTAGTGATAACTTTGATCGTCTCATACCTTGATCTTATTCTTATTAATTGGTGAACATGCTTCGTGATGTTTCACACAATTAACCCATGATCGTAACTTAGCCATACCATAACTTATGTCCTAGCGTAACATGATTCTAGCATATTTCATAGCACATAGCATGCATCATAGCACATAACATACTTCATAGCATATAACATTTACTATAGCATATAGCATACATCATAGTATATAGTATTCATTAAACATACTTGGGTAAGTATTCACAACAAAGCCTATGCTGTAGGCGGAGTTGTACTTACCTTCTTTGCTGTGTCCGATACCGAGCTTGATCCCTTTAGGACACTACAACACTCTACCTTCTGTTGTAATATAAAAGTAAGGGTTAGAAATTTTGGTGATATAACCAACATCCATATATAACTTTAGTTATATGCCCCTTACTTAATCTCATGTCATCCTACTTGGTTACATCAAGTAACCCTAGGGTTTAAACTTACCCTAATCGGATTATTTCAACTTTGGTTTCAAAACCCATTTTTACTTTCTTTTGGAAAAACCTTATATTTTATGTACAAAAATCATTTGTTCAACTCTGAAAATTTGTAACTATAAAGTAGGATTTGTAAAAATTATTGACTATTGAAAACTGCCTTTGAAACAGTTTCTCAATGTCAATTTATCTATGTATGTGCAGAAATGTCATTTTCCTGCACTGTTTTCAGAAATCCTGTACAGGAATTCCTTTTTTCCTGCACAATTTTGAAAACTAATTTAATTTAAAAATCCAAACCGAATTTGAAAAAATTTTCTTTATGAAAGTTTTAGACCTTGAAAACCCTACAACTTTCTTGTTTTACTCAAAACCTAATTCGGACTCTAACCTACTCATTTCCCTTGTTGAACCCACCTGGCCGTACATGAAATCTGGGCACGGTCAGGCTCGGATTTTTGTAAAAATTGAGGCTGTCGGAGCCTTATTTTGCAAAACGGTCTGTGCTACCCCCTAGGAAAATCTCTTCTCTACAACTTTCATGTTTTACGTTTTTCCTAATTCGGCTTCTAAGGGCCTCAAAACCAGGTTTCTAGAAAACTGGCCAGTTTCCACCCGAACTGACAGTTTCCTTGATTAAATTGATTTTACGTCCTAATCGTGCACCCTACCTCAATCGGCAGCAGCCGAGAGCTTAAGGTCAAACATGCAGCGTATTTCTAATGCCAAGTTTTGTCATCCAACAAAATTGGGAACATACATTATCATCATTAATAAGCATAAAAACCCTAGCAACATTCAAACACATAGCATGTAAGGCATTATGAACCAAAACCAACCATAAACCCTAACAATCAAGCACAAGACCTAAAAATCTAATCTAGGGCAATAAATGAAATTGAGCTTATGCTCTTACAATTTCAACTTGAAATACACTTAAATTTCAAATTGAATGCTCAATTAGAAAGCTTAGGGCCAAGAAATTATACCTAGCTCCACCCAAGGGTTTGGCTTACTTGACCAAAGCTTTTTCTCCCTTTTCTTGGCTCCTCCAACAACCGGCCTCCCCTTGGTTGATGGGTTCCAACATTTTTCAGCCCCCTAGCTTCGCTCCACACCAAAACCGGTCACCTAGGAAGCTCTCCTTCCTCACTTTTCTTCTCCTCTCCTTTCTTCCCACAACCGGCCTTCTTGGCCTAGAATGGGTACCAAAATTTTTTGATCACTTGGTTGATGTTCCAACAAAGTCCGGCCACTCTAAATCCTAAATCTCTTGAGTTTAATTTTTTTCTTCTTGCTCTCTCTTGGGTTCGGATTTTGTGAGGGAAAATTTGGGCATAATCTAGCTAGATTTCTCAAATTTTGGTGAACAAAAAGTCCACCCTCACACCCCTATTTATAGAAGTTTTGAAACTTTCCAAATTTGCCCATAAGTCCTAAAAAAATTTGTTATTTGCTCAAGAACCCTCTTAGTTGGCCGACCACCATGGTCTAGAATCCTCCAAATATTTCTTTCCAAAACTAGCTTAATTATACTTATGATGTCATAATTAAAAAGTATGATGATGTAAGCTCATTAAGGCTTGTTTGCTCATTTTCCTTAATATACAGTCCATTTTTAAGCTAACACAGATATCTTTAATACAGGGCTCACTAATGCATAGTACTGTAATACTGAACTACAGTCCAAAATTCATCTGTGTAAAAATGAACTGTATAAAAATTTTCTTATATCTTGAAGCCCTTTGGCCCTTGATACCCTAATTAATGTGCTTGATTTTTCTATGGTGATTTTGGAACTTAATCATACTATCTTATCCGTAAAAATGGTTTTTTCACAGTATAATTTCTATACTGCTAATTACTTCACAATACCGTCATGCCCTTGACTTTTCTGGTCAACCATTGACTTTCTTGTCAAGATTTGACTTCCTTGGTCAACCGTTGACTTCCTTGGTCAAACTTTGACCAACATAAAATCATAACATTTTCTACCCCTTTTTACATAAAAGGTCACATGCCCCTAAGCAATCATTTTTGAGTCTTATAAGATCATAAGAACTCACAAAACTTAATAAAAACCCTTAATCGGGCTTTTTCATAATTACCTTCATGGTACAATCAAATTCCTTTAAAAAGGAAATTGTAATACTGCAAAAAGCTAGTCATTACATCAAGTTCGGTTTTGGAGAGAAAATTTTGGCATAGTTTTGCTAGGATTTTTAATTTTTGTGAACAATGGCTCACCTATTTATAGGTGATGGAGAACTTTTTGAATTTGCAAAAAGGTCCTTGAAGAATCAAGAAATTGCTCAAAAAGAGCCTTAGGTGGCCGGCCATGGAGTGATCTAGAGCCAACAAATTCTTTCCAATTTTTCTTTAATCCCAAATGATGTCATTAATTAAAAGGTGGATGATGTAATCTCCATTAGGGCTTGTTTGGCTTTTTCCTTAGTATGCAGTCCAATTTTATGCTAACACATATATTTTCAATACTGCTATCTACTAATAACAGTATTTTTACACTGAACTGCAGTCCAAAATTTATCTGTGTAAAAATGGAGTGTATAAAAATTTTCTTATAATTTGAAGCCCTTTGGCCCACGATACCCTAATTTATGTGCTTGATTTTTTTCTATGGTGGTTTTAGATCTTAATCTTGATATCTTGTCCGTAAAAACGGTTTTCGCAGTATATTTCCCATACTGCCTGCCATTTCACAGTATCATCATATGTTTGACTTTTCTAGTCAATCTTTGACTTTTTAGGTCAACTTTGACTTTTTAGGTCAAACTTTGACCAACATGAAATCATGAAATTTTCTACCCTTTTTACTCAAAAGGTCACATACTTGGCTAAGCAATCATTTTTGAGTCTCGTAAAATCATGAGAACTCATAAATTCAATAAAAAGCCTAATCAGGCTTTTTCATGAATACCTTCGTGGTACAACGTAAGTTTCTTTTAAAAAAAATCATAATGTCATAAAAAAAAATTCAGTTATTACAATCTACCCCCCTTAAAAATTTTCGTCCTCGAAAATTAGAATAAACTGGGGTAGTTCTTTTTCATCTCATCTTCCAATTCCTAGGTTGCTTCTTCAACCTTGTGGTTTTTCCATAATACTTTAACCATGGGAATGATTTTATTTCTCAGGACCTTCTCCTCCCGATCCAGAATTCGGACTGGCTTTTCTTTGTACGTCAAGTCCGTTTGAACTTCAACTAGTTCTTGACTAAGCGCATGCGACGGATCTAGTACATACTTCTTTTGCATTGAGACATGAAAAACATCGTGCATCGCAGCTAATTCTAGCAGTCAAGCAAGCTTGTAGGCTACTTTCCCAATCCTTTCAAGGATTTCAAACGGTCCTGTATACCTCGGACTGAGCTTCCCCTTTTTGTCAAATCTCATTACCCCTTTCATAGGAGCAATCTTAATGAACACGGCATCTCTAACTTGGAATTCCAAGGGCCTCCTACGATTATCGGCATAACTTTTCTGTCTGCTAAAAGCTATGTAGAGTCTCTGCTTAATCTTCTTGATATCTTCAGAGGTCTTCTTGATGAAATCTGTTGTTTGCAGCTGCTTCTGTCCAACTTCTTGCCAGTGGATAGGAGATCGACATTTCCTTCCATATAGTGCTTCAAATGGAGCCATACCAATCGAAGCGTGATAACTGTTGTTGTAGGAAAACTCGATCATCGGCAGCTTCTGATCCCAATTTCCCTTGAAATCTAGAACACATGATCTCAGCATATCTTCCAGTGTCTGGATGGTTCGTTCCGACTGACCATCAGTTTTGGGGTGAAAAGCCGTACTGAACTTCAATTTCGACCCATGGCATTGTGAACACTGGTCCAAAATCGAGAGGTGAAACGTGCATCACGATCCGAAATGATCGATTTTGGCACTCCATGCAGCCTAACAATCTGGGATACGTAGACTTCAATCAATTTTTCTACTGAAAAGGTGGCTTTGATCGCAATGAAGTGGGCTGATTTGGTCAATCTATCCACAACAACTCAAATCGTGTCATTTCCACTTGCCGTCCTGGGTAGTCCTACTACGAAATCCATAGTAGTTTGCTCCCATTTCCATTCAGGAAGCTCTATTTTCTGCAATTCTCCTCCAGGATGTCGGTGTTCAGCCTTAACTTTCTGACAAGTTAGGCACTTTGACACGTACTCTGCTACTTCATTCGTCATATTTAGCCACCAAAAATTCTCTCGGAGGTCCCTGTACATCTTGGAAGCTCCTGGATGTACCGAATATGGCATCTTATGTGCCTCTGACATTATCTAATCCTTCAAAAATTCAAAGTCGGGAACACAGATTCTTTCCTTGAAATAAATAACACCATCGGCAGAGGTCTTAAACTCCTTGTTCTTTCCGCCAAAAAGTTGTGCCTTTAGCAAAAAGGAATCATTTCCTTGATGCATCTTGATGGATTGCAGCAGATTGGACTGGAGGGTCAGAGAAGATAATCTTCCAGTTATCATTTCCAGGTTGAACTCAGAAATCTCCCTTTGTAGTGGCTTTGAAAACCCTTCAATAGACATCAGCATGCCTATGGATTTCCTACTTAAGGCGTCTGCTACCCTATTTGCCTTTCCAGGGTGGTAAAGGATCTCACAAGCGTAGTCCTTTACAAGTTCTAGCCATCTACGATGTCTCATGTTGAGCTCCTTCTGAGTAAAAATATACTTGAAGCTTTTGTGATCGGTGTAGATTTCGCATTTGTTCCCATACAAATAGTGCCTCCAGATCTTGAGTGCGAAAACTACCGCCGCAAGCTCCAAATCGTGCGTGGGATAGTTTCTTTCGTGATTCTTCAATTGTCGGGATGCATAGGCTACTACCTTCCCATTTTGCATTAGGACAGCTCCTAATCCACTTTTGGAAGCGTCACTGTAAATCACAAAATTTCCTGCATCTGCATCAGGAATTATCAGTACTGGCGCACTTGTCAACTTTTTTTTGAGCTCTTGGAAGTTCTCCTCGCACTTTTGAGTCCATTCATATTTCTTTCCCTTTCGAGTAAGGGCAGTGAATGGTGCAGCAATCTTTGAAAATCCTTCGACAATCGTCGGTAGTATCCGGCTAACCCAAGAAAACTCCTTATTTCCGTGACATTCTTGGGTACCGGCCATGTGCTGACCGCCTCCACCTTCGCAGGGTCTACGGATATTCCTTCCTTTAACACCACATGACCTAAGAAATGGACTTTCTCCAGTCAAAATTTACATTTCGTGAATTTAACATAGAGCTGATTCCTTCTCAATGTTTCCATCACCAACCTAAGGTGATGCTTATGTTCTTCCTTTGACCTTGAATAAATCAAGATGTCGTCAATAAAGACAATGACGAACTTGTCCAGATATTCCTTGAACACTCGGTTCATAAGGTCCATAAAAGCAGCTGGGGCGTTGGTTAATCCAAAGGGCATGACCAAAAACTCATAGTGCCCATATCGTGTTCGAAAAGCCGTCTTGGAGATATCTGCCTCCTTAATCCTGAGCTGATGATATCCTGATCGTAGATCGACTTTTGAAAAGACAACTGCTCCTCGGAATTGATCGAAAAGATCGTCAATCCTTGGAAGAGGATACTTATTCTTGATTGTAATCTTGTTCAGCTCACGGTAATCGATGCACATACGTAATGATCCATCCTTCTTTTTGACGAACAAAACGGGCGCTCCCCACGGAGAGTGACTTTGTCGAATGAATCCTTTGTCGAGCAGTTCTTGTAACTGCACTTGAAATTCTCTAAGCTCAGCCGGTGCCATATGGTAAGGCACTTTCGATATTGGTGCAACTCCAGGCAGCAACTCAATCTCAAAAGAAATTTCTCTTTCTGGCGGAAGTCTTGGTAAATCCTTCGGAAAAATATCCACATATTCCTTAATAATGGGAACATCTCCCGGTGTCAGCTCCATTTCTTGATCCTTGTCCACCATGTTAGCTAAATATCCTTGACAACCATTAGCTAACATTTTCCAAGCCTTTATTGCCGAAACTAGTCGGGTTGCTGAGCTCCGAGACTCTCCATAGAAGTTGAACTCTTCTTCGCCGTAAGGGTTGAACGTCACACACCGCTTCCGGCAGTCAATCTTAGCGTTGTATTTACCCAAAAAGTCCATCCCTAAGATCACATCGAAATCCTGAAGCTTAATTGCGATGAGATCTACATATAATTCTCTGTCACAAATTACTACGGATGTCTTTCGTATCCAAAAATTGGACCACAAAATTTCTCCGGATGGCAGAGAGGTTTTGAACGGTTGTTCTAGATTATCCACACCTCTTCCTATCTTCTGGGCGAACTCCAACGATATAAACGAGTGAGTGGCACCAGAATCAAACAAGGCAATTACATCATAGGTGGCGATAGAAATCTGACCTGTCACCACATGCGAAGTCCTGGCTTCTGCATCTCCCTTGGTGTAGGCATAGATTCTGGCTTGAGGCTCAGGAGCCTCTAATCTGCCTTGAGTGATCGAGGGTCCTTCAAGCCTTGCTTGGACTGCATGCAACTGGCTATTGGTGTTCCGGCTCGGATAGGAAGGATTCTAGCCTTGGATGTTCAAATTGCAACTCTTCGCAAAATGACCCTCCTTGCCACAAAGGTAGCAAGCATTTGTCCCCATTCGGCATACTCCTGGGTGTTTCCTCCCGCACTTGACACACACGGGGTAGCTATTGCTATTACCCTCATTTCCACGATTATTCTTCTTCTGAGGGTAGTTTCTTTGCTGACCCTGGCCAGTAGAGTTCTCTTTTCGTTTGTTCCTCCCAAACTGCTTAGAGCCTTGGGCAAGACTGCTGGGCTGGCCTTTCTGGTTCGTCTCAGAATTCTGACGGGGCTGCGTCTGCTTCACCATGGCCTTTTCTTCCTTCTTCGCCTTAAAATCTGAGCCCTTGCTTCCTTGTCCTGATTGATCCAGTATTTTGCTCTGATCGCCCGACTCACACAATCGGATACCAGGATAGGTGGGCTACTGCCAGCACTCACTTGCTTGGCAATGTCTATCCGGAACATTTTCATCATTCTTCTGACTTTTTCCGTTTCATTTGGCACCAATTCCGGGCACAAACGAGCTAGCTGCTCAAACTTTTTGACAGCCTCCATTACTGTCATCAACCCTTGTTTCAGACTCGTAAACTCATCTTGTTGAACGGCAAGGATTTCCCTGTTGTAGTACCTAATCCGGAATTCAGACATAAAATCCTGCCAGCTCATAGTTGTAACATCTCTGCGTATTTGGATTGTTATCCACCAGTGCCTCGCGTCCTTCTTGAGTGCGAAAGAAGCACAGAGAACCTTTTCTTGCTCTGTCAGCCGCATAAAATCCAAAATAACCTGGATGTCAATCAGCCAATTGTCGGCGGCTATAGGGTCTGTTGGTCCCTCGAATTCAGGTGCTTTCATCCGCCTAAATCTCTCATAAAGCAAATCTTCCCATACTGGAGGTAAGTTCACTTGTGCTCCAACGGGTGCTATTGGAACCTCTGGCTGAACCTCTGATTGAACATTGGGTACCGGAGGGACTACTGGGGGTGCTTTATGATTTTGAGGGGGACCCTCGTTAACTGGAGGTCTCTGATTGATTTGAGCTAACTGCTCTCGAAGTCTATTCGTTTCTTGTTGTTGCTCAAGCAGCTGCCGTTGCAGATTTGCTACAACGGTTGCAAGATCCGGCGCAGGTGGATTCTAGTTCACGGGTATCGTTTTGCGTGGGCGCACCATCTTCTAGTTCCTATTAAACCATAAGAAAAGATATTATCAAACTATTAATATCCTTTCTTTCATGCATATTATTACATATCATATCTCAGTACGTCATATCATAACATAATCATACTTATCACATCATAACATGGCTCTTGTAATCATAACATAACATGGTATTTGAACTGTCTCTTTGTATACTTACAAAAAGTACATCATATTTACAATATTATATATACAGGATTGTTACGTCATACTATACATACATGGGCAAAATTGCGATGGAAGTGTCTACCACTTTACCATCATACATGAGTACAAGCCTATAGTCAAAAAGAATAAACTAATACATCCGGTCTTAAGGTCAAAAGATACATATATATGATCAAACTAGGCCTAATCTATAAACTCAACGGTAACCACAGAAGAAGAGTCGAAGTCGGCCTCCCAATCTCCGTCGTGAAACAAAATCTCCTCTGGGTCGTCCTCGAAGTCTTTTTCCTCTTCTAACCAACCCGCGTGCTGTAGCTCTTGATCCTCTTCATCTTCTTGTTCTAGCTCATGCTCTTCATTGTCGCTCTGGATGTTGATAACCGGGGGATCCTCGGGTTGGTCTTCCGGGGCAACAATAAAGTCGTCAACATCCTGATCATCAGCATCCATCCCCACCACAGCCTCCTGGGCTGGTATCTCCTGTAGTGGGACGGCGGGAATCGGATCTTCGGGTAAAACCGGACCCAGCTTGTAAATCGGCTCTCCCATCCCAGCATCGTCGACTGGTGGCTGATGGTCTCCAGCAACGGCATCGGCCTGCATCGCATGAGCAACGATCTTGGCCTCCATAATATGCTCGACCATGTGTCCAATAGTCATAGTCGGCCTAGGATCTGGAACAAACTGTCAGATCTGGGGTGGTAACCCGTTGCGAAGTATCACTACCGCCTGCATCTCTGGACTCAATATGTCCTGTGGAATGTAAGGCAACATTGCCTCCTGGAATCTCCGGCAGTAATGTCCCATGGACTCCTGAGGGTAGGTGTGCCAGGTCGCTGAAAAGCTCAAATATCGGGCGTGGTGCATATCCCGGTAAATCTCGTGTTCGCGGTAAGGCTCAGCGGCTCCCTCCTCAGGTAAGGGTCCAAAACGCTCTATCACTACGGCACGAAAATCTGCCCAGGTGTGACTCGACAATGCTCGCTCGCCCAACGTCAACCACCATAATCGGGCGTCCGCGACTAAGCATCGACTGGCTAAGGAGACCTGTAAGCGGGCCTCGATGTGACATAGTCAAAAAATCAGCTCCATATCGTATAGCCATGCTGTTACTGATGCTGGCTGTCTCGTACCGTCATAATATAGAGGATGCGCCTCATAAAACGATGATATTGTCTTTCGATCCGCGTCTACTCGATCCGGATCCATATCGACGAATCTACCATACCATAATCACATAATAAATATGCATGCGTGAAAAAAATAAACTTAACTTACAATGAAGGTGGCGATAGCAGGCAGACTGTGAAATCGGATAGCAGGAAACCGCTCTGATACCAACTCTGTAACGACCCGTCTAGCACAGACCGTTACCATACATAAGTACATACATGTTTAACTTGTTTCATAAAACATACTTACTTAGCAAAATAGCAACAAAAAAATTTTTTCCCACGGAGAGTATGAACATATAACGAATATTGACTAAAGGTGTGTGAACATAACATAATATACATAATTTTTTTTAACAAAACGCGTAGCGGTCGCCAATCCCACATTTCATAGTTCACCTCGCTACGCTCCACCATCTTGCATCAAAATTCGCCGATAGGTTGCTTACCTACAGCACAGACGTAAGACGTGAGCTTTCGCTCAGCAAGTATAACTATATCATCCGCGACACAAAAATATAACATATCATGTCGTAATATAACATAGCATAACCTAACATGTTCTAATCATGCATGATCCAGTTATGCTTCATTATGCTTTCTTTTTCTTTCTTATCATGTTTCCATAATACTTTCATTACTTATCTTGCTTATGGGCCCTTTACCATGAGTGTTCGTACCGGGCGCGCAACTATGGAGTGGTTAGGGTGGCCAAACCAAATCCAACTCAAACCATAGTCCAACCCAACCTGACGCGGGTCGGCACGACACGGGCAAGCTTGCTTGCCATCATGTTTCATGTCTTTCTTGATATTATTTTTATTAATTGTGAACATGCCTTATGATGTTACACATACATGAATCATAATCAAATCATGGCATGATCCTAATATACATCATATCATAACCATGTAATCAACTCAACATAGCATTCATCATATAATTAACATGCTTAGGTAAGTAACACACCGAAGCCTACGCTGTAGGCGGAGTTGTACTTACCTTGTTTGCTATGTCCAGTAATGTACTGATTCAATTCAAGATACCACAGCAGGTTATCTCCTGCTATAATAAAGGACATAGGTAAGTATTAAAACTGTTGGTAACATAACCAACATTCGTGCATAATCTTAGCTATATGTCCCCACCCATAACCATATAATATCTTGTTGGGTTACAGTAAGTAACCCTAGAGTTTAAAACTTAACTTACTCGGATTAAAACTTAACTTTGGTTTCAAAACCCATTTTCATTTTCTTTTTGGAAAAGCCTAACATTTCAAAGCTTAAAAAAATCATTTGTTCAACCTTTGAAAAATTGTGACTCTTGAGTAATATTTATAAAAATACTTAAGTGTTGAAAACTACCTTTGGAACAGCTTCCCTTAGTCAATTTATCATTGTATTTGCAGAAATGTCATTTTCCTGCACTGTTTTAGAAAATCCTGTGCAGGAATTTCCTGTACAGTTTTTGAAATCTGATTTTTATTTAAAAATATAAATTGAATTTGGAAAAGTTTTCTTCATGAAAGTTTTAAATATCAAAAAATACTATAACTTTCATGTTTTACTCAAAACCTGGTTCGGTCTCTAACCCATTCATTTTCTCAGTTGAACACACCTGGCCGTGCATGAAACCTGAGCACGATCAGACTCGGATTTTTGCATAAACCGAGGCTGTTGGAGCCTTATTTTCGAAAACCTGTCTAGTATCCCCCTAGGAAAAACCCTTCTCTACTACTTTCATGTTTTAAGTTTTTCCAAATTCGGCCTCTAAAGGCCTCAAAATCAGTTTTTCCAGCAGAAACTGGCCAGTTTCCATCCGAAATGGCAGTTTTTGGTTTTAAATTCGTTTTACGTCCTAATACGTGCACTCTACTTCAACCGACCGCATCGGGAGCCTAAAATCAGTCATGCAACGTTTTTCTAACGTAAACTTTTTTTAAACACAGTACCAATCAAGCCCATACAAATCATTACTCAAATTTCACCAATTAGGGTTTGCATGATTTTAGGTTGCACAAATCATCACATGTTTCTAGCAACCTAATTTACATCATTCTTAGCATAATTAGGGGACATACAATATCTCAATCATTAAGCAAGCAACCCTAATACTCATGCAAACATAAACATAGAATCATGCAAAATTAGGCATATAGCCATGCAAGCTTATAAACAAACCACTCTCAATCTAATCAAGCACAAACCCTAGATCTAACCTAGGGCATTAAACTAAATTGAACTTATGTTCTTACAAACCCATTGGAAATACATTTAAATTTCTCCATTGCAACTTGAATTGAGAACCTTAGGGTTTAAAGGGGATTACCTTGATCTAGATCAAGAATTTGGCTTGGCTTTTTCTTGATTTTCTCCTTTCCCTTTGCCTCTACCAACAACCGGCCACCTTGGCTAGTTGGGTTCCAAAGTTTGCCGCCACCCTTGTTCCAACTCCGGCCACCTCTAGCCTCCAAAATCCGGCCAAAATCTTGACTTTCTCTTCCTCTTTTCTTTCTCCCCCACAACCGGCCACTTGGCCAAAATGGGTCTCCAAATTTTTTTTTTTTTTTCCAAATTTTTTGTTAGTGTTCTAACTAAAAACTCCGGTCACTCCAATCTTTCCTTTCTCTTGGTTTTGCTAAAATTTCTTTTTTCCTTTCCTTCTCAAGTTCGGTTTTGGAGAGAAAATTTTGGCATAGTTTTGCTAGGATTTTTAATTTTTGTGAACAATGGCTCACCTATTTATAGGTGATGGAGAACTTTTTGAATTTGCAAAAAGGTCCTTGCAAAAGCAAGAAATTGCTCAAAAAGAGCCTTAGGTGGCCGGCCATGGAGTAATCTAGAGCCAACAAATTCTTTCCAATTTTTATTTAATCCCAAATGATGTCATTAATTAAAAGGTGGATGATGTAATCTCCATTAAGGCTTGTTTGGCTTTTTCCTTAGTATGCAGTCCAATTTTATGCTAACACAGATATTTTCAATACTGCTATCTACTAATAACAATATTTTTACACTAAAATGCAGTCTAAAATTTATCTGTGTAAAAATAGACTTTATAAAAAATTTCTTATAATTTGAAGCCCTTTGGCCCACGATACCCTAATTTATGTGCTTGATTTTTTTCTATGGTGGTTTTAGATCTTAATCTTGATATCTTGTTCGTAAAAACGATTTTCGCAGTATATTTCCCATACTGCCTGCCATTTCACAGTATCATCATATGTTCGACTTTTCTAGTCAATCTTTGACTTTTTAGGTTAAACTTTGACCAACATGAAATCATGAAATTTTGTACCCTTTTTACTCAAAAGGTCACATACTTGGCTAAGCAATCTTTTTTGAGTCTCGTAAAATCATGAGAACTCATAAATTCAATAAAAACCCTAATCAGGCTTTTTCGTGAATACCTTCGTGGTACAGCGTAAGTTTCTTTTAAAAAAAATCGCAATGTCATAAAAAAAATTCAGTTATTACATCAAAATTGTTGCAGTAGGAAGAAGAACTCTTCAAAACTTAGATAATTGTCAAATTAGAGTTTTCCTTTACTAACCAAGGGAATTTTCCTTTAAAATTTAAGTACGTAAAAAAATGGCATTAATTATTGACATTTTAGGCTCTAAACAAGGAATTTTCCTTCATGTTCCATAATTTGACCAATGCGGACAATTTCGTATATTTAGTGCACCCGTCATAAAAGAACATCTCGACATCGTTAATCATTGCATCAAATAACTCCGAACGATGCACAAAGTGTTCTTCCAAATCATTAACCATATCAAACAAATTATCTCCTATATCTCCCTCAACAATAGGTTATTTTCCTTTGTTCTTCGATGTTGGATTCAAACAAATTTCACCGTGTAAATATCATGTTTGGTACGGACAAATAATCCCACGGACAAGCAAATGTCTTCTAACTTCATCAACTGAATGAGATCTATGATTTCCACAATCCACACAAGGACATCGAATCTTATCATTTTTCATGTGAGTTTTGACAAATGACAAAAATTCTTGAACACCATCTCGATATTTTCTAGTCAATCTATTAGCCCACATCCATTTTCGATCTATTTACAAGAACTCGGCCTAAATCCAAATTAAAGATCATACAATTCATTCAATAATCAACTTTTTGCAATTAAAATAACACATATTAAGCTTTCGAAATAATTTAACAAATCATACTAAAAAAAAAAAACTAAAAAAAAACGAGAATGGACCATTTTAGATATCTAAAATATCTACAATTCATCAATACAGATTAAATAACTCAAAAGAGTAAGTAATAATCACTACTTACAAATAATGACTATAAGAGAGTGTTGGTTTGGTGGACGGTGGCAGCGGAGGATCTGGTTTCGCAGGTCTCTGTAATATTTTTCACGGCTGCGGAACGATTCTATAAGATAAAATGAGGGCTGGTAGGGATTGTAAAAACCGATTGATTACACGACGATTTTCCAAAATCGTCGTGTAATCCACTAGATTATACGACGGTTTGAAGTAACCATCATGTAAACACTGGATTACACGACGGTTACACCAAAACCGTCGTGTAATCCACTGGATTACACAACGGTTAGGGCAAACCGTCATGTAATCCAGTCTAAGACGACGGTCGTACATTTTCTATCATCTAAGCTAACTTTTATAGTAGTGTGCTATATAAAATAGATTTTTATGAATATTTGTTCATTAATATTTAGCAAAATAGCTCTGGATGATTCTTTACCACTTTATCTTTCACTCTATTCTCCTCTTTATGAATTAACATGGAGTCAATTAAGTCATACTCAAACCCACGAAAATATTATTCCGAAATTTTATACCATTTTTATTTGTTAAATTTTTTTTTGGTGAATAAAAGGATCTGGGGGTGACCCTATCATTTCTAGGTTTTCAACCCCACAGACATGAATCATTTTCTCTAAGTATGGCAGGGAGACAGGTTCTTATACTAATTTCTCCCAGTCTGCCATCCGGGGTCTACCCTACCATCATCAAACAATGCTTCAACAGCCGGAACTGGAGCGAGGCCTAAGGAGAGGCAATAGGAGTTGAACCCGTATGGACGAATGGGAGATTCTAGCAAAGGCACCCACCCTTGCCAACCCATCCATCCTTGTGGGTGTATTTTTATTTCTTAAATTAAATTTTGAGCTATAACACCAAAAATTTTAATGAATTTAAATTGAAATTTCTAAAGGACCTGAATGTGACGAAATTTCAGAACTGAGTAAAACTTTTGAACTTTTCTGAAATTTGAGGACCAAATTCAGCCTTTGACTAAAATGGGTCAGTTTGACTCTGACTAGTCAAGTGGACCACGAAGAAGACAAATTTGGTCATTGATAAATTAACACGTCACCTTCTTCCCACCAATCAAATTTCTCCTCTCCATGACTCAACCAATCAACTCTCAGCACTAGTACAAAATATGGATACCACGACAGTTTTTAACCGTCGTGGTAATATTTTCATCGTGGAATCCAGGGTTTCAGATTCCACGACGGTTTTTTACCCGTCGTGGAATAGGCAAAAAATATGGCCTAAATGTGGACATTTAAGAACATATCACGACGGTTCTACGTAAAAAACCGTCGTGATAGGCGGACCTACCACGACGGTTTTTCAAGAAAACCGTCGTGGTAGGTCTACCTATCACAACGGTTTTTTTTGAAAAAACCGTCGTGGTAGGGTCTGTCGAAAAAAAAAATTTCGAATTGATTTCATTTCCCACGGGTGATAAATCCGGAAAATTTAACTCACAAAATCAACATTTTTTCCTGAAAAATTCCCAAATCCGTGTCTTACCCAATCAATTTTAAAGCAATCTAAATCACAACGACAATCAACAATCACCGAAAGGACGGATTTTGGAAAATTTTCTACAGAAAATTCTCAAATCAACAATCAACCAAATCAACATTTTGGAAGGAACATTGTGGATTTTTGACATTTTGGACGGAAATTTCACAAATCCGGACCTTACCCGAGCAAGATACATTTTAACTTACTGGATTGTCGAGCGTGGGTACGGGCGGAGTGGTAGAGAATGTAGGGGATGGAGGAATGGCGGCGAGAGGGAGAGGGAAAAAGACTCGGAGTTAGAGAGAAAGGGAGGAATGGCGGCTAGAGAGAGAGGGAAAAAGGCTCGGGGTTAGAGAGAGAGAGAGAGGAATGGCGGCGAGAATGTAGAGAAAGAGCGGAGAGTGATAAATGGAGGGAGGATATGGGCGGCTTTGGGTTTGTATTAGAGAGTGAAAAAGGCTCGGAGTGTAATGGGGTGAGAAAGAGGGTATTTTTTTGGGTTTTAATATACGCTCCAAAAAGTTGAACAACTTCAAAAATTTTCAAAATTCCCGCATTCATACCTACCACGACGGTTTTTGGAAAAAACCGTCATGGTAGGTTGAAAATTAAAAAAAAAAAATTTTGACCTACCACGACGGTTTTTCCGAAAAACCGTCGTGGTAGGTGAAAAATTTTTTTTTGACCTACCACCACGGTTTTTTGGAAAAACCGTCGTGGTAGATCTACCACCACGGTTTTTTGAAAAAACCGTCGTGGTAGGTGAAAAAAAAATTTTGACCTACCACCATAGTTTTTTGGAAAAAACCGTCATGGTAGATCTACCACCACGGTTTTTTAAAAAAACCGTCGTGGTAGGTTAAATTTTTTTTTTTTCTGAAAAAAAAATTTTTTTGAAAAAAAAAAAATTTTGATAAACCGTCGTGGAAGCGGCTAGGCTACCACAACGGTTTACAGAAACCGTCGTGGAATCGTGCTTTTCCACGATGGTTTTAAAAGACCGTTGTGGAAGCAAGCCTTTCCATGACGGTTTTCGTAAAAAATTTTCCGCTCCGTGTTTTTGCGAATTTTACACGACGGTTTTTTAAAAAACGGTCGTCGAAGTACCGTCGTGGAATCTCATATTTGTAGTAGTGCAGTCTCTCTCACTTTCTTTACCTTTCACCATCGCTCCAACACCACTTCCGACCACCAGAACGATCTCTGTTTTCAACACCCCCCTTCTTGTTGGAAAGATCTCGACATGCTGATTCCAACGGCGTGCCAAGCCACTGACAACTCCGCCAGATAAGAGGACACTCGTCGTAAAAAGCCACTGGAAAGCCCATTTCTTCCAACGCCATAACTTTGCAATCCGACCACCAAATGACGTGATTCTTGTTCCTTAAGAAACTGTTTCTCTACGCGCTTTTGTAGTAAGGAAAAGTTTAAATGTTGACATTTTAAGATGGAAGGCCAACCTCTTTAGAAGTCTCAAATTCACATGATATCAGCTCCCAACAAGCTGAAATGAGCAGCTCTATCCATCCAATACAAGCTTGGTGACTTCGAAAAGAGCACCATATTACAGGAGCGCATTAAGAAGAAAAAGAAACTCAAGTTGTAAACATATAACAATAATAACAAACATATAACGGTATATAAGGGTATTGGGTAATTTCACTAAACATATTGATTTTTTAAGATAAAAGTCCAACTTCTTAACAGTCTCAAATTTATCTATATATATATAACGCACCTGCGGAATTGGCCAAATGATTATTCGTTCCGAAGATGTTGGCCGCTAATAGCACTATGAGCATTATTAAACAAACGGCAGAAGAAAACTTCATGACTTCTGTGGCGCTGCAGCTTGAGAAATATTTCATAAATACATATATTGTGTGTGTTTGTATGTGAACATATATATGTTAGATATTTCTTAACTTAAAGTGGCCTTAGTATTATTATAGTAAAGTAACTACTAGCTTTAACTCATGGAATCAATTAAGTAAGGTTGAAGTCATTAGGGAGGTGAACTAATTGACTTAAAAGTGCATCTAATTTGGGAGTTTAAAATGCAATAAGAACTCTAACGCATAACACTTGAATTCCAAAGTAAAAAGTTCATGTCAGACGCATTGTGCATTGAATTTGTAACCTCTCTCAAGCTTCTTAAGTGAGTTGGTAACTCAAGTTGAATTAAGAAGATAAGTTATAGATGTTAATGAGAGTCTTTGATGGGAAGACTAAACTTAACGTATTACTCTTCATATAAATAGATCAAGGTCCCAACTCATATTTTCACACCTTCCATCTTTTGACATACACCACAAATAGTTACCCATCAACTATTGTGAGAATAGTGAGTCGAAGAATCTTGATTTTTATTATCTAATACAAAGATTTTAATATTTGTAGTATTATCATTTTCTCACTGTGTATCAAGGTATATTTTAGAATATCTTATCATGCTATTTTGTTTCATGTATTCAAAATTAGTATCCTGACAAATATGTTTTTGGTTATTATTATTATAATTTTTCTAACACAATATATATATATATGAGGACCTACATGCACCAATATCCTTACGTTCAAACATGAAAACACATGTACATTGAAAACGTAGTCGTTACGTTGAGTTTTGTGTCGTGCAATTTGTGTTTGACGATGATGCGTGGAAATTGACAGTTAAACTTTGCGTTAATTATAAAACAAAAGTTATTAATGCTTTTGGAAGTTTTGCAACGACTCCTAATCCTTGCCGATTTAAAGCTTCCCCTAAACTTCCCAACACTTTCCAAACTCCTACTCATAAATAATAGAGAAGAATAAATAAACAAAAAATCAAAGCTGAAGTTAACGTATCTACGTGTCTCGTCAATATTCGTCATTGCAACTGGAGAAACGAGTGCCCATGACTAAGCTTGTAAAACATTATTTTCATTCCTCCTACTCCAAGTGAAACAAACGCGCGCAGAAGTCTAGACCCAACGCCAAAGCTTTCACACCAATATTCGGATCAAATTCCAAAGGGACAACCAACAACCCTGTATAGATGTTTGAAAAATCGCGGTAAACGCACAAGAATATTGACTTCTAAAAAATTTTCTGAAATTTTTGGATCGAAAACTCGTATTGTAATATTACAATATATATATATATATATATATATTTAGATAAGTTACGTATTAAACAATATAAACTCCGGCAGTGTTCCAAAATAATTTCAATAAGTACTCTGACTGTCAGATGTTTATGTTTATTTGGAAAACGATAGAACGTAGCTAAATATAATATTTTTTAAAAACAATTCAGAACTATGAGGATCTATCTCATGTTGCTGTATAAAATAGTCTTTTATGAATAATATTTGTTCATTAATTTTTAGCAAAACAGCTCTGGATGATCTGCTTTTTCTTTACCACTCAATATTTCTCTCTATTATCCTCTTTATGAATTAACCCTAAAAATAAATAAATTTTTAGTCACAACATTTTAATATGACTACATGCCACTTTTAGTCACAAGGTTGTGATGATAGCAATAAGGTTTTTAGTTATGGCATGATTAAAACTTTTCCTTGACTAAAAGTTCTAGTTACAATAAAAATTTGTGACTAATTGTATATTAGTCACAAGATTATGACTAAAAGTGTAACGCCCCGACTTCCCACGCCGAGTCATCACCTTACTTACATACTTAACTTAAACTTGCGGAAAATTTGGGAGAAATTTTTCTTTTTTTTTTTTTTTTTCTTTTAAACTTTAATTTAAAACTTTGAACTTGAACTTCATTCTCAAACTCATACTTACTGATAGGTACTTACTCGAGTACCGAACTTTCAAACCCTCCTTGAAGGCCATCATAATCAAATTGTATACCAAACCCGACTTAATGCGGATTGGTACCACAAGAGTCAACTTGCATGCCATACATACATAAACTTTGTCATTCATACTTAAAACATCATGAAAATGTGAAAACCATTTTTCATTACAACATATTTTATAGAGTATATATTTTTTTTTTCAAAATTCGTGGCAGTGTCCGTCCCACATTTCACAGTCCGCAGCACCAGCCTTCCACAGTATTGCATCAGAGATTGCTGGCAGGTTGCTTACCTACAGCATAGACGTAAGACGTGAGCTTTCGCTCAGCAAGTACAACTGTTACATCCGCGACGCAAAACATATATCATTATGCATGAACCAATTATGATCTCTTATAAATCAAATATGGATTCATAACTTAGCTTAGTTCTATTCCTTTACTTATCATGTGTGCTCATACCGTGGTACATAACCAAGGAATGGTTGAAGGCGGCAGTCCGTTTTAACTCAAACCATGAAACACAAAGTTTAACATGGAGTAGTTTAGGTAGCCATCCAATCCAACTCAAACCATTAACCATACCATTTAAACCCGCCTTTGTGGCAAGTCGGTACAACACAACATCTTACTTGTCTTGTTCTTACCAGGTGGTTTAACATTAGTGAACATGCTTCATGATGTCACAATATTACAACATATAACATAACATAACCTCATTCATAACATACCATAACATTACACGCCATAACATATCATCACATGCCATAACATACCATCACATTAGGCAAGTAACAACAAAGGGCCTATGCTGTAGGCGGAGTTGTACTTACTTGGTTAGCTGTGTCCTATTTCGTGCGACTCCAAGGTGAGGCACAACAACAGGCTATCTCCTCTTTTACTATGTCCTACGTAATGCTGCTCCTCTTCCGGGTACAGCTGCAGGTTTCCTCCTGCTTGATGAAGGATATAGATAAGAGTCTAATTCTTGCTGTGGAATGTTGGTGTCCTAACCAACATGCCTACAAAATCTTAGTTGTATGTCCCCGATACCTGATATCTCACTTGGTCACGATTAGTCATCCTACTGTTTAAGAATAATCAAACTTTGATTATTCCTTAAGAAGCTACGTTGGATAACCTCTTGGGCTAGGCCCTTGACATACCGCTAGGTTTTCTTAAAAACCTTGGGCTTTATTCTTGTCCATAATTATTGGGTTACTTTAATTAACCTTATATCTTAGCTCAAACGGGTATCCTTTAGGGTTATATTGGGTAACCCTTAAGGTCAAACTAAAATCCACTTGTTAGTCAATCAAAGTTAACTATGGTCAACAATGGTCAACTTTGGTCAACTATGGTCAACCCTTGTTGGGTCAACCTTTGGGCCTTGGGCTTGATCCAGTAACTCGGGTATAACTCCCGGTTACCTTTCGTAAACTAATCGCTTGCTATACTCTAGCTTGAAAAATTCATTTTCCTTACTTGGAAAATTTAGGGAAATTAATCCCAAAACTTCTTTCTTAATTTATAAAAATCCTTTACTTAAATCGTAAAAATCCAAACTCTTGGATTAGTGCTTTATAAAATCATTTGAGGTTGAAAACTGCCCTTGGAACAGTTTTCCATAATCAAAACAATAGTTTGTAGTAAAAACACAGTTTTCTAGAAACATTTGTAAAGCTAGTGGTGCAGGAATTTTCGGATTCCCTGCGCACCCTTCGAAAAACGATCCCAGTTTAAAAATTGGTTCATAATCTGAAAAAGTTTTCTTCACAAAAGTTGTAGCTCTCAAAAAATTCTAAAACTTTTGTGTTTTGCAAAAATTCCAATTCGGCCTATATTCGTCCCAGTTTTTATTTGAAACTGACTGACCCCGAAAAACTGAGTGAAAACTGGGTCTGGGGATTGGCCACGGGTTTTGGGGTAAACGGAGGCCATTGGGGTCTCATTTTGGGAAACGATTCGTGGTACCCCCTAGGAAAAACTCTTCTGAACAACTTTCATGTTTTACGTTTCACCCAATTCGGCCTCTAAAGGCCTTAAATTTCCACTTTCCCGAAACTGGCCAGTTTGGAATCCGAATTGGCAGTTTCGGTTGTTAAGTCCGGTTTACGTCCTATTTCGCGCAAACTACCTCAACCGAACTTGCGGGAGCCTAGATAGCAAGCATGCAGCGTATTCTATCATCCCACATGAACAATCATGCAGCTCTAACGGGTCCATGCAAGCCAAACCCAAAAAGCTCTAATCCTAGGTTTGCAAGGTTCTAACTTTTGCATCTCATTCAAACAAGCATCAATCATTCACCCTTAAGCTAGCAGCCAAACATGCACTGCCTAGGGCAGATTTTGGACCAAGAAAATCAGGGGACACACAACCATTCACATCTAGCATACAACCTATCAACCAACAAGCATAAATCAAGAAGCAAGGCACAAAATCAAACCATCCACCCTTAATCACCTAATCAAGCACATACTAACCAAACTAGGGCAAGAAATTAGAATGGACTTATGTCCTTACAAAACCAACTTGAATCACAAATAAAATTCCAAATTGAACTTAATGGAAGGATTAGGGCTCAAGGAAGTTACCTTAGATCAAAGTTAGGGTTTGAAAATTGCAACTCCCCTTCCTCCCTTGCCTTCCCTTGCCCACGGCTTCAACCTAGTTAGGGATCCAAAAATTTTGGTTTGGCCTCAAGATTTGTCCTTCACCTAAGGCTCGGCCACACCACCCTTGTAACACCAAAAATTGCAGTTTTTCAACTACTTTCCCCTGCTCAAAACAGTGGCTGCCCTAGACCAAAAAAATGGTCTCAAAACTGGTTTTTGATCTTGTTTTCGGTTGATTGAATCAAACTCGAATTGACCCTAACTTTTCCCCTTAAAATTTTCAGTTTCTCTCTTGGTTTCCCTGCACTCAATCATTCGGCAGCAAGCCTAGAAAAGGGCTGGGAAAATTTCTCAGACTCTCCCCTTAGCTTCCCCTTGCAAACCGAACACTAACCTAGGCTAAACTCCCTTGGATTTTCAAATTTTTTTCTTCTCTCTTTCTTTCTTCCAAGGCTGCGGATTTTTCTGCAGAAAAATGGCAAGAGTTTGGCCAAATTTTCTGATTTAAATGATTAAATGCCACCCTTATTTATAGGCAAATGCAAACTTTCCAAAAATTACATTTTAGCCCCTAAACTTTGAGAAAATCATGCAATTGGCATGCTAGGTGTCAAGGTGGCCGGCCAAGACTTGGAGAGCAAGCAAGGGATGACATCATGGCTTACATCATCGCTTACCTCATCGCTTACATCACCAAATTTCCAAAATTTGCACTTTTGCCCCAAAAATGAAAATTCTTACAAAAATGCCCCCTAGGTGGCCGGTTGCTTTCTTGGTGAACAAGCCAAGCTTATCTCATCATGATGACATCACTTCGTTTACATCATCAATTTTCCAAAATTACACTTTTGCCCCCAAAGACAAAATATTTACATTTTTACCCCCTTATGTGGCCGGCCCTAAGCTTGGAGAACAAGAAAGAATTTTCTAGAACAAGACACTTGTCTTTAAAGGCTTGGTTCATGGAATTATGATGTCATAAATCCAAATAAGATGATGTCATAATTCTAAGATAGGGTGACATCATCATAAGGCCTTGTTTGGCTTTTTCCTTAAAATGCAGTCTATTTTCTTGCTAACACAGATATATCCAATACTGTGTTCACTAATACACAGTATAATTCAGTACTGTTATACTTGACTGCAGTCCAAAATTTATCTGCGTGAAAATGGACTGTAAAAATTTTCTTCTTATTTCTGAAAGTCATTAGGACTTTGATATCCAACTTAGTGTGCTTGATTTTTCTAGGGTGGTCTCTTAGCTTATTCCAGCTATCTTGTCCAAAAAGACAATTTTCGCAGTATATTTCTCATACTGCTTATCTCATTACTGTATAGTCATACCTTTGACTGTTCTTGGTCAACCCTTTGACTTTTTGGTCAACTTTGACTTTCTTAGTCAAACTTTGACCAACATGAAATCATGAAATTTCATCACGTCATTTTCCTTAAAATGCCTTATACTAGGCTAAGTAATCCATCGTTGAGTCTCGTAGCTAATTAACCGAGAACTCAAACTTATACCGATATTCCATTCCAACATGATCTAGACTTAAGTTTTCCTCATTCAAAGGAAATCTAGAGTCATCAAAATTCGGGTTATTACATCCTACCCTCCTTAAAAGATTTTCGTCCTCGAAAATTCGAATAATCCTGAGTGGCTTTTCTTCAAATCCACCATCAATCCATAACAAGTTACTATGGATTGAATAACTTGTTCATGTTCCCATTTTAATACCCTAATAGGATCATGTATTTTATATAGAACCATAATCTTCTTTCTACATCATCATAATTCATTCCTCATACTCTTATGCTTTCATTTCATACCATCATACTTTACTTTCATACTGCATCACAAGAACTATTTACATGAAAAACTGAGCAAGTATATCATATAACTTGCTGTTTGAAAAGCATATATATAACTTTTTCATACTTTAAAAACATATCATATCACATAGCTTTTTCATTTTTGAAAAGCATTTTGTGTTTTATTATCTTGTCTTAACATGTGGGCCCATAGTGTACGTACCAAATGCGCGCAGCCTCCAGACAAAACTAGGGTTTGCAAGGTCTCTAACAGTTCTGGGAATTTTATAAGCCTTTGCGATTTTACGAAAGGTCTTATAAACTTGGTCTTGACCCTTCACGATCACGGACGGTCAAGATCACAACTGAAACATGTAGCCTCCACGATCACGGGAGGTTGGTACGACACCTTACTGTTACTTGTCTTTTCATGTATCTTAATATGTTTTTACATTTAAGATACTTTTTGGAATCTTTTCCAATTCAATCATGAAAATCAATAATAAATAGTATTATTGAAAACATGTTACTGTTCAAGTGATGCAATGAAAGGTATCCTTGTATCAACCAGCTTCTTGTTAGCTTGTAGGAACGTTCTTCTTGCCTTTAGCAATTCTTTTAAAGCTCAAAGGCATAATCATAGTTCTAAGGGATATCTAAAACTCCCAACCATCATCTCATAATTTCCATTACTTAAATGGTTGTCTACAGTCGACCTTAATCATCCATTATATGTCGACTTCAGGGTTGGTGCCATTAACCTTAACCTCATTAACTTCATATCATCAAATCTCATAATCATCATTCTTATCATAAAAAAAAAATATCATAGCCTAATAAATTGTTGTTGGTAGCATATTGCTTATTTGCTACCCTCAAACTAAGGCATCCTCAAAATTTTCCTCATGTCCAATATTTCTCCTATGGGGTAAAAGTTTCACAATCAAGAAACTTAACTTCCATGATCTCAATCCAATTCCTTAAATGGAAAGATTCCTTATCATCACTATACCCAAAATGAGACGATAGGCTATCTAATCTTAGAGCCTACTCATTTCTTATTGCTATTCTAGCGATCATCATATCGTAAGCTTAGCTTACCCATCACGCTTCCACCGTGCGACTCTGATTTACTGGCAATAAAAGCCCATTCGCCCGAATAAGCATGCCCAGCTGCAACATAGCTAACGTATCGTCTCATGTACATATCCTAGTACATCTCGATATTGCGGTAATACATGGGCGATCCTTGCTGTCGTCAAGAAATCCATTTAGGAATCTCCTCTCAAGATCCTCTTGGCCAAGGCTCCTTGCACGAGCTTCCTTGACTAGACGCCGGCTCGACTGGCAAGCATATCCTGAAGATATGTCCCTGCATGACATAATCTGAGGAGGGTCTCCATATCGTGCATCCACTCCTTGAGTCTTATTGAAGATGCGAAGCTTCTCCTCCATTCCTTGGAATGTCAACGGAGCCTCGTGGTCCTCTTTAGTCCGACCCAAATTTAACACCAGATACATGCCGTTATAATAATCTTATAACAAAGTAAGAAAATAAACTTACAAAACTGTGGCGCTGGCAGCAGAACTGTGAAACTGGATGGCAGGAACTCTGCTCTGATACCAAACTGTAACGCCCCGACTTTCCACGCCGAGTCATCACCTTACTTACATACTTAACTTAAACTTGCGGAAAATTTGGGAGAAATTTTTCTTTTTTTTTTTTTTTCTTTTAAACTTTAATTTAAAACTTTGAACTTGAACTTCATTCTCAAACTCATACTTACTGATAGGTACTTACTCGAGTACCGAACTTTCAAACCCTCCTTGAAGGCCATCATAATCAAATTGTATACCAAACCCGACTTAATGCGGATTGGTACCACAAGAGTCAACTTGCATGCCATACATACATAAACTTTGTCATTCATACTTAAAACATCATGAAAATGTGAAAACCATTTTTCATTACAACATATTTTATAGAGTATATAATTTTTTTTTCAAAATTCGTGGCAGTGTCCGTCCCACATTTCACAGTCCGCAGCACCAGCCTTCCACAGTATTGCATCAGAGATTGCTGGCAGGTTGCTTACCTACAGCATAGACGTAAGACGTGAGCTTTCGCTCAGCAAGTACAACTGTTACATCCGCGACGCAAAACATATATCATTATGCATGAACCAATTATGACCTCTTATAAATCAAATATGGATTCATAACTTAGCTTAGTTCTATTCCTTTACTTATCATGTGTGCTCATACCGTGGTACATAACCAAGGAATGGTTGAAGGCGGCAGTCCGTTTTAACTCAAACCATGAAACACAAAGTTTAACATGGAGTAGTTTAGGTAGCCATCCAATCCAACTCAAACCATTAACCATACCATTTAAACCCGCCTTTGTGGCAAGTCGGTACAACACAACATCTTACTTGTCTTGTTCTTACCAAGTGGTTTAACATTAGTGAACATGCTTCATGATGTCACAATATTACAACATATAACATAACATAACCTCATTCATAACATACCATAACATTACACGCCATAACATATCATCACATGCCATAACATACCATCACATTAGGCAAGTAACAACAAAGGGCCTATGCTGTAGGCGGAGTTGTACTTACTTGGTTAGCTGTGTCCTATTTCGTGCGACTCCAAGGTGAGGCACAACAACAGGCTATCTCCTCTTTTACTATGTCCTACGTAATGCTGCTCCTCTTCCGGGTACAGCTGCAGGTTTCCTCCTGCTTGATGAAGGATATAGATAAGAGTCTAATTCTTGCTGTGGAATGTTGGTGTCCTAACCAACATGCCTACAAAATCTTAGTTGTATGTCCCCGATACCTGATATCTCACTTGGTCACGATTAGTCATCCTACTGTTTAAGAATAATCAAACTTTGATTATTCCTTAAGAGGCTACGTTGGATAACCTCTTGGGCTAGGCCCTTGACATACCGCTAGGTTTTCTTAAAAACCTTGGGCTTTATTCTTGTCCATAATTATTGGGTTACTTTAATTAACCTTATATCTTAGCTCAAACGGGTATCCTTTAGGGTTATATTGGGTAACCCTTAAGGTCAAACTAAAATCCACTTGTTAGTCAATCAAAGTTAACTATGGTCAACAATGGTCAACTTTGGTCAACTATGGTCAACCCTTGTTGGGTCAACCTTTGGGCCTTGGGCTTGATCCAGTAACTCGGGTATAACTCCCGGTTACCTTTCGTAAACTAATCGCTTGCTATACTCTAGCTTGAAAAATTCATTTTCCTTACTTGGAAAATTTAGGGAAATTAATCCCAAAACTTCTTTCTTAATTTATAAAAATCCTTTACTTAAATCGTAAAAATCCAAACTCTTGGATTAGTGCTTTATAAAATCATTTGAGGGTGAAAACTGCCCTTGGAACAGTTTTCCATAATCAAAACAATAGTTTGTAGTAAAAACACAGTTTTCTAGAAACATTTGTAAAGCTAGTGGTGCAGGAATTTTCGGATTCCCTGCGCACCCTTCGAAAAACGATCCCAGTTTAAAAATTGGTTCGTAATCTGAAAAAGTTTTCTTCACAAAAGTTGTAGCTCTCAAAAAATTCTAAAACTTTTGTGTTTTGCAAAAATTCCAATTCGGCCTATATTCGTCCCAGTTTTTATTTGAAACTGACTGACCCCGAAAAACTGAGTGAAAACTGGGTCTGGGGATTGGCCACGGGTTTTGGGGTAAACGGAGGCCATTGGGGTCTCATTTTGGGAAACGATTCGTGATACCCCCTAGGAAAAACTCTTCTGAACAACTTTCATGTTTTACGTTTCACCCAATTCGGCCTCTAAAGGCCTTAAATTTCCACTTTCCCGAAACTGGCCAGTTTGGAATCCGAATTGGCAGTTTCGGTTGTTAAGTCCGGTTTACGTCCTATTTCGCGCAAACTACCTCAACCGAACTTGCGGGAGCCTAGATAGCAAGCATGCAGCGTATTCTATCATCCCACATGAACAATCATGCAGCTCTAACGGGTCCATGCAAACCAAACCCAAAAAGCTCTAATCCTAGGTTTGCAAGGTTCTAACTTTTGCATCTCATTCAAACAAGCATCAATCATTCACCCTTAAGCTAGCAGCCAAACATGCACTGCCTAGGGCAGATTTTGGACCAAGAAAATCAGGGGACACACAACCATTCACATCTAGCATACAACCTATCAACCAACAAGCATAAATCAAGAAGCAAGGCACAAAATCAAACCATCCACCCTTAATCACCTAATCAAGCACATACTAACCAAACTAGGGCAAGAAATTAGAATGGACTTATGTCCTTACAAAACCAACTTGAATCACAAATAAAATTCCAAATTGAACTTAATGGAAGGATTAGGGCTCAAGGAAGTTACCTTAGATCAAAGTTAGGGTTTGAAAATTGCAACTCCCCTTCCTCCCTTGCCTTCCCTTGCTCACGGCTTCAACCTAGTTAGGGATCCAAAAATTTTGGTTTGGCCTCAAGATTTGTCCTTCACCTAAGGCTCGGCCACACCACCCTTGTAACACCAAAAATTGCAGTTTTTCAACTACTTTCCCCTGCTCAAAACAGTGGCTGCCCTAGACCAAAAAAATGGTCTCAAAACTGGTTTTTGATCTTGTTTTCGGTTGATTGAATCAAACTCGAATTGACCCTAACTTTTCCCCTTAAAATTTTCAGTTTCTCTCTTGGTTTCCCTGCACTCAATCATTCGGCAGCAAGCCTAGAAAAGGGCTGGGAAAATTTCTCAGACTCTCCCCTTAGCTTCCCCTTGCAAACCGAACACTAACCTAGGCTAAACTCCCTTGGATTTTCAAATTTTTTTCTTCTCTCTTTCTTTCTTCCAAGGCTGCGGATTTTTCTGCAGAAAAATGGCAAGAGTTTGGCCAAATTTTCTGATTTAAATGATTAAATGCCACCCCTATTTATAGGCAAATGCAAACTTTCCAAAAATTACATTTTAGCCCCTAAACTTTGAGAAAATCATGCAATTGGCATGCTAGGTGTCAAGGTGGCCGGCCAAGACTTGGAGAGCAAGCAAGGGATGACATCATGGCTTACATCATCGCTTACCTCATCGCTTACATCACCAAATTTCCAAAATTTGTACTTTTGCCCCAAAAATGAAAATTCTTACAAAAATGCCCCCTAGGTGGCCGGTTGCTTTCTTGGTGAACAAGCCAAGCTTATCTCATCATGATGACATCACTTCGCTTACATCATCAATTTTCCAAAATTACACTTTTGCCCCCAAAGACAAAATATTTACATTTTTACCCCCTTAGGTGGCCGGTCATAAGCTTGGAGAACAAGAAAGAATTTTCTAGAACAAGACACTTGTCTTTAAAGGCTTGGTTCATGAAATTATGATGTCATAAATCCAAATAAGATGATGTCATAATTCTAAGATAGGGTGACATCATCATAAGGCCTTGTTTGGCTTTTTCCTTAAAATGCAGTCTATTTTCTTGCTAACACAGATATATCCAATACTGTGTTCACTAATACACAGTATAATTCAGTACTGTTATACTTGACTGCAGTCCAAAATTTATCTGCGTGAAAATGGACTGTAAAAATTTTCTTCTTATTTCTGAAAGTCATTAGGACTTTGATATCCAACTTAGTGTGCTTGATTTTTCTAGGGTGGTCTCTTAGCTTATTCCAGCTATCTTGTCCAAAAAGACAATTTTCGCAGTATATTTCTCATACTGCTTATCTCATTACTGTATAGTCATACCTTTGACTGTTCTTGGTCAACCCTTTGACTTTTTGGTCAACTTTGACTTTCTTAGTCAAACTTTGACCAACATGAAATCATGAAATTTCATCACGTCATTTTCCTTAAAATGCCTTATACTAGGCTAAGTAATCCATCGTTGAGTCTCGTAGCTAATTAACCGAGAACTCAAACTTATACCGATATTCCATTCCAACATGATCTAGACTTAAGTTTTCCTCATTCAAAGGAAATCTAGAGTCATCAAAATTCGGGTTATTACATCCTACCCTCCTTAAAAGATTTTCGTCCTCGAAAATTCGAATAATCCTGAGTGGCTTTTCTTCAAATCCACCATCAATCCATAACAAGTTACTATGGATTGAATAACTTGTTCATGTTCCCATTTTAATACCCTAATAGGATCATGTATTTTATATAGAACCATAATCTTCTTTCTACATCATCATAATTCATTCCTCATACTCTTATGCTTTCATTTCATACCATCATACTTTACTTTCATACTGCATTACAAGAACTATTTACATGAAAAACTGAGCAAGTATATCATATAACTTGCTGTTTGAAAAGCATATATATAACTTTTTCATACTTTAAAAACATATCATATCACATAGCTTTTTCATTTTTGAAAAGCATTTTGTGTTTTATTATCTTGTCTTAACATGTGGGCCCATAGTGTACGTACCAAATGCGCGCAGCCTCCAGACAAAACTAGGGTTTGCAAGGTCTCTAACAGTTCTGGGAATTTTATAAGCCTTTGCGATTTTACGAAAGGTCTTATAAACTTGGTCTTGACCCTTCACGATCACGGACGGTCAAGATCACAACTGAAACATGTAGCCTCCACGATCACGGGAGGTTGGTACGACACCTTACTGTTACTTGTCTTTTCATGTATCTTAATATGTTTTTACATTTAAGATACTTTTTGGAATCTTTTCCAATTCAATCATGAAAATCAATAATAAATAGTATTATTGAAAACATGTTACTGTTCAAGTGATGCAATGAAAGGTATCCTTGTATCAACCAGCTTCTTGTTAGCTTGTAGGAACGTTCTTCTTGCCTTTAGCAATTCTTTTAAAGCTCAAAGGCATAATCATAGTTCTAAGGGATATCTAAAACTCCCAACCATCATCTCATAATTTCCATTACTTAAATGGTTGTCTACAGTCGACCTTAATCATCCATTATATGTCGACTTCAGGGTTGGTGCCATTAACCTTAACCTCATTAACTTCATATCATCAAATCTCATAATCATCATTCTTATCATAAAAAAAAAATATCATAGCCTAATAAATTGTTGTTGGTAGCATATTGCTTATTTGCTACCCTCAAACTAAGGCATCCTCAAAATTTTCCTCATGTCCAATATTTCTCCTATGGGGTAAAAGTTTCACAATCAAGAAACTTAACTTCCATGATCTCAATCCAATTCCTTAAATGGAAAGATTCCTTATCATCACTATACCCAAATGAGACGATAGGCTATCTAATCTTAGAGCCTACTCATTTCTTATTGCTATTCTAGCGATCATCATATCGTAAGCTTAGCTTACCCATCACGCTTCCACCGTGCGACTCTGATTTACTGGCAATAAAAGCCCATTCGCCCGAATAAGCATGCCCAGCTGCAACATAGCTAACGTATCGTCTCATGTACATATCCTAGTACATCTCGATATTGCGGTAATACATGGGCGATCCTTGCTGTCGTCAAGAAATCCATTTAGGAATCTCCTCTCAAGATCCTCTTGGCCAAGGCTCCTTGCACGAGCTTCCTTGACTAGACGCCGGCTCGACTGGCAAGCATATCCTGAAGATATGTCCCTGCATGACATAATCTGAGGAGGGTCTCCATATCGTGCATCCACTCCTTGAGTCTTATTGAAGATGCGAAGCTTCTCCTCCATTCCTTGGAATGTCAACGGAGCCTCGTGGTCCTCTTTAGTCCGACCCAAATTTAACACCAGATACATGCCGTTATAATAATCTTATAACAAAGTAAGAAAATAAACTTACAAAACTGTGGCGCTGGCAGCAGAACTGTGAAACTGGATGGCAGGAACTCTGCTCTGATACCAAACTGTAACGCCCCGACTTTCCACGCCGAGTCATCACCTTACTTACATACTTAACTTAAACTTGCGGAAAATTTGGGAGAAATTTTCTTTTTTTTTTTTTTTCTTTTAAACTTTAATTTAAAACTTTGAACTTGAACTTCATTCTCAAACTCATACTTACTGATAGGTACTTACTCGAGTACCGAACTTTCAAACCCTCCTTGAAGGCCATCATAATCAAATTGTATACCAAACCCGACTTAATGCGGATTGGTACCACAAGAGTCAACTTGCATGCCATACATACATAAACTTTGTCATTCATACTTAAAACATCATGAAAATGTGAAAACCATTTTTCATTACAACATATTTTATAGAGTATATAATTTTTTTTTCAAAATTCGTGGCAGTGTCCGTCCCACATTTCACAGTCCGCAGCACCAGCCTTCCACAGTATTGCATCAGAGATTGCTGGCAGGTTGCTTACCTACAGCATAGACGTAAGACGTGAGCTTTCGCTCAGCAAGTACAACTGTTACATCCGCGACGCAAAACATATATCATTATGCATGAACCAATTATGACCTCTTATAAATCAAATATGGATTCATAACTTAGCTTAGTTCTATTCCTTTACTTATCATGTGTGCTCATACCGTGGTACATAACCAAGGAATGGTTGAAGGCGGCAGTCCGTTTTAACTCAAACCATGAAACACAAAGTTTAACATGGAGTAGTTTAGGTAGCCATCCAATCCAACTCAAACCATTAACCATACCATTTAAACCCGCCTTTGTGGCAAGTCGGTACAACACAACATCTTACTTGTCTTGTTCTTACCAAGTGGTTTAACATTAGTGAACATGCTTCATGATGTCACAATATTACAACATATAACATAACATAACCTCATTCATAACATACCATAACATTACACGCCATAACATATCATCACATGCCATAACATACCATCACATTAGGCAAGTAACAACAAAGGGCCTATGCTGTAGGCGGAGTTGTACTTACTTGGTTAGCTGTGTCCTATTTCGTGCGACTCCAAGGTGAGGCACAACAACAGGCTATCTCCTCTTTTACTATGTCCTACGTAATGCTGCTCCTCTTCCGGGTACAGCTGCAGGTTTCCTCCTGCTTGATGAAGGATATAGATAAGAGTCTAATTCTTGCTGTGGAATGTTGGTGTCCTAACCAACATGCCTACAAAATCTTAGTTGTATGTCCCCGATACCTGATATCTCACTTGGTCACGATTAGTCATCCTACTGTTTAAGAATAATCAAACTTTGATTATTCCTTAAGAGGCTACGTTGGATAACCTCTTGGGCTAGGCCCTTGACATACCGCTAGGTTTTCTTAAAAACCTTGGGCTTTATTCTTGTCCATAATTATTGGGTTACTTTAATTAACCTTATATCTTAGCTCAAACGGGTATCCTTTAGGGTTATATTGGGTAACCCTTAAGGTCAAACTAAAATCCACTTGTTAGTCAATCAAAGTTAACTATGGTCAACAATGGTCAACTTTGGTCAACTATGGTCAACCCTTGTTGGGTCAACCTTTGGGCCTTGGGCTTGATCCAGTAACTCGGGTATAACTCCCGGTTACCTTTCGTAAACTAATCGCTTGCTATACTCTAGCTTGAAAAATTCATTTTCCTTACTTGGAAAATTTAGGGAAATTAATCCCAAAACTTCTTTCTTAATTTATAAAAATCCTTTACTTAAATCGTAAAAATCCAAACTCTTGGATTAGTGCTTTATAAAATCATTTGAGGGTGAAAACTGCCCTTGGAACAGTTTTCCATAATCAAAACAATAGTTTGTAGTAAAAAACACAGTTTTCTAGAAACATTTGTAAAGCTAGTGGTGCAGGAATTTTCGGATTCCCTGCGCACCCTTCGAAAAACGATCCCAGTTTAAAAATTGGTTCGTAATCTGAAAAAGTTTTCTTCACAAAAGTTGTAGCTCTCAAAAAATTCTAAAACTTTTTTGTTTTGCAAAAATTCCAATTCGGCCTATATTCGTCCCAGTTTTTATTTGAAACTGACTGACCCCGAAAAACTGAGTGAAAACTGGGTCTGGGGATTGGCCACGGGTTTTGGGGTAAACGGAGGCCATTGGGGTCTCATTTTGGGAAACGATTCGTGGTACCCCCTAGGAAAAACTCTTCTGAACAACTTTCATGTTTTACGTTTCACCCAATTCGGCCTCTAAAGGCCTTAAATTTCCACTTTCCCGAAACTGGCCAGTTTGGAATCCGAATTGGCAGTTTCGGTTGTTAAGTCCGGTTTACGTCCTATTTCGCGCAAACTACCTCAACCGAACTTGCGGGAGCCTAGATAGCAAGCATGCAGCGTATTCTATCATCCCACATGAACAATCATGCAGCTCTAACGGGTCCATGCAAACCAAACCCAAAAAGCTCTAATCCTAGGTTTGCAAGGTTCTAACTTTTGCATCTCATTCAAACAAGCATCAATCATTCACCCTTAAGCTAGCAGCCAAACATGCACTGCCTAGGGCAGATTTTGGACCAAGAAAATCAGGGGACACACAACCATTCACATCTAGCATACAACCTATCAACCAACAAGCATAAATCAAGAAGCAAGGCACAAAATCAAACCATCCACCCTTAATCACCTAATCAAGCACATACTAACCAAACTAGGGCAAGAAATTAGAATGGACTTATGTCCTTACAAAACCAACTTGAATCACAAATAAAATTCCAAATTGAACTTAATGGAAGGATTAGGGCTCAAGGAAGTTACCTTAGATCAAAGTTAGGGTTTGAAAATTGCAACTCCCCTTCCTCCCTTGCCTTCCCTTGCCCACGGCTTCAACCTAGTTAGGGATCCAAAAATTTTGGTTTGGCCTCAAGATTTTTCCTTCACCTAAGGCTCGGCCACACCACCCTTGTAACACCAAAAATTGCAGTTTTTCAACTACTTTCCCCTGCTCAAAACAGTGGCTGCCCTAGACCAAAAAAATGGTCTCAAAACTGGTTTTTGATCTTGTTTTCGGTTGATTGAATCAAACTCGAATTGACCCTAACTTTTCCCCTTAAAATTTTCAGTTTCTCTCTTGGTTTCCCTGCACTCAATCATTCGGCAGCAAGCCTAGAAAAGGGCTGGGAAAATTTCTCAGACTCTCCCCTTAGCTTCCCCTTGCAAACCGAACACTAACCTAGGCTAAACTCCCTTGGATTTTCAAATTTTTTTCTTCTCTCTTTCTTTCTTCCAAGGCTGCGGATTTTTCTGCAGAAAAATGGCAAGAGTTTGGCCAAATTTTCTGATTTAAATGATTAAATGCCACCCCTATTTATAGGCAAATGCAAACTTTCCAAAATTACATTTTAGCCCCTAAACTTTGAGAAAATCATGCAATTGGCATGCTAGGTGTCAAGGTGGCCGGCCAAGACTTGGAGAGCAAGCAAGGGATGACATCATGGCTTACATCATCGCTTACCTCATCGCTTACATCACCAAATTTCCAAAATTTGTACTTTTGCCCCAAAAATGAAAATTCTTACAAAAATGCCCCCTAGGTGGCCGGTTGCTTTCTTGGTGAACAAGCCAAGCTTATCTCATCATGATGACATCACTTCGCTTACATCATCAATTTTCCAAAATTACACTTTTGCCCCCAAAGACAAAATATTTACATTTTTACCCCCTTAGGTGGCCGGCCATAAGCTTGGAGAACAAGAAAGAATTTTCTAGAACAAGACACTTGTCTTTAAAGGCTTGGTTCATGGAATTATGATGTCATAAATCCAAATAAGATGATGTCATAATTCTAAGATAGGGTGACATCATCATAAGGCCTTGTTTGGCTTTTTCCTTAAAATGCAGTCTATTTTCTTGCTAACACAGATATATCCAATACTGTGTTCACTAATACACAGTATAATTCAGTACTGTTATACTTGACTGCAGTCCAAAATTTATCTGCGTGAAAATGGACTGTAAAAATTTTCTTCTTATTTCTGAAAGTCATTAGGACTTTGATATCCAACTTAGTGTGCTTGATTTTTCTAGGGTGGTCTCTTAGCTTATTCCAGCTATCTTGTCCAAAAAGACAATTTTCGCAGTATATTTCTCATACTGCTTATCTCATTACTGTATAGTCATACCTTTGACTGTTCTTGGTCAACCCTTTGACTTTTTGGTCAACTTTGACTTTCTTAGTCAAACTTTGACCAACATGAATCATGAAATTTCATCACGTCATTTTCCTTAAAATGCCTTATACTAGGCTAAGTAATCCATCGTTGAGTCTCGTAGCTAATTAACCGAGAACTCAAACTTATACCGATATTCCATTCCAACATGATCTAGACTTAAGTTTTCCTCATTCAAAGGAAATCTAGAGTCATCAAAATTCGGGTTATTACAAAAAGTGAAAAATATTGTGACTAAAGTGTCATAAGAAAATGTTGTGAATAAGAGTTTATTATTATTACTATTCTTTTTTGAAGTGTAATATGGAGTCGTATTCAGACCAACGTAAATGATATTCCGAAATTTTATACCATTTTTGTTTGTTAAATTAATATTTTGATCATTCGATATAATGATGTTGAATTCACCCTTGTTTTGTTTTTAAACTTGATTTAATATTTATGAAAGAAGCTTGAGACCTTGAACTTAATGTGTTGACTGCGTATATATGTCAATTTAGGTCTGCTAAATATCATAACATTACATCAGAGATCTAATAAGTAACCATTGTTAGCTTCGGAATTACTTCGACCAATTATTTTAAAGAGAGATTCCATCGTGGGATCAAGTTAGGCCTTTTGATGTTCTTCGTCTCCAACCTTACTTTTGAAGATTGATTTCCAAATCTGATTTGGTTACACATCTCAATTACAAATCTCATTTTCATTAAACCTGAATTTTAAAAAATTCATATCTTTCTTATTTCAAGTTGAAATTAATTTATTCTCTTCGCTAAACACACACAAAAATAAACTGGATCAAAAAGAAACAAAGTCCACATAGCCCATCAAAATGTGAACTTATTTCAAGTTTTTACACAATTCAAATACCATACTTTATTTTTAATTCACATTTCAACCAAACAAACATTTTTAAACGTTTACTCATTTTCAATACAAAATATCTTCAAAAATCTAACCCCAATCTATTATCCAAACAGGCACTTACATTATGTTGATATTTATAATCTATAATCTATATACCTCTTAAATTCACCCAAGCAAACTCGTACAGAACCCGAGATTGAATATTAGAGAGGTTAATCTCAAGATCAAAGAAGAAATAATAGGAGCCCTTTAAAGTACATAGCAATTAGGTATTAAATTTATTAATTTTTTAACATTTCTCTTCCTACAGAACATGTAGCCACTTGCATATATAAAGGATGTCATGTAAATGGAGGGAGGTGGGATTAACTATCCTTGTTTTATTATTTATTTATTTATTTAATTATTTATTGAACTTGATTAACTATCCTTATGAGTGTAATGCTATTATCTCAACTGCCAGAGTTCATGACTATCCAATTAAACCAAGACATTTAAAAAATAAATTAAGGGAAAAAGAAAAACTCCACTGCTTACTATCAAATTCAAGATGCGACAAATGTATGGCCCAGTAATGCAACAGAGTTATAAAATAAATAAATAAATAAATAAAAGGTAAAGTAAGGATTGTTTTCAGTTGAAAATACGAAATAAAAGGTAAAGGAAGGATTATTTTCAGTTGAAAATACGAAATGGAGAGGAGTCATGATCTTTCAGATGACCGGTTGGTCGGAGCAGCAATCAGGACAGTTACAAAACAAGAGGAACAATGGACGGTTAAGGGAGGGATAGAAGAAATGTCATATATATATATATATATATGGATGAGCTTTTATCCGATATTCCTATAGAACGGTGTTTATAATTTGTTTTGTAGGATATTATAATTATATCCTAATATTTCTAACTGATATTTGTTTTGTTGGATAATATTTAAATAATATAATATTATAAGATTTTAGATAAAAAAAATTATATAAAAATCAACTGATTGTTATAATTTTTAAAATATAAATTAAACTATTATAAGTATCCATCCAGCGGATATAATAATAATTCCTTTACATATATATGTACCTATCTATACAATATATTAGTGGGGAGAAAAAAGTTTACTGTTTTTGTACAAAACGTGCGTTTTGGAAGAAATATGTATTTTGCACTTTGTGACTGACACATGGAGGTAGAGGGAGAGGGGGGGGAGAGAGTTTTTTTTTTTTTTTTTCCTTTATGTGTCGCTGACACACGGAGGTAGAGGGAGAGGGGAGACAGAGAAAGAGAGAGAGTGAGAGAGAGGATGCATTTGCGTTGGGGGGGTGGGTGTGTGGCGCAAATAAAAAGGAGGGGGAATATATTCGCCGTGAAGTGAGAGAGAGAAGAAAAAGAAAGATATGAAATAGAAGAGAGAAGCGTAAAAATCAAAATAAAGAAAAATCTAACAATATATAAGAAGTGTCATACTTTTAGGGTTAATTTCATTAATAACACTTGTAGGAATTTTATTATTAAAAACAATACCACTTTTTTTCTCTTCATTACTAGCACTGCCACGTCATCAAAGTCTATAATATGTGAGGCCCAGCAGCATTTAATATATGTCAAATTATGAGTTTACCCTCATCTCCCACTAGCCCAAATATCCCTCTCCCTTGCATGCTCTAAAAAAAAATTTCAAACAAACATCTACAGTGTTTTAGAGAGAGAAACTGATATCTAGAGAGAGAAAGAGTTGCCACCCACCGGAACCGCTCGGAAACCGTCCGAAACTATCACGAAAGCCCTCTATAAACTGCTTGAAAGTCTGTGAACATTGAAGAATCTTTTAAAACTACCCATGTCGAAACCCACGAATTGGCTGAGAAAAAAATTACTCCCGAAAAGAGGTCTCTCCGAGTAAAGGCTTCGGCATATAAAAAGGCCACCGACCGAGAAAAGTTCTAAAAAACTGGTACTAGAGAGCAAGAGAAGGGTGGCCGAGGAAAAGTTGAAGAGAAAACAGGGGGAAATTGAAGTTAAGGAATCAAAGAAACCGAAAAGTTCCGTAGAAGAGAAGATATCGTAAGTTGAAGAGGTAAAAATGTTGAGACCATTCCGCGTATGTTGTCATGGACCTCCGCCGATAATGTAAAGTTTGATGATGTGATGTCGGCTTTTATCACTAAAGAAGAGAAACATGTAATTTATATACTTTATACATATTTTATGTAAGTCGTATCATTTACAAGTGTTGGTCATTTACATAATGACCAGGTGGTCATTTTTGTATTTACCATGCCTTTGTTAGATTCAATACTAGTGTCGGAAATTTTCATAATGACCGGGTGGTCATTTTATATTTACCGTACTTTTGTTAGCTTTAATACTAGTATCGGTCATTTTCATAATTACCGGGTGGTCATTTTCATAATGACTGTGCCTTTGTTAGCTTCAATACTAGTGTCGGTTATTTTCATAATGACCGGGTGGTCATTTTTGTATTTACCCGTGCCTTTGTTAGCTTCAATACTAGTGTCGGTCATTTTCATAATGACCGTGCCTTTGTTAGCTTCAATACTAGTGTCGATCATTTTCATAATTACCGGGTGGTCATTTTGTATTTACCGGGTGGTCATTTTCATAATGATCGGGTGGCCACAAAAATGATCACCCGGTCATTATGAAAATGACCGACACTAGTATTGAAGCAGACAATGGCACGGTCATTATGAAAATGACCACCCGGTCATTATGAAAATGACCGACTAGTATTGAAGCTAACAAAGGCACGGTCATTATGAAAATGACCGACACTAGTATTGAAACTAACAAAAGCACGGTCATTATGAAAATGACCACCCGGTAATTATGAAAATGACCGACACTAATATTAAAGCTAACAAAGGCACGGTTAATACAAAAATGACCACCCGGTCATTATGAAAATGACCAACACTTGTAAATGATACGACTCATCAAATTTCGTGGGTTTCGACATGGGTAGTTTTAAAAGATTCTCCAACGTTCACAGACTTTCAAGCGGTTTATAGAGGGCTTTCGTGGTGGTTTCGGACGGTTTCCAAGCGGTTTCGGTGGGTGGCAACTCTTTCTCTCTCTAGATTTCAGTTTCTCTCTCTAAACACTGTAGATGTTGGTTTGAAAAAAAATTTTGGAGCATGCGAGGGAGAGGGATATTTGGGCTGATGGGAGATGAGGGTAAACCCGTAATTTGACATACATTAAATGCTGCTGGACCCCACATATCATAGACTTTGATGATGTGGTAGTGCTAGTAATGAAGGGAAAAAATGGTATTATTTTTAATAATAAAATTCCTACAGATGCTATTAATGAAATTAACCCTACTTTTTACCATCTGAAACGAGCGTTTTGGTTGTTGTTGTTGTTTTTATTTTTATTATTATTGTATATCTATATATATATTTTTGTTTTTTGTTTTGCTTTTTTTGTTTTGTTTTGTTTGGGTTTTTCTTTCTCTTGATTTTGTGGTTTTGCCTTTTCTAGTTTTTTTGCACATTTTTTTTTGAATCTTTTCCTATATGTACTTTTTTTTAAAAATCTTATATACTTTTAATTTAAAATTTGTATAACAAAATATTTTTATTAAGCAATGTTATTTCTAAGTGTATCACAACCTAAATTGAAATAAAAAGTAAAAATTGTATTTAAATCCGGATTATTAAGCAATGTTATTTATAATTTTCTCACTTAAAATCCACAATAAAAACTAAAAATCACTAATTTCTATCGAAATGTTTCCAATTTTTCTAATCGGAATTAGCATATTATCATCAATACAAAAGAACAAACAAAAAAGCAATAGCACCATGGACTGCCAATTCCACATTAAGACAAATAGAAAAATCACAATTAAATTAAAAAAGAAAAAGAAAAAGAAAAGAATCAGAACAATAAGTGAGAAAAAAGAAATAAAAACCTAAAGCAGAAACAAGATGTTGAAGAAAAATGAAATGACAGACCAAGACAAAGTTGTCTCAGTTGATAAGAAATCTAGTATTATAAACCGAAGAAAAAAAAAATCACACCTTGAACAATGGAGTAAATTTCCAAATTTTTTTGGGAATGGTGGAATGAGAAAGTGAAGAGTTGGCTTCCTTTAGAAGCTTATAGTTTATGTGTAGACAAATATTACTTAGTATAATGGGCCAGTCTTTTAAGATACTAAGCTATTTAAATTGTAGTTCATATTTAGATTTTAGGTCAAGCCACTAAGCCAACTAATGTTTATGGATTTAATAAAACTATTTTATTTTTTAAAATCCAAATTGTTTGCCCAATAAAGCATAGAGAACTCTTCATTTAAGGGACAATGCGCCCGTCACTGTGCATCATACGAACCTGTGGCATCGGCCAAATGATTCTGCATTCCAAAGATGTTGGCCGCTAACAGTACCATGAGCATTCTTAAACGAATGGTAGAAGAAAACTTCATGACTTCTGTGGCGCTGCAGCTTGAGAAATATTTCATATATACATATATAGCGTGTGCTTGTGTATGTGTATGTGTATATATGTATATAATATTTATTTGAGGACCTACATCCACTAATAACCTTACATTCACAAGATTTGACTTAAGATTTCAAACATGAAAACATGTGCATTGAAATTAACGTAGTCATTATATTATGCTTATGTCGTGTGATTTGTGTTTGACGATGATGCGTGGAAATTGACATTTAAACTTTGCATTAATTATAAACCAAAAGTCAAGTGTCAAAGGAACAAACTAAAGTATAGTTTTGGGACAGTCTATTAATGCTTATGGAAGTTTTGCAACGACTCTTAATCCTTGCCGATTTAAAGCTTCCCCTAAACTTCTCAACTCTTTCCAAACTCCCATAAATTACATAAGAGACGAATATATATAGACAAAAATCAAAGGTGAAGTTGACACAAGTGTCTCAGTCGACATTCGTCATTTCAACTGAAAAAACAAGTGCCCATTACTAAGCTTGTAGACTATATTTTCATCACTACTACAAAACTGGCATCTATAACAGGGGAAAAATGTTATGGTTACAAATTATAGCGGATAGGTAAACGCTATAACAAGCCATGCTAGAAAAGGTCTGCACATGTCATAGCGTATTTCTGATGCTATTAAATCGCTATAATAAATTGTTTAATAGCATTTGTTTGGTGCTATTCTAGGCTTTAAAAGCATTTTAATTGTGTAATGAAAAGGTCTTTATTTATTTTATATTAATATAATAGTATTTTTAAAACACTACATATTTATTTTATCTGGTTCAAAATTTATAGTCAAACTATAAGTATTTTTCTTTCCTTATTGGAATATGTTTGATAGTTAATTTATAATTATACTAGAATTTCGATCCACTTGAAACTTTTGGAATTATTGAAATAAGTAATACAGTGGATTCGAGCAATAATTTCACAATCCATAGTACTTCAAAAGTATTTGACATGATATCTTCTCATGAGTTCAGAAGTGCTAGAATAAGTACCTAGTCTCATATATTGTTCCCTGATCACAAGTCTTTGAACCAACATATATCAAAACATTAAACCAGGGAGGTTTCCAAAATACATGCATTCTTTACAAAAATAGAGTTAAATTAGTCTCAACAGAATCTAATACATTTTAGCTCAATTATTCATCAGAATAGTCCTTCCAAGACATTTCTTTAAGCACCTGAAAAACAACCCCATGGAGTAGATATTAATATTCAGACAAAAACATAGAAACAAGTTGCAAAGTATGTCATTTATGGTATACTCACCCTACATAACAACTTTGTCAACAGGCCATGCAACTATACTTCCAACAGCATCTTCAATGTAAATTAGGCCTCCACAAACAAGCATCAGGCTTTATTCGTACATCTATCCAAACTTTAATGGCATTAGGTCCAAGAGGAACATGATGAACTAAGTCTTTGGGATCACTTGAGGACCAATGCCCTTTAGCAACAACTTCTCCCGATCCAAACCAATCTAATATTTTGCAGTTCTTGTTTTCAGATGACTCAATATTCACTTTCTTTAAAAGAAAGCAATAATATATAACAAATAAAAAAATAAACAAAATAAGAAAAAATAGTAAGTGAACGAAAAAAACATTTTGGAATGTCAAATTCAGTTAGAACCTAATATTGTTACAATTGGAATAGGTGCATGCGCATTAGCTTCGCTACCACTTTTATCACTTGAACTCTACAAAGTACCAGCCAAATATTATTAAATTTATATGGTATAATGTATATATATACAAGACCCGTACATTTCAAGAATTGCTTACCTGATTTTTCATGAGAAGTTCAACTATGCCATTCATTTGTATCAGCTGCTCAAGAACCTTTCCATATTTTTCTTCTAAAGAGTTCAGATGATCATCCCTCTCTAACATGAAAGACAGTTTTGAGAGACTAACTCCTTTTCCAAGGCCTATCAATCGCCCGTGCTTTTCAGGACCAAGAACTCTAGAAAGGGCATCCACTACTACAAAAAGTTGGCTTACACGACGGAAAATACACGACGGTTTTTGTGAAATCGTCGTCTTAAACAAGATTACACGACGGTTTGACAAAACAGTCATGTAAACAAAGGATTACACGACGATTTTGATGAACCATCATGTAATCCGCCGGATTACACGACGGTTTTGTTGGAACCGTCGTGTAATCCGGCAGCATTTGAAAAAAAAAAAAAAGGAAGGATTACACGACGGTTTTATATAACCGTCGTGTAATAATCCTCCGAAAATTTTCAAAATTTCAAAATTTCAAAATTTAAAAATTTTCACAAAAAAAAAAAAAGAAAAAAGAGAAGGATTACACGACGGTTCTCAGAACCGTCGTGTAATCTCGAGATTACACGACGGTTCCGTCATTAATCCTTCTCTTTTTTTTTTTTTTGAAAATTTTAAATTTTGAAATTTTAAAAATTTTCGGAGGATTATTACACGACGGTTTTGAGCAAAACGTCGTGTAATCCTCCAAAAATTTTTCAAAATTTTCAAATTTAAAAAAAAAAAGGATTACACGACGGTTACAAAAACCGTTTTGAGCAAAACCGTCGTGTAATCCTCCGAAATTTTCAAAATTTTCAAAATTTTTCAGATTTCATGCTTTAGACTTCGCACGAAAACCCATTGCTTAAATACACTTTCCTCCCTCATTTATCATCATTTTCATCTTCAACCCTCTAGACAACTCAAACTTTTCTCCTCCCCACCTCCTTTCGCCCGTCCCCCCCTAACTTAAAATCCGGTCACACCGCCGCCACTTCAAACTTTTCCCAAACCGCTGCCATAGCCCCGGTTTTTTCCGTCGTCACCACCTCTCTCTCCCGGTGTTCCTATCAAGACCATGACTATTTTTCTTTAAAGAAAAACAAGGTAACTTTCATATTGCTCAATTTCTTGTTTTCTAACAAAACTACGAACACACAATGCTTTAATAATTTGCGTGGAGTGTAATTTGTAGTGTTGTTTAAATGTTTTTTTTTTTTTTAAATTGTTGCTCTTTGGAGATGAATTTTTTTTGCTCGGTTTTGGCACTCTACACACATTTTTTAACATGGGTTTTATTCGCTCACCACATGCTCGATGAAATGCCAAAATGGATTTTTGTTTTGGATAATCATATGGAATTTGATTCTAGTGTAATTGGGCTTAAATTAAAAAAAAAATAGGCTTTTTTTTGGTGATGGCATACATTACACGACGGTTTTGCTCCGAACCGTCGTGTAATGTGTGCCATTGCCAAAAAAAAGCCTTTTTTTTTTTTTTTAAATTCAAGCCTAATTACACGACGGTTTTGAGCAAAACCGTCGTGTAATGGTACACATTACACGAGGGTTTTTGAGGAAAACCGTCGTGTAAAAGTTCTCAATTTACGGCGTTTGCTACTATATTTCTTGATTCGACGACGGTGTGGAACCGTCGTGTAATATTGAGATACCACGACGGTTTTGGAACCGTCGTGGTATCTTCCACGACGTTGGATTACACGACGGTTGTCTAACCGTCGTGTAAACTTTACACGACGGTAAATAACCGTCGTGTAATCCACAACTTTTAGTAGTGATCTTCTTTTACATTGGTAGAAGGAAATGGTGTAGCATGTTCAACTTCTCCCAACTTTTCCTAAAAGATTCAAATTTCATAGTACCATGACTATAAAACTATCAAAACTGAATTGTGACGCCCCGACTTCCCAAGCCAGGTCGACACCATACGTACTTGTTCTTTACTTGAAAATTTGAGATAATTTTTTTTTAAAAACATATTCATATAAGTTATCTTGTAGAGAAAAACTTGTCATACATACAGACTATACTGAAAGTACCTTTTTGTGTCTTCAACTTCATACATATAACAAAACATAATTTACTATTGAAATATTAACATATTTACTGAAGATTGGATGCGGAAAATTATGCGTAGTGGTATCCCACACCGCCCTTCACCCGCCGCATCGTCCGCATAGCCCACCACTTAAGCTGCAGGCTTCTTACCTACAGTATGAAATATAAGAGTGAGCTTTCGCCAGCAAGTTCAAACATAATCTCACAAAATATTTCAAACCTTTTAAAACATGTCAATCATCATGTAATTTATGCATGAACCATTTATGATTGATTGAATGTCTTATGCTTCATTATAAACTCAATCTTGTACTTATTATCTTGTCTTAACATGTGGGCCCATAGTGTCTATACCAAAAGCGCGCAGCCTCCAGACAAAGCTAGGGTTGCAAGGCCCTAACAGTTCTAGGAATTATAACTTGACCCTTCACGATCACGGAAGGTAAATATCACCACTGAACATGTAACCTCCTCGATCACGGGAGGTTGGTATGACACCTTACTTGATTATCTTACCATGTGATTTAACATTAGTGAACATGCTTCATAATGTCACTATGTCATATCTTACTCAACATTTACCATAACATGGCATTCTTGTAAACATGTCATTTCTGAAACCATGGCATTTTTGAAAACATGGCATTTCTAGAAACATGGCATTTTTGTAAACATGACACTTTTGTAAACATGGCACTTTTGTAAATATGGCACTTTTGTAAACATGGCACTTTTGTAAATATGGCACTTTTGTAAACATGGCATTTTTGTAACCATGGCATTTTTGTAAACATGGTATAACTGTCATAATATAATTTAGCACATCATAGACATAGCATAGCATCACATGTCATGGCATCGCATATCACACAGCACAACATAGCATGTATATTTGAAAATATATAGTACACTTGAAAATAGTCTTTACTATTTTCATACTATAGGTGAGGTTTGATACTTGCCTGATATGCTAAATTCCGGTTTTCGTTGTCTTAACCTCGGATTGCAACTGCAGGTTCCTTCCTGCTATTAAAAGAACATAGGATAAGAATCCTATAAAAAGTTGGTAACCTTTCCAACATTTTAGTTATATGTCCCCCCACACATGTCTTGGTATCCTATAGGATTACTTTGGGTAACCCTTAATTAAATGTTGGGTTAAAGTCGATATCTGATCAACTAATGGTCAACCTTGGGCTTTGAGGCTAAGCCCAGTAACTCGGGTATAACTCCCGGTTACCTTTCGTAAAACTAGTCGCTTGCTATATTCTAACTTGAAAAATTCATTTTCCTTACTTGGAAAATTTAGGGAAATTAATCCCAAAACTTCATTCTTAACTTATAAAAATCCTTTACTTAATCGTAAAAATCCAAACTCTCGGATTAGTGCTTTATAAAATCATTTGAGGTTGAAACTGCCCTTGGAACAGTTTTTCATAATCAAAAACAATAGTTTGTAGTAGAAAACAGTTTTCTAGAAACATTTGTAAAACTAGTGGTGCAGGAATTTTCGGATTCCCTGCGCACCCTTCGAAAAATGATTCTAATTTAAATCGTTCATAATCTGAAAACGTTTTCTTCATAAAAGTTGTAGCTCTCGAAAAATACTAAAACTTTCGTGTTTTGTAAAAATTCCAATTCGGCGTAGATTCGTCCAGTTTTGTTTGAAACTGGCTGACCCGAAAAACTGAGTGAAAACTGGGTCTGGGGATCAGCCACAGGTTTTGGGGGTAAACGAGGCCATTGGGGCCTTATTTTGCAAATCCGTTTAAGTAGCCCCCTAGGAAAAACTGTTCCGAGCAACTTTTTGTGTTTAAGTTTTACCAAATTCGGCCTCTAAAAGGCCTCAAAATCGGCTTGCCGTAAAACTGGTCAGGATCCACCCGAACCTGGCAGTTTTTCGGTTTAGAGTTCGTTTTACGTCCTAGACGTGGAACCTAGCTCAACCAGCCACCGCGGGAGCTCTAATACACACATGCAGGCGGTTTTCCTAGCGTAAATTTTCTTTAATCACAATTTCTAACATCACCATGCAAACCTAATTGATATTGGATCAACTAAGTTGCATGATTTCGGTTGCACAAAACCTAGCAAGCATACTAATGTTTTTCTAGGCAACCTAGCACAAAATTATCATTCACCAACACTTGGACAGATTGGGGACATATAATAACTAATATTTAGCATGCAAATTAAGAAAATTAAAGCAAGCATGCACATAAAAAATCAAACTCAAACCACTCTTAGTTCTAGATCAAGCACAAAACTCTAAATCCTAAACTTGGGCACAAAATAAAATTGAGCTTATGCTCTTAACAATTTCAACTTGAAATACATGTAATTTCAAATTGAATGCTCAAAGGAAAGAGTTTGGGGTTTAGGGACGATTACCTTGATTAACCCCAAATTTTAGGGTTAGGGTTTGGTTTTCAAAATCCCCTCCCACTTTGGCTTCACCAACCGGTTCTACACCAAATTTTGGCACCAAAAATTTAGTTATCTCTTGGTAAAATCTTGAACCAAAACTAACCATTAACCAATCAAAATTTTACCTTACCTTCCCCCCTTAAAAAAACCGTCGCCTCTAGGCTAGGAAAACACCAAGAAATTTCAAAAACCTTACTTGATGAGGTAGAGGAAAATCAACCACTAACCAACTCTTTTTTTTCCTTGGATTTCAAGATTTTCTCTTGGTTCTTGCTCACCCTAAAATTTCGGATTTGGTGAGGGAAAAATTGGGCATAATCTAGCTAAGGTTTCTAATTTTTTTGTGAACAAGAGTTCACCTATTTATAGAGGTTGGAGAATTCTTCAAAATTGTAAATTGACCCCAAAAGAAGCAAAAATTTGCACAATGGGGGGCATAGGTGGCCAGCCATGAACCTTGGAGAACAAGGAGGAAATGTTCTAGAACAAGACACTTGTCTTCAAAGGCTTGGTTCATGGAATTATGATGTCATAAATCCAAATAAGATGATGTAATAATTAAAAAGTTAGGTGATGTCATCCTCTTAAGGCCTCGTTTGGCTTTTTCCTTCAAATGCAGTCCATTTTTGAGCTAACACAGATATTTCCAATACTGTGCTTACTAATACACAGTATTGTTATTCTATACTGCAGTCTAAAATTCATCTGTGTAAAGATGGACTGTATAAATTTTTTCTTAATTCCTTAAGCCCTTATGCCCTTTATTTCTAACTTGGTGTGCTTGATTTTTTATGGTGGTTTTAAAATCCTAATTATACTGTCTGGGTCCGTAAAGACGGTTTTCGCAGTATATTTCTTGTACTGCTTATCGTATCACAAGTATCGTCTTTTGTTTGACCACTCTGGTCAACCTTTGACTTTTTGGTCAAACTTTACCAACATGATTTCATGAAATTTCGTCATGCCTTTTTCCTTAAAAGGCCTATTATGGAGTCTCGTGGCTAATTTAAACGAGAACTCAACCCTATACTGATAAAATTATGAATTTTTGTATTGGTATTCATAATTTCATACAATGGCACATAAACACATAGTAACAAACTTTAGATTTCTTAAATACAAGAAAATCATGAGTTCGTGAAAATTTTTGGATATTACAATCTACCCTCCTTAAAGAATTTTCGTCCTCGAAAATTAGAACAATTCAGGGTATCTTTCCTTCATATCCTCCTCGCGTTCCCATGTAGCCTGCTCAATCTCATGATTTCGCCATAGGACCTTAACTAAAGGTATAACCTTGTTCCTTAACACCTTTCTTCTCGTGCCAAGATCTGAACCGGTTTCTCCTCATACGTCATATCCTCGTGAACCTTAATTGGTTCGTGGTCCAATACATGAGATGGATCCGAGATGTACTTCTTTAGCATCGACAACATGAAATACGTTGTGTACATATGCTAACTCTTGGGGTAAAGCCAATTTATAGGCCACATTACCAACTCTTTCCAGTTATTTCAAATGGTCCTAAGTATCTTGGACTTAATTTCCCCCTTCTTTCCAATCTCATAACTCCTTTGAATGGAGCCACTTTGAGGAAAACCAAGTCTCCTACTTGGAATACTAGAGGTCTTCTGCGTTTGTCGGCGTAGCTCTTTTGTTGACTAAATGCAGTTTCCATCCGTTGGCGTATAAGCTTCACGGCCTCCGTGGTTCTTGAATAAAATCCGTGGACACAAGTTCTTTCTCTCTTGTCTCGTACCAATGGACTGGAGATCTACAACCTTCTCCCATAGAGAGCTTCATAAGGAGCCATTCCAATCGAAAGCTTGAAAACTGTTGTTGTACGAGAATTCAATCAAAGGAAGCTTCTTATCCCAAGTCCCTTTGAAATCCATCACACACGCTCGCAACATGTCTTCTAGGGTCTGAATGGTCCTCTCTGATTGTCCATATCCGTTTGAGGGTGGAAAAGCCGTACTAAAAGTAAGCTTTTGTACCCCTGGCTTGATGTACACTCTTCCAAAACTTAGAAGTGAACCGTCCATCACGATCCGAGATAATCGATTTCGGAATTCCATGATAGCGAACGATCTGCGCAACGTATAATTCCGCTAGCTGCTCTACTGAAAAGCTAAGCTTGATGGCAATAAAGTGTGCAGACTTCGTCAAACGATCAACAACCACCCATATAGCGTCGTTGCCACTGGGAGTTCGGGGTAGACCAACTACAAAGTCCATGGTCACTTGGTCCCATTTCCATTCTGGGATGGAAATTTTCTGCAATTCTCCCCCTGGACGTTGGTGTTCTGCCTTGACTCTTTGACACGTAAGACATTTACTTGACGAAGGCTGCAACATTATTCTTCATTTTGGGCCACCAAAAACTTTCCTTCAATCTTGATACATCTTTGTGGCTCCAGGATGTGCGAATACGGAGTCTCATGAGCTTCTTTCATGATCTGTTCCTTCAGCTTGTCCTCATTAGGAATGCATAGTCTATTTTCCGATAGAGTATGCCTTCATCAGATACATTGAAATCTGACTCCTTTCCTTCTAAGGACCTCGTTCCTTGTTCTGAGCAGCGAGGCATCTCCTTCTTGTCGCTCCTTCATGCCATCCAAAATAGTAGGTTGGAAGGTTAGGGCAACTAAACTTCCCGTGATAAGCTCTATTCCAGCTTCCACTAGCTCCTTCTGAAGAGGTTCGATCAACGATTGTAAGGGACATTAAGCGAGGAAGACGACTTCCGACTAAGGGCATCGGCTACTTTGTTAGCCTTCCCTGGATGGTAAACGGATGTCTATGTCATAATCCTTTACCAATTCGAGCCATCTTCTTTGCCTCATGTTAAGCTCCTTTTGTGTGAAGATATACTTCAAACTCTGATGATCCGTGTAAACTTCACACTTAATACCGTAAAGGTAGTGTCTCCAGATTTTGAGCGCAAATACTACCGCCGCAAGTTCCAATCATGCGTCGGATAGTTTCTTCTCATGATCCTTAAGCTGTCGTGAAGCATAAGCGATCATCTTTCCATTCTGCATGAGTACGGCTCCTAATCCTATCTTGGAAGCATCACTGTATATCACGAAGTTTCCTTCCTCTACATTTGGAATTGTGAGGATCGGAGCGCAAGTCAACCTATTTTTCAGCTCTTGGAAGTGCTCTTCAACACTTTGCAGGTCCATTCATACTTCTTTCCTTTCCGTGTAAGTGCGGTGAGCGGCACTGCAAATCTTAGCAAAATCCTTCAACAAAACGTCGGTAGTAGCCCGCCAAGGCCGAGGAAACTACGTACTTCGGTGACGTTTTTCGGAGCTGGCCATTCAACTTACTGCTTCATCTTAGCCGGATCTACAGATATGCCGTCCTTGGAGACCACATGTCCTAAGAAATGAACCTCTCCAACCAGAATTCACACTTGGTGAATTTAGCGTAGAGCTGATTTTGCTTTAAAATCTGCAGAGCGATCCTTAGGTGCTCCTCATGCTCCCCCTTTGACCTTGAATAAATCAAAATATCAATCTATAAAGACGATAACAAACTTATCCAAGTAATCCTTGAATACTCGATTCATCAGGTCCATAAGGCTGCTGGAGGCATTCGTCAATCCGAATGGCATAACGAGGAACTCGTAATGTCCAGATCGCGTACGAAAGGTTGTCTTGGAGACGTCTCCTTCCCTAAGTCGGAGCTGATGAGATCCGGATCGTGGTCAATCTTCGAGAAAATTGAAGCTCCTCTCAGCTGATCAAACAAATCGTCGATCCGAGGCAAGGGATACTTGTTCTTGATGGTTTATCTTATTCAATTCCCGATAGTCATGCACATCCTAAGAGTGCCGTCCTTCTTTTAACAAACAAAACCTGGGGCTCCCCATGGCGAGTAGCTTTCACGAATGAAATCCTCGATCCAGGAGCTCCCGCAGTTGAATCTGCATTCCTTAAGTTCGGCAGGTGCCATCCTGTAAGGTGCCTTGGATACTTGTGTGCCAGATCCTGGAAGTACTCGATCTCAAAAGAGATTTCTCGTTCTGGTGGCAATCCTGGCAATTCTCGAGAAAAACTTCTATAAATTCTTGACTATCGGTACTTCTTCTGGTCCGCTCTCAGTCCTCTTGCGTCTTATCCACCACGTTGGCTAGAAATCCCATACATCCTTCTGCCAACAATTTTCTAGCCTTTAGCGCCGAAATAACCATCTTTGGTTGTTTGGAGTAGATCCTCTAAAATAAACTCCTCGCCTCCCATAGGCTTGATGTGACCGTACGTCGTGGACAGTCGATAACGGCGTTGTACTTTCCCAAGAATCCATACCCAAATGACATCGTAGTCGTATAGGTCATGATGATCAAGTTGACATACATTTCCCTACACATATAATTATTGGAACGTGACGTATCCAATAATCAGACAACAGAATCTCCCCGGAGGGTAATGCAGTCCTAAATGTTCTTCTTCCGATTCTATCACTTGCTCTACCTAGTTTCATAGCGAACCTAGATGTATGTGAAATGAATGCGTGGCTCCAGAATCAATTAACACGTAAGCATCTTGTTGGGCAAAAGGAAGCTGACCTGTCACCACGGTGGAAGGGTCCAGCTTGAACATCCATCTTTTATAGGGCGTAGATGCGTCCTTGAGGGTTCCGGAGCTTCCAACCTGCCTTGAGAGATTGCAGGTCCCGTGAGCTTCATCTGTGGCAGCGTGAAGTTGAATCCCTGTCCTCTCTGTTGGTTCTGCGGACTCTGGGGATTGAGATTGCAACTTCTAGCATAGTGGCCTTCCTTGCCACATAGAAAACAACGACCATTTCCAGCACGGCAATCTCACGGGTGCTTCTTCCGCGCATTTCTGGCAAGTAGGATAACTGTTGCTATCAGGAGTATTCTTCTTCTGGGGAAAATTCTGTTGATTCCCCTGTCCTCCTGCATTCCCACGTCCTCTTCTGCTGGTTGTTGCCGTACTGCTTGTTGTTGTTGTTTTTGACTCGAAGGTCCTCCTTGACCTTTCTGTGGTGGAGTTTGGCTTGGTCTTGGCCTGAATCTGCCTTAGCTTGGGCCTTCTCTTCTTTCTTTTCCTTAAAGAACTTAGCCCGTTGTTCTCTGTTCTGCCCTACCCAGTATTCAGCTCGAACTGCCGGCTGACACAATCTGCAACGGTGGTTGGTGGATAGGTCCACTGTTGATCACTACTGCCAAATCTGAGCGAAACATCTTCATCATCTTTCGCACTTTGTCCCTTTCGGAACTGAAGAGGTGAGGACAGAGACGTGCTAGCTGCTCAAACTTTTGCACTGCCTCAGCTACCGACAGATTACCCTGGCGAAAATTACTAAGTTCGTCTTGTTGAGCTTCCATAACCTCGGTGTTGAAGTATTTTTCTTTAAATGCCTCAACAAAGTCCTCCCAAGTCATTTGAGTAACATCCCACCGGATCTGGACTGTTTCCCACCAAAGGCGAGCATCTTTCTTCAGGACAAAGGATGCACAGAGGATTTTCTCTTGATCATTGAGCCTGAGGAAGTTCAGGATAACCTGGAGGTCAATCAACCAATTGTCGGCATCAATTGGGTTTGTTGAACCTTCAAATTCTGGTGCCTTCATGCGTCGAAAACTGTCAATATAGTTCTTCCGGAGTTCGAACTCGAGGGTGCTGGTGGAACAGCCACAGCACAACAAGTACTTCGGGGGCTATGGGATTCTCTGGGGATCACCCGGGTCACATCAGGAATTTCCGGTGCAGCAGGCGATTTACAGGTGCTGGTGGTACCCGGGCATCAGGAGGTCCCTGATTTTGCTGAGGCCAACTGAGCTCTAAGCCCCCCTATCTCTTGCTGTTGGGCTAAACATCATTTGTCTTAGCTCATTCATCTGGGCCGCAAGATCAATGTCTTGGATCGGTGCTCTTCTACGCTTTGGTGGCATGGCTCTAAACGGAAATAAGGAAATAAACTTAGCTTCTTTTATTATAAAATTAATAAAATCATTTCTTTTATATAGAACCATAATCTTCTTTCCATATAAAAGCATAACATGAACATATCTGAATTCATCATGATCTTGTTCATAGCTCCTTCACAACAGGAGTACATAACCATAACATTTGGGAAGAGATAAAACTTTCCCATTATTTCCGTATGTCACCTGGTTGCCACCACCAAGCTAAGTCACCACTCAACGTTATCGCCGGTGTCCAACATTTTCTAGCATTGCCGTTGAGAAAGATACTTACTATACCATAAGGTCCTAACTAATTCTAATAGTAAGAAATAACATAACTTACTTGGGCCGTTGCAGAAGGCGATGTGAGGCGAAGTGAAGTAGGCTGGCAGGATACAGCTCTGATACCAACTGTGACGCCCCGACTTCCCAAGCCAGGTCGACACCATACGTACTTGTTCTTTACTTGAAAATTTGAGATAAATTTTTTTTTTTAAAACATATTCATATAAGTTATCTTGTAGAAAAACTTGTCATACATACAGACTATACTGAAAGTACCTTCTTTGTCTTCAACTTCTACAAATAACAAAACATAATTTACTATTGAAATATTAACATATTACTGAAAATTGGATGCGGAAAATTATGCGTAGTGGTATCCCACCGCCCTTCACCCGCCGCATCGTCCGCATAGCCCACCACTTAAGCTGCAGGCTTCTTACCTACAGTATGAAATATAAGAGTGAGCTTTCGCCAGCAAGTTCAAACATAATCTCACAAAATATTTCAAACCTCTTAAAACATGTCAATCATCATGTAATTTATGCATGAACCATTTATGATTGATTGAATGTCTTATGCTTCATTATAAACTCAATCTTGTACTTATTATCTTGTCTTAACATGTGGGCCCATAGTGTCCGTACCAAAAGCGCGCAGCCTCCAGACAAAGCTAGGTTTGCAAGGCCCTAACAGTTCTGGAATTATAACTTGACCCTTCACGATCACGAAGGTAATATCACCACTGAAACATGTAACCTCCTCGATCACGGGAGGTTGGTACGACACCTTACTTGATTATCTTACCATGTGATTTAACATTAGTGAACATGCTTCATATGTCACTATGTCATATCTTACTCAACATTTACCATAACATGGCATTCTTGTAAACATGTCATTTCTGAAACCATGGCATTTTTGAAAACATGGCATTTCTAGAAACATGACATTTTTGTAAACATGACACTTTTGTAAACATGGCACTTTTGTAAATATGGCACTTTTGTAAACATGACACTTTTGTAAATATGGCACTTTTGTAAACATGGCATTTTGTAACCATGGCATTTTTGTAAACATGGTATAACATGTCATAATATAATTTAGCACATCATAGACATAGCATAGCATCACATGTCATGCATCGCATATCACAGCACAACATAGCATGTATATTTGAAAATATTAGTACACTTGAAAATAGTCTTTACTATTTTCATACTGTAGGTGAGGTTTGATACTTGCCTGATATGCTAGATTCCGGTTTTCGTTGTCTTAACTCGGATTGCAACTGCAGGTTCCTTCCTGCTATTAAAAGAACATAGGATAAGAATCCTATAAAAAGTTGGTAACCTTTCCAACATTTTAGTTATATGTCCCCCCACACATGTCTTGGTATCCTATAGGATTACTTTGGGTAACCCTTAATTAAATGTTGGGTTAAAGTCGATATCTGATCAACTAATGGTCAACCTTGGGCTTTGAGGCTAAGCCCAGTAACTCGGGTATAACTCCCGTTACCTTTCGTAAACTAGTCGCTTGCTATATTCTAACTTGAAAAATTCATTTCCCTTACTTGGAAAATTTAGGGAAATTAATCCCAAAACTTCATTCTTAACTTATAAAATCCTTTACTTAAATCGTAAAATCCAAACTCTTGGATTAGTGCTTTATAAAATCATTTGAGGTTGAAAACTGCCCTTGGAACAGTTTTTCATAATCAAAACAATAGTTTGTAGTAGAAAACAGTTTTTCTAGAAACATTTGTAAAACTAGTGGTGCAGGAATTTTCGGATTTCCCTGCGCACCCTTCGAAAAACGATTCTAATTTAAAATCGGTTCATAATCTGAAAAAGTTTTCTTCATAAAAGTTGTAGCTCTCGAAAAATACTAAAACTTTCTTGTTTTGCAAAAATTCCAATTCGGCCTAGATTCGTCCCAGTTTTTGTTTGAAACTGGCTGACCCGAAAAACTGAGTGAAAACTGGGTCTGGGGATCAGCCACAGGTTTTGGGGTAAACGGAGGCCATTGGGGCCTTATTTTGCAAATCCGTTACGTACCCCCTAGGAAAAATGTTCGGAGCAACTTTTGTGTTTTAAGTTTTACCAAATTCGGCCTCTAAAGGCCTCAAAATCGCTTGCCGTAAAACTGGTCAAGATCCACCCGAACCTGGCAGTTTTTCGGTTTAGAGTTCGTTTTACGTCCTAGACGTGGAACCTAGCTCAACCAGCCACCGCGGGAGCTCTAACACACATGCAGCGGTTTTCTAGCGTAAATTTTCTTTAATCACAATTTCTAACATCACCATGCAAACCTAATTGATATTGGATCAACTAAGTTGCATGATTTCGGTTGCACAAAACCTAGCAAGCATACTAATGTTTTTCTAGCAACCTAGCACAAAATTATCATTCACCAACACTTGGACAGATTGGGGACATATAATAAACTAATATTTAGCATGCAAATTAAGAAAATTAAAGCAAGCATGCACATAAAAAATCAAACTCAAACCACCCTTAGTTCTAGATCAAGCACAAAACTCTAAATCCTAAACTTGGGCACAAAATAAATTGAGCTTATGCTCTTACAATTTCAACTTGAAATACATGTAAATTTCAAATTGAATGCTCAAAGGAAAGAGTTTGGGGTTTAGGGACGATTACCTTGATTAACCCCAAATTTTAGGGTTAGGGTTTGGTTTTCAAAATCCCCTCCCACTTTGGCTTCACCAACCGGTTCTACAACCAAATTTTGCACCAAAAATTTTAGTTGATCTCTTGGTAAAATCTTGAACCAAAACTAACCATTAACCAATCAAAATTTTTCCTTACCTTCCCCCTTAAAACCGTCGGCCTCTAGGCTAGGAAAACACCAAGAAATTTCAAAAACCTTTACTTGATGAGGTAGAGGAAACAACCACTAACCAACTCTTTTTTTTCCTTGGATTTCAAGATTTTTCTCTTGGTTCTTGCTCACCCTAAAATTTCGGATTTGGTGAGGGAAAATTGGGCATAATCTAGCTAAGGTTTCTAATTTTTTTGTGAACAAGAGCTCACCTATTTATAGAGGTTGGAGAATTCTCAAAATTGTAAATTGACCCCAAAAGAAGCAAAAATTTGCACAATGGGGGGCATAGGTGGCCGGCCATGATCCTTGGAGAACAAGGAGGAATGTTCTAGAACAAGACACTTGTCTTCAAAGGCTTGGTTCATGGAATTATGTCATAAATCCAAATAAGATGATGTATAATTAAAAAGTTAGGTGATGTCATCCTCTTAAGGCCTCGTTTGGCTTTTTCCTTCAAATGCAGTCCATTTTTGAGCTAACACAGATATTTCCAATACTGTGCTTACTAATACACATATTGTTATTCTATACTGCAGTCTAAAATTCATCTGTGTAAATGGACTGTATAAATTTTTTCTTAATTCCTTAAGCCCTTATGCCCTTTATTTCTAACTTGGTGTGCTTGATTTTTCTATGGTGGTTTTAAATCCTAATTATACTGTCTGGTCCGTAAAGACGGTTTTCGCAGTATATTTCTTGTACTGCTTATCGTATCACAGTATCGTCTTTTGTTTGACCACTCTGGTCAACCTTTGACTTTTTGGTCAAACTTTAACCAACATGATTTCATGAAATTTCGTCATGCTTTTTCCTTAAAAGGCCTATTATGGAGTCTCGTGGCTAATTTACCGAGAACTCAACCCTATACTGATAAAATTATGAATTTTTGTATTGGTATTCATAATTTTCATACAATTGCACATAAACACATAGTACAAACTTTAGATTTCTTATATACAAGAAAATCATGAGTTCGTGAAATTTTTTGGATAT